>CM051270.1:33420733-33505733 GCA_027921565.1 Artemia sinica
CAATTAGGAGTCAATCCAGTGACTTCAACACTGACCCCCTGGCCGCCATCTGTCAACAAGGCTTCACCTTTTGTTTACTACGGTAAACTGGTTGTGTGGCAAAAAGTGTCCTTGTTTGGGGATAAGCCTACGACATTCTTTGCGCATGTGGCGGGCGATGTGGTGCCGACAGCGACGATTCGAAGAGGATTAGCGGGGATTTTTTGGGGGGGGGGGGTTGTTTTGGTGGAATAACCGTTGGGATGTGCGGGAATTGTATTTGGAAAGCTTTACCTGTAGCTTTTACTTACATACTTTAATCATGTTACAGGTTTCACCTTTCTGTCCTTCTGTCCGAGCTATTGCTTCCGTGTCCGTTTACTCCTTGCAAAGCTTCGTAGGTTGATTACAATCTGGAATTACACTATTATTTTGTAAGACAATCGGAGGGTTTTAGCAAATTAAATAGCATGTAGGCAACTAAAGTTTAAACAAGATGAACAAGTTTAACACTATCTTTGGACTCGGTCGCGTCAAATTTGGCATAAAAACATGTCCTGCAATACCATTAATAAAAAAAAAAAAAAAAAATTAGTCCCTACAAATAAGTAATTAGCCATAAAAAACGAAGTTAAATTGGTTTGCGAAGTAAAGTTCAGATTCGGATTTGGCGTTAAATTCGAGCATAAAAGATGAAAGTCCATCATCATTTTGGACAAATTATTTTTGCATTATTTTTTAGGCCCCACCCTTTTTCAAAATATTCTAGACGGCTTCACCGTAGAGTTTAAAGCTTTGAAGCTTTTACGGCAATGTGAAGCTAAATAAGAAAGGTAAAATTCTGGACAAGAATTGAACAACCAAAAAAAATTATTAGAAGCCGAGATACGTGGTTTAGTTGAAAATGACCTTTGAATTTTGAGATTTTCGGGAACCATTTTAGGACCAATTTGAGATGTCGCACTCATAAATCAGTAATGGTAACACTTAGAAAAAAAACAGTCTTTCCACGTTTTATAGGCCGAAAAAGGGTGTTTTTTTTTGCTTTTACAAGGTCCAAGCCATGATCTCCAACTTTGCCCCCACCCATATTCAGATTCAACGTGGTTGATTTTAGTCGGAAACTATTGTCCCATTGACTGTGTCTTTTCTGACCACCTCAACTCAGAAATAACCGAGATGCGCTTTATGGCTCCCGACTAGTATAGCCTACATCGCTTGTCCCGTTGACCGTGCCTTCTGTTTCTTTCAGTTCCTGCCTTTGCTGTATATTTCGTGCTCTCTGCCTTCTGGTAGAGCATTAAGTTACCAACTGGCAAAACCTCTACTTAATTCATTAAAAAAAAATTTCCACAAAATAATTTTTTCAAAGAAAGTTACATAACTTCTCTCATTCTAAATCAAACTGATATGAAATGCGAAGAAAGCAAATACTCGATATAAATCTAAGTTATATTCTTTATACTCAATCTTAGTGACAAGTACTAAAACAACAACCAAAGATTCTATTAGGCCTGAAAAGTTGGTTTTGTGAGAGAGTTAGACCCTCTAAAAATGGATAGATCGGAGAAAGTCGTCGATCATGAGAATCTAATTTCTTTTATGGAAAAACGAGTCGGACTTAGGGGTAGATACATAACTACAAATCAAGTGGGGAGGGCGAATACAATAAATAAGCAAGTCAGTGGGGAATACAGATCACGGGGGGAGACAAAGATACCGTCTCGGGTATGTTAGGGTGTCGAGTAGACGGATGCTGGAGCGGCAAACCCCTATTGCCAGGTTTCAACTCGGGCAGAACATAACAGTGGGAATAGAGGGGCTTCATAGTCATTATTAAAAAAAAATACAATGATGTGCATTGACAGTTTATAACATATGACTGACATTTAGTAATCAAAATGAGTTAATATATTTCATTTAGGAAAGTTTTAAAAGTTAAAATGATTCTTCAACTTTTTCAGTAAAGTGCAAGTGATGTTCTGGCCGATGGGAGGCATATGGATTCTAGAGCCTGGGCTAGGAGACTTGCGGGGAATGTTTCATTTCTCTACGTGTGTGAGTTGGACTCGGGGAGTTATTGTAATTCTGTTCGCGTGTCATCCTGTGATGTGCTTACGATGAGTGACACGTTCGATCTGATTTGTGGTAATTGCTCGGTGGGTTTCTCTGTGGTAGATTATTTTAATTAGCGCTGTTAATTTTGAACTTAAGAGTTCCTTTACTGTATGTCCGTGGGGTGTCACAAACTATCTATTTTGTGGAAACAGTGTTTTGATTAATTTACAAGAAGGAAAGAAGAGAATCTTAACAGGACGGCAGATAGGCACAGGAAGAAAGGACACATACACATCTGTGGTGTGGGCAAATGATGTTTTTCGGGACAATTTTTTTTGTGTTCGCGCACTAGGGACGTACGGTGACTGCAGTGATCTCCCGAAATGCCGCAGGCTGGGGGCTCACTCCTGCCGAGGGCACGCGCTAGTTAGTCGACCGTGCCTTGGTAGGCGCGGATGTATTATGTGGGGCTCTGGTGAGGGGGAGTCAAAACTTTGGAGAAAATGGAGATACAACTGTATCGAAACAGGGGAGGAAGGCAACGATAGTTCGTTTGAAAATTAGTAGGACCGAAACCATTATTTAGAGTTGGTGACTAGGGAGGTCCTCCAACTTATTTTAACACATTTGAAAAATGAAAGAAATATGTTGATTATCTAGGATAATGTGAAAATTATTTTGGAAAATGGGTAAGGGTGGTCAAACAGTGAAAGGGGTTTGCGCACGGCGGCAGCCAGCGCGTTTGCAAATATTTTGCCTTGCAACGCTTTTTTTGGGCCTTGATTTGCCTCTTTTTTGACGTTGGCAGTTGGCGAGCCTGAAATGGTAACCCCATGCCTTCTCATGACGTAGACATAATCTTTGCGCTTTAACTGAGAAAAAAAAAATAATGCCGTGGATTGTCCATTATAAGGAGTTTTAAGAAACAAATTTGGGCTATATATTTGCAAATTTAGTGATGTGGGGGGGGGGGTTAAGCTTGCATATATTAAATTGCTTAACCTAACCTGTACGCTTCCTATATATATAGATATATATAGATTTATATACTCCTCATAACCAAACAGCTGAAGTTGTTAGTTTTGTCCTTTGTTAGCTGTAAACGAAATTTTTTTCCTACTTTGCTCCAAGTTCTTTCTAGTCTCTTGCAGCTTGCCCCATTCCAGTGCTAGAGCATCAGAGACATTCTTGATTTTGGTCGGTCCACCAAAACGAAGTATCGGAATAGGCTAAATGTCGTCGAGTGTTTCGTACCCTGATGAAAACGAAGAAACTTGTCCAGGTCGTCCAGTGGAGTACATGACCTTGGGTGATCCCTCAGTGATTGACTCGGGCTATCAAAAAATGAAACAGTAGATCCCTTCCTTCATATCGATACTAGTGATACTTGAACTTTGGATGAGGCCGGATGACCGATTAAAGCCGTTTAAGTGAGACTTTTTGTTTATGTATTACTGCCATATCTTTCTCTTTCTCTTACTTTTCAATTTTGTAGATGTTGCCTGACCTGAAGACATATTGCACAATGTTATTTTTTTAAAACTCAATTATTGTATATTATATAGTTTTCCTTTTTTTGGCAACCCTATCAAATTTGAGGTGCCCGTTTTTTATTTACATAATTTTAACACTAAACCGGATAACGATTGCGGTCATTTCCGTTTGAAGTAACATAGATTGTATTGGTTTTGATCCTTGAATACGAACGAAGAGAATCCAGAAAAATCAGTTCACACTATATGCCGAGTAAACGATTTTACACATAAAAATGTGTCCGATCTGAAAAACTCATGCGCACCGCCTAAAAAAAAGTGGCCAACATGGCAGAAATGCATGCATCTGGCCCTTTTTGAAATTGTTAACCCTCCATCTCCAAAAGTGCCAACCCCCATTCCAAACTAGTCCTGAGTATATTCCTATGGGCAATGTGAACCTGATCTTGGTAGTCATAGAAAAAATTAGGTTTAGGTTGAATAGCACCCACTTCAATCCTAACTTTACTCAAGCAACCCACCTCCAACATTGGAGCCGCATGGCCTTTACTACTTCGTTTTCGATTAAGAATCAACCGTTGAATTTTCTAGCAAAATATTCGAGTAAACGATTTTAACCGTAAAAAAATGTGCGCGGATCTGAAAAACTCAATGCGCAAACCGCCCTAAAAAAGTGCCAAAATGGCAGAAATATGCATTGCATCTGGCACTTTGAGGTCAGTTGACTAGAGCTCTTCGTTAGGTTCAACAAGCAAGAGACGGTGAAGTAGATGGAACAAAACTGTACTTTCGTCGAACGAATCCACCTGAACCTCCAGGTTTGCTTGATAGTTATGAATTCCATCTAGTTTTCATCCTCGTGTAAATGGCCCTTAAGGGCCTGGGCAATACGTAGCTGATTTCCGGGAACCATTTTCACATCAGTGGGAAAAGGATAGTGGCAAGAAAACATTTGTTGAAAGAAAAAGTATATGCGTGAGTTTTCAAACAAAAAATCATGGACACAAATATTCAACTGAGTTTATTAATAGTTCAATGATTGATTTCACTTGAGTTCTCATGCTAATTAGCGGCATCTTTTCACCACACCGACAGCTCTGGCTGAATATTTATTTATATCTCTATTTTTTTGTGATGATCATGCTAAAATTTTTAAAAATCGACACCCGATCGGTGCCAAGAACTAGAAAAATTTTTCAATTCAAATCGACGCGATTTTTCTTTTTCACATCGTCGCTGATTTGGAAATCAGTTCCGAGACATCAGCTACGTGTGTTCAACCCTTTACTGTAAATAGACGATAGGTATGGCTTAATATAACACTATCGTTGTTGCCCATTAATTATTCCTCGTTTTTTGGGCAAATATTACTAATCAAAAGTAAATGGAAACATTTTGAAAGTGTAGAGGTAATTTTCAGATATCGTCAGAGGTCTCTTACTTGGTTTAGTTTTTATTAGGCAAAATTTTGCTAGCAATTCGATACTGTTATATTCATCTTAAAGATACATTATTTGATTTTTCAGCTGGTATAAACAAAAATGGCGAAAGGAATTTGATCTTTAGCATGCCAATTATTTTTGAATACCAAAAAAAAAAAACAAAAAAAGAAGAAATCATTACTTACCAAAAACTATTAACGAATTCTAATGAAGATTGATTTGAATTTATTCCTATGACCCTAAAAGGGTTCACTGGTCCCCCTCCGATAAGCAACAGTAAGGGATAAAGCCCTCAATAGTTTTCCCTGCCGGGGGAAAGTCCCCTTGAACCTTTTCCAGGTGTTTTTCCAGTTATTTGGTGCGGTTTTTTTTTTTCACTCATCAATGTACTAAGATCTTAACATCTTTTTTTTGTTCCCAGAAAAACGCACTCAAAAAAAAGTGGAATCCGTTTGAACTAAGAAGGCTTACATCTTTGGATCCATTTTTTTGTGCAACCCGTCCCCCCTTTTTTTTTTCCATCATTCCGGCCCTTTCCTTGATCCAGCGGTCCTGAGAAAGAATGATGAGAAAAGGATTCAATCAAAGTTTTCTCTCATCCTTTGTTTTTGTTTAATATGGGGCAAAAGAAACATGTGGGCGGGTCTTTTCAACACTTTGTTTTTTTTGCTACATCCATTTGCAGTGAGTACTTGTTAAAGAATCTTCAGAGACACGGAATGATTTAAAAAACGATTAATCTTGGCACAAAGTATGTAGAGATCCCTTTAATTGCTAAAAAAACGAGCCCCCTTTTTTTATTACTTTTTGGTCCACCATTTTTTTTTTTGAAGTCCCATTTGTGGTTTTTTAACTACCCTGTTCAAGGTTCTGTTTGGTTGGTTATCAATCTTTGTTTAGGAATGTTGTTTTTCGAAGGGAAAATCTTATTTTTTTTCCGAGAATTTATTGTTTTTAAATTAGTCCGATTTGCCCCATACTGGGAAAAGTAGTTCCTTTTTGGGAAAAATATTATCATTTTTAATATAGTAAAAAATTTTTTAGATCCGAAATTAATGAAAATCCATGGACAACCCAAGTTTTTTATACCATGATTACTACAAATCATTGTAAACTTTGCATTTTTTTTTTAACAGGCGTTTGCCTTTTTATAATAAATGTTTTTTTTTTTTAGTAATTTTAAGCGCCCTACTTTTCAGACTAAAAGCGTCCCTCTTACTCACTGGCCGCTCTCTAGTGGCCCACCCTCCTTTGACCCTTTTAGTATTTAGTAAATTTTTTTATCGATTCTTTGATCTAATCCACAAGTTTCTCGCCCCTTCTCTGTTTTCGTATAAGTTGTTCTCAATTTTTTTATTGAATTTTTTGGCAACACTTGGTTTAGATCTTATGCCCAGTGTCTCCCCCATGTCTAAAATCGCTATATCGTTCACTGGGAAAATTATATATGGTTACCTCTTTTCATGGTCTAACTACGCTACCCAATTTTTAACAAAACAATTTATGGTGACTATACAACACGTTGAACATTTGTTTTGGTCCCTTACTGCAGACAGTTAGTCTTTATGAGCAATTGTATTTTTTCGAAAATCTACCCTACCGAACCAATGGTAATGAAATTGAAAATGGTTTTTATCCTTGGTCATCCTATAAAGAGCCCTGGATTTCAAAAATTTCTTAGAAACAGAAAGACCATTTTATGCCGTGACCTAAGATACAAGAACCCTTGAAACAATTTTTTTGTTTGGGCTTTTCCTGAGAGATCAAATTGGTTCCAGAATTGACTAACTGGTTAATCGGTGGATGTAAATCGTTTAGGACCTAGGAGCGAAAATCCAAGTTTAGTAAAATGTGAACGCTTAAAATTCAGGTTCCTTGAATGGTTAAACAAGTTTGTAATATGCTTGTCTCCATGGTAAGACTTCTACCTTATAGTTCAAGTAAGGCACTTAAAGGGAGGGGGCGTGTATTATTTAGGTGACTTTTCATTGTTACCTTTTTGAGTTAACCACAGTTCCGAACAGTCCTGCTCAACCGATGTGTCTTTTGTCCCAGTGATTTTACTAAGTGGTAAACCACCGAGTGCGGTCCGAACTGCGATTTTACTGGTAGAATCTATAACGGGGATCCTCCTTACTTTTTACCTGTCAGGAAGCGAACATATTGTTTATGTTTCGGTCAAAAGTCAACCACTTAAAGCTTAGCTAAGAGTGGTCAGTTTTAGCCCTTGCTAAAAGCTAAGATTGTATTTCAACTCCATGTTGAGTAAAATTAAAAACAGAACCTGCGTTCTTGAAAATAGCTCCTCATTTGGGTAAGGAGTACTGTAAAAAATCTATTTTAAACATACGTAGTTTTACACATACACACGTTTAACTCTTCTAATTTTCATGAACTTGACGTCTATGAGTCAGTAAGTTGAGAGCCTTAATATTTTTAGTATACAAACAAAATGGAATGCTGAATGGAATAGTAGACACATTTTTTAATATCGGTATACTTTTACCAATTGTTTTTGATTCCCCCCCCCCCTAAGTTCAAATTATTGATTTGTCAGTTGTTTTTTTTGTCTTGGTGAATAGACTAGTTTCGTTGGTATGCACGATTTTGTCCAAATCTTCCCATAAAATAACAATGTTAAAATACAGGTGAATGAAGATTAATAAACTTTATGATAAAGCAATTCCCTAAGTTTCTAAATAATTTCGAACAAGGAATTTCAATACAGGTTTTTCAACCAGTGCAAAACTAAGATTTTTAGATGTACCTTGTCGCTGAATCTTTTTTTATAACACTATGGCCCCTAGGTCCAAAAACGTTGCTTAGGTAATTTGTTCCAAGCCGCTTGGAAGAAAAATTTGGCCTTTATTTATTGGGGACTGTAACAGATGTTTTTTTTAACTAACTATAACAGTATTTACCCAACCGTATAAAACTCCTTTCTTGACACTTGTTGCAATTCACCAACTATATCGCCCCCTGAGTGGTATGTCTAACAAATCCTTCGATAAAAAAACATATTGAAAAAGAGCCTCAGACCGGAAAAAAGTCCAGCCTGAACAACCCATTAAATTGGATGGCTTATTGTCCTTTAACAGCCACATAAGTTCATACGCATACAATTTTCCCAAATGTCAATATATTTATTAAAAAGAGGTCTAGCAAAAAGTATAGGTGAGCTGATTCAGTGTTTTTGTGAAGCGATTTTCAGGGTTTGAAAGTAAATTTCGGTAATTCTTAGGTAAGAATCTATGCTATTATATCCATGGATTGTGTATCCAGTGAATTTTTAGTAGCTTCCTAAGTAGTCTATGCTTTTATTTTCCAGTGCCTTGTGGATTTAACTGACCGTCTCTATGAACCTCATAATCATGGAAAATAACAGCAAATAAGACGACGTTCAGGATTGCAGAACCAAGGGCTGTGTGGGTTATGTCAAGAACAGGTGGCAATCTGAACATTGAAACACAAAAAAAAGAAAATAAAGTTTATATAAAATTCTATAATAATTCCACCAAGTTTCAAAGCTTTGTCAACAGAGATGTAAAGACGTATGGCCTGAGAAATTCAATTAACATTACCATTCGGTTTCATGTTTTGGAGTAAGTTTAAAATTCAAGTCACTAATCCGAAAGGATGGATAAACCTTCAAAAATTTTGACCCCCTTTTAATAATTGGAGAAACACGCAAAAATAACTGATAATTTTCTGCTTTTCTTGTAATTAACTCATAACCACGGACAACCCAAATGTAAGGACACTTACGGCAATATTGGAACTTGTCTAATCCAGTACGACCCCTGATTAATAAGATATGGGATTACGAGGGTAACTGTAAATTATGTAATGTAAACAAATATAATAACTTCCACTGAAAAAAAACTAAAAATAAACAATAATCAGGTTTTTGAAAAAAATTACTCAATCCCCCCCCAAAACAGTCGAATATAAAAACACGTAAACCAAAACTAAAAACACACAAACTCTTTAAATTTGAAATACTTTTACATAAAAATAGAATTAATAACTGCATACAATTTTTCCAAATGTCAAAGCTATAATGCACGTACGAAAAAAAGTTTATCTTCTCATGAAATGTAAAGACTAGGTGGAAGCTGATTAAAACAAACAAATATGAACGATTATTGCCCAATACGAATTTTTTGACAAATAAGGATTTAAAAAAATCAATGGCTTTACACTCTAACCATAAGTTCAAACTATAAACAACTATTAAATTCCAACGTGTGCATAAAAAAATAATAAACAGATCCCATTACAAACGTTGCCCCAAAACTGTTAAAAACAATCAAATCCAAAAAATAAGTTTTAAAGATATCCTAAAATCTTTTACAATAGATCCCATGATTTTGAAAAAAAACAACTGCACGTCCCTTTTTACCTATAAACTCCTGAGGATTAATGGAACATACATACAGCAATAGACTATACGTTCATAAGGATGAACAAGAGACAATGGGCTTTGGTCAAATTTTGCGTGAAACAGATGGGCCAATCCTTAATGACAAACTGAAAATTAAGGATTTTTTATAGGATCAATTGCCTTATAAAATTGTTAACCCCCACCCAAGTCAATACCTAAAGATTTTTTTCAAAACAGAGATTGTACTAAGGCCCTGAAAATTCAAATTTTAAACTCTCTTTCAACACAAAAACGTTTTTTAAAATTTGGGTGCCCATAAGTAATGATTTTCCAAGGTGAAAAGAACCTAAACAAACTTTAAAAGCAGTAACCATACGGAGTTTTTTTGTTTTGTGGTGCATTTACGTAAGTGGGGGATTGCACGCCATTTGGTATAACTTTGACCTAGATTTTTTTTTTAGTGGGACCTTGCAACTTCCTTAGGTACTTAGAACTTTTTTGCTTGTTTCTTGTAATTACCTGTTTTTTTTGGTTCTTACTGCTATAGAGGTCTGTTTCCATACTGTGCCTATTTCAAAGATATCTGACTTATTATGCTACTTTATGGCTATCTATGGAAAGGGATATTAGCTCAGCTTGAAACTATGAGACTTTCTTTTTTACAAGGTCCTTGACATTGTTGCTAATCATTGCGTAAATATTTACCAATCATTATTGGTGAGTTAGCCACTTGAAAGGTGAATATGGGTCTATTTGGCTACCACTCCACTGACTTTTTATAACTGGCGGCGTATGAATACTAATAATCTTACTTGCCGTAGCGAGTGGAATTTTAGCCCCTACCCATACTATTTTCTTCGGATTTCAGGTACTATATTGCACATTAGGGGGTGGGTTATTCCCATTTCTGATGTCGAAATAAGATCACGACTTTGTGTATGTTGACCATTATTTCTCTTTCTACTTAAATTGCCAGGGGTGGATTGTAATCAACCCTTAAACAGATCCGTTAGAATACTCGCCAGGGCTGTATTGAACGGAAATTCGAGATAGTTCTAGTTCCTACTCTTTCAAAGAGTGAGAAAAATTGGATGGTCCGCAACCCTGTGGGGGCTATCTCTTCCCGTATACCGTAATCAGCTTTTTCGATTATACCATAAAACGGCTTTCAAATTCCGTGACACTGGGGGAATTCATGGCCCTAAATTGATTATCAAGCATTCCTTGTTAACGTCTATTGGCTTTCTCCTTTTTCCGCTTAGTGCAATAAAAAAAAAAGAATATGATGAATATCTTGACCGGAATCTCCTCAGTACCCAACTCTTCAGGTACACTAATTTGTAAAAATAAAAAGTGTCATGACGAAATAAAAATAAGGAACTTTCTGTCCTATTGCGCCGACTACTTAGATCAATACATAATAGAACAATTTGTAGATATTTAGCCGGAATAAAAAAAACCAAAAATAAGACAGGGACCATGCAACTTTTGAAAAATTCTACTTAAGCCTACTTTGGCTATCTTCGAGAGGGGCAATGTTAGTAGAAATTCTTCTATCTTTTTAGCTAATCAATGTGGCAATCTTGGACAGACAAGGGAATAGTTTAGATAAAATAACCTATGCAATAACAGGGTCCTACCGCTAAAGCATGCGTAAATAATTTACCAATCAAAAGTGATTACAACTAAAGTGAATATGCCTAGACTACCAGTAATGAATTAAAATAAAAATAAGACTATAGAAACGATGTTTGCCAGAAATAAATTTTAGCCCCTACAAAACCCAATATATACCAATCATGGTACTATCAATAAAAAAATAAGTGTGGGGGTTATTTTATTTCAGAGTGTTAATAAGAAACTCAGTCGGATGTGTAAATTTTATTTTATTTTTTCAAGATTCCAGGGGTTATTGTATCACCCTAACAGCATCCTAGAATATCTAAAGGGCTTAATTAAAAGGATAATTAATAGTTCTAGAATAAATATTAAGGAAATAATCAAACAAATTCAAGGGCAACTGGTGGGGCTATTTCCCCAGATGCCAATAATTATCTTAAATACCAAGAATCGATATAAATTAATGACACATGGTGGAATTATTACATAAAAATTATTAATAAAGAAACCATTACATAAATAATGGAACAATAGAAAAATACATTTTAACGTCTCAATTATTACACGCGGATGGTTAATAGAGCAATTGTCCAATTTAAATTTTCACTTTGATTGAAGTGTATAGAGGATATTTCCGTGTGGGTTTTTCGTCCATTGCGGTAGTAGGGCAGATTTTCTGGAATTATTTAAAAAACGATTCAAAAATTAGAAGTAAACCACAAACAAGTTTTTTTTCAACTGAAAGTAAGGACCAAACATTACAACTTAAAAAAAACAAACAGTATGATTAATTACGTATATAAAAAGGGGTTGTCCCCAATCCTCAGCAACATCACTCTACACCTAAGTATTTAATTTTTGTCCCAATTATTTAATAATGAGCTCCTGAAACCCCAATGGCTGTGTTAATTAGAACAATAAGATTCTTTTTTTAAAAGTACTAATACCTCCCACAGCGTCTTTTTCCTCAAACTCATGCTGATGCAAAAATTTGAGATAGCCATTTTGATCAGCATACTTGAAGAGGTCAATTGAATCATGCCTCTGGGGATGACACAAACCTGCAAGTTCCTGGGGAAAGTGTAGTAAGCTTTTGAGATTTGTCCTGTGTTTACATATAGTATTTATTATTGGAAAAGTTGAAGACAATTTTGGGGGAGGGTAATTTTTTCTGTGGGGAACATTTCTTCTGCAGGGGGGGGAGGGGGGGGAATGTTTCCCACAGGAGAGATTTACCATGGGGAGGGAAAGCTTACAGGGATGAACTTTCTCAAAGTGAAACTATTTTAAAAGAACAGAATTTAATACCAGAATTCTGACATGACAAAATTATAATTTTATTTTACTGCTTTTCTTTTGCCAAATTCAAAATCATTTGAAGATATTCCCGGGGAAATAGCCAAGGTAAAATTTTCCAAAGGAATGGAAGTTGTCAGGTGTAGATATTGTGCCATGGTGAGGTGGATTAATTTTCACAGGATAGATTCCCTAAGGGGGAACTTCACGTGGGAGAGTACCTTCTGTTGAAGACCAAACTTTCCATAGAAGGAAGATTTTTTTCAGTCAGATCAGTTCCATTTTTTTCAGATTGATAATTTGGATTTTCAATAGAAAATATTCTAAAAAGTATTTTTGATTTGTCAGCCCTATCCTTCCCGTAAAGGGCTGCTTGTGGTTATGCTAATTTTTTTTTACCTGCCTCTTTCTACATTTCTACAGAAAAAAAAAAAAAAAACTTTTCCCATTAAAAATGCATTTTTAAAAGCTATTTTCATTGGAAAACAAAAGATAGCCCTACTCTGTGTTCCCCTTGATGTATGCCACCCGCTCAGGGGGTGGAAAGAGATAACCACCTTCTTGGTTCAACCCAGTGGAGGAATTTGTCATCACAAAAGGCCTGTTTTTTCACATCATCAATGTGCTAAGGATCTTACATCTTTTGTCAGAAAGCTCTTAGTGACAATCATTTTGAACAAAGATCTTACATCTTTGGTTGTTTTTATGCTAACTGGTCTTTCACTTTCATCATTCTGCTCTCTGATTACAAATATAATTAGCACTTCTATCGGAAACTGACTTTCGATCAGATCAATACCCACCCCCCCCTATATAGGCTATACCTGACACTAGACCTAACCCTGAAATTGGCCTATATAGGGGGTGAGGGGGCTGAAACTCATTCCTATCGAAACTTATTATATCGTAATCAGCATAAAAAAAAGGCATCGAATGGTAGTGATCGTGCCTGAGGGTGTTGTGGGGGAGTTGTCCTCCTCAAAAACACAATTTGTATCTGAACAAAATGGCTATCCTCACAATTTTTGATTGGATGTATTTGGGGGAATGAATGGGCGTTGGAGTGGGTCTAGTTGCCCTCCGATCACTTTCGACTATTAAAAATGGGCACTAGCCAACTCCCAATTTTTCCAATCGAATGAGCCCTTTTCGATTTCAGTCTTCTACGACAACTCCTTTCATTACAAAGTGCCCTGTTCTAAGACCAAGAAATACAAATAATGCATTGTGGCGCAACATCGTTCTTTACTTTAGGCATCCGCTATCGCGCCTGCCTATGAATTCATTTTCTATTAGAGAATATCTTGTAGTAACCTTGTCAAAATTTTGGGGACCGGGGGGGAATAAGCCCCCCCCTGTCATAATAATAAGTGGTCTGCTCTGAAACTTCAACTGAACCATGTACAACAGATGAGAAACAATTGGTGTCAAATTCCGAGGGTCCTCTGGCGAAAACGCTTGTCAATTTACGTGTACTTTCTCAACACATATGAGAAATTTGTAATGATTAGTATTTCTAATTATATTTCGCAATCTGAAAAAAATATAAAAAAATATTTTTATTAATTCATAGTTTTACTGATTTGATGCCTAGATTTTTTCCAATCATCTGAGGAACTGCCACTTGGCCTCATATCATGTTTCATATTTTTTAAGAATTTGACTTGGTTGATCACACATCCGAATTCATTTGTATCAACTAAATAACTTTGAAGAAGACCCTCTCTTAGTACATTTTGTATATTTTTCTTTCAAATAGATCCAAAGTTTGTAAAAACAAAATAGTTTTCTCTCTGATTCCCTCCCTACTTGTGTATAATTGCTTAAAGGAACTTTGTTTAGGACTAGCATCTCTTATAATCTAGTATTGATTAATGACCATTGGTAGAAAGTTCCCACTCAAATGTATTAATGGTTAGGTTGTACCTGCTGATCCCTCAAAGTATGTCATAGAAATATCAAAGTTGCCCCATCAAAATCTACCCATGTTTAGGACTGAGGCTAAGAATTTACATGCAAACATAAATTCCACTAAGGTCAATTATAATACCAATACACTTCTTAAATCCTTGAAATGTTACTGCTGTTTTTTTTATACCACCCTATCCACCCCAAAATCCTATTGGACATCTTAAGACACCTTGTGTCAACCAATTTTTTTTTAATAATCTTAAGCAGGGCATGCTATTTCAAGGATTCTGGACTTTCCAGACAAGGATTGTAAAAAACTAAAATTTTTTAAGGTGGATTAAAATGGCATTTATACCTTTGTAAATGGCCAAATGTTGACAATTTTTGACTGTAAACAACAAAAAAATCTTTTCTGGGACCATTAAAGCTGGAGAGGAACTGGCCATTCTAGATAGCGTTTGGAGATATTATTCTTGTGGCATGTATGCAAAAATGTGAAAACGAAAAAAGAAGGCATATTACCTAGTCACGCGATACACTCCATATGATTATCCAATTTCATTCCTATACCTTGAAAGACTATTTTTCATTTTTTTGCTTCCACTATCTGAATAGTGTTTTATACATTTACACATTAAACAAAGTTGAAGAGAAACAAAGAAATAAAGCAAAAAAATGAATAAAGCATGTCGAATGCACAAGAATCCACCCACAAGCATTCCCCAAGTATTTCAACAAACATGTCGAATTGGGGTTCCAACTAACGTCAAAACATGTAACTTTTTGGTCAAATTTGTAGGGTGAAAACAAGTCCCCAAACTCAGAGAATCAGAAGATTTGTATCATTTTCTGATAAAAACTTCAAACTTCTGATCAAAGAGTAAGAATCTTAGATGTTTTTCCTACATATTGGAACCCTTTTTTCAAACCAAAAGTCTTTAAGTTAGGCCGTTCTAGAGTGAGAAAAGTGTTTTTTTTTTCAAAAACTGTTGAATAATCAGTGCCTTTACCCTATATATAATGCAGCAGAACCATGCTGTGAAAGACATTTCAAAATTAGATTCTATTCTATAGTCTTACATTGTATTCAGGATTGTGGCTTGGGGAAAAAATCACTAGATTTTAGTGATTTTGTCCTGATTTAAGCAATTGTTTTGTTTAAGCAACCAAAAAATCATTGAAAATAGTGATAAATCACTAGTAGTGGGCAACCCTGCATGTATTACTTTACTTCTATTCTTTATATTTTGCTACTGTATTCTGTTAAGACTACATAACAATTTATCTATATTTAAAATTAACAATATTTTAAAAAGCTATTAAAAACCGTTTATATATATCTTTCTTATTTAATTGTAGCTCATCTAGCTTTTTTTTTAAATTAAATCAGGTCTAATTCAACTTTGAGTTAACCAGGACTTCTTATGATACTTTACTTTACAAATGTTAATACTGCCATTAGCTGCAGCAATATGCAATGGTGTGATTCCATCTTCCCCTTTTACTCTTGCTGAACTTCCTGATAGCAGAAGGGAATTCACCAACTGGCTGTATACCATACCATGGTCTTTTCTATGAACTGCATACCATAAGTCAACAGTATCTGAATTATTACAAAATCTTATTTCTTTCCTAATCACTGACATTTCATGAGAAACTGTTGTAGCAGGTATTGAAAGTTCTTTGATTCAGAGTAGCCTTGTGGACTGGAAAACCTTATTTTCATTTATAGAGCCTAAAAAAAGATAGTTAAACATTTCTTATATAAAATATTTGACTTTTTTTTAATATAAAAAAATTAATTAATATTGTGAAAAAAAAAATGACAGGCTAATATTTGTGAAACTATCAATTACTATACAGCAAACTCCTTTATTAGTCACTGTGTAGCTACGGAGCAGCAGTATGGGCATTTAGCCCTAAATGAGTGAACTAATTCTCCATAAGAAAATTTCTTTGCTAATATTCATGTATTCATCAGCATCTATAAGGTCTTGTGCTAAACAAGCTTTATTTAAAATAAGAAAAACATCTGTATTTCTACGTCCTTTTTTTTATTTCTCTGTATTTTGTGTGTTTCTATGTATTTTTTTTTGTTTCTATGAGTTTTATTTGTTTTTTTTTTTTGTGTCTATGAATTCTATGTCATTTCCACATTCACAAATAAAAGAAATTACAGAGCCCTCAGATCTATAAGGTCTTGTGCTAAAGAACCTTTACTTAAAATAATACAAACATGATACAAGTTCTCTGCTTTGCCCATCTATTTCACTTGAAAGATTCTTGGTCATTTGTCTACCTTCTAAATGAGAACATTGTTAGTCCATTAAATTTTGGCGATGAGTTGCTGACCTTTTTTTGATTTGGGTTATTGTTTTAATTCATTTATTTTATATTTTACCTGCTATTTTCTTCTGTTTTGTTAGCCTTTTAATTCTTCTAATTTGGGTTTTGTCTCATTTTGGTCTCCATGTTGTTTGCTTTTGTGTTTTTAATTTCATTTTCTAGTCTAAATGTTTTTGGCATTTTAGCTCAGAAAATGTAAACTTAATTTTTTTTTTTTTATATTTTCTCTAATATTACTGAAGAAGGGAAGTAAATATCCTCTCCATCTGAAATTTACAACTGTATGGCAATGTCAATGTTCCCCTAGTTAATATTGCAAACACCATTTTTAACATTTTTAACTCTTATAGAAGGAAAGCTCTTAAGAAATTTGGATTTGATTAGTGGCAAAACAGATTTGGAAGTTTCTGTAATTTTGTATTTAGTAAGGTTTGTGCAATAAGTTTCTTATTTTTTTCAATTTAGAGGGGAGTATTTCGAACAAATAAATGGTTTACCTATGGGGGGCCCCCTTTATCCCCTTTATTAGCTAATATTTTTGTGGAGAATAGTGAAACAATTGCGTTAGATTCATATTTTTTAAAACATATTTTCTGGGGCTGGCTATATATGGATGACATTATTTCAGTATGGGATTATGGGGAGGAGGAATTAAAAGGATTTTTGGAACATCTTAATTGTTTGGGAGGGGATTTAAAGTTTACCGTTTTGAATTTGGAAGAGAATGGGAAACTTCCTTTCCTTGATGTTCTTCTTTTGAAAAATCAAAATAGTCTGGATTTTAAAATTTACAGAAATCGACAAATAACAATAGATTTTGTCTTATAGTTCTGGTCACGCATGCCAAGTAAAAATTGGTTTGATCATTTCTTAACTGATTGGATCTTTAGTATTTGCTCTCCAAAATTTGTTGAGGAGGAGTTGTCTTTTCTAAGGAAAATACTAATAAGTAACATGTATCCAGAATGGTTAATTAACCAGACTTTTTCAAAAAGAAGAAAAAGGTTTCTAGAGATTTTGCTAAGGAAGTCTTGGAGACAACTCGGGAGAAGGATGTTTTTTTGTTCCTTACCATATGTACCCGGGAAATTCCAAAGAAAAAAGTATGATTACTCCTTAGCTATCTCATTGAAAGCAACTATTATCAGGTTCAGAAGCCTCTAAATATCAGTCCTTTTTCTTCATCTTAGGCTATTCCTTTTCTATCAAATGGGGAAATTGGAATGACATGTAAGGTGTAGTCTATTACCCTTTTTTTTTTTAAGAGACTTATCTTTACTGTTTAGAATTTGAAAGTTTTGATATCAAGGATCAATATCGCAAAGGCTCAAAATGCTCTTTTAGTGGCCTTTTTTGAGAAGTGAATCTAAATCTGAAGATTTTACTTTTTTAACATTAAAAATTACTCATAGTCTTTATACCTCAGTGTCCTCTGGAGAGAAAAAGTGATGGGGCTAGTAGGCTACTTCAAAAAACCTTCCCATGACATTGTTTGAGGCTTTGGATCTGTTTCTTGAAGTTTTATTTGTCTAGTTCAACTGTGCTACTTACCCAATAGTTAAAACTCTTAATCTATAATTTTACCCAATATTGTAATACTCATAATACAGTTTCCTTCCATTTTTATGTCATTTTCCACCCTTTTGATACTATTTTGGTCTTGATTCTATCAATGATTTGAGTCTGATCATATATTTTAATTTGGAGCATCACACATACAAGAAAGTATAGTAAGACTATCACCATTTGGATTGCTAATCACTGTTTCAACAGTGCACTATAGAATCTCTATTATACCACATAGAATGTAGATTGTTAACCATTAGATTTGTCTAAAATTTCTTTAGAGGATTTTCACTAGCTTCGAATCATTTTAACTATACATAACACTAACCATTTCAGATATACTACTAATCAATAGTAGATCCAATTGAATCTACAGTTATATTATTACAATCTAAGGTTGCATTTTACAGTATATTTTTCTGTTTAATTTTATTTCTAAATCTAAATTCTTTACAAAGTAAATCCTTGCAATATCAGGTAAGGGACAAAAGATTCATTCTGCTCTAACAGTATTTTAACTTTGGAAATCTTTCAAAAGGATGGATTAACTAGCTTCAACAGGCCTGAAGCTAATGCATTGTCAAAAGCATATAGTATTTCAACCAAAAATTATGCCTATTGTGTCAGCAAACTAAAGTGGTCCTTTACATAAATTCATAGACATTTTATGTGTTATTTCCTTCTTATCATCAAATTGTTCTTGAATATTTTGTTACAGAACATTGCAAAAATTTATAAAAAAGCTCAATTTCTCTGAAACAGGCCTGTTCCAGCACAGTGTGCTACCAGAAATTCTGTTCCTGCAAAAGTTACCTCATAGTTTTCCTACAAAAGTAAAATCATAGTATAATAAAAACTTCTCTGGTTAATATTTGCTATTTCTTAGGAATACCAGAGATTTACTGTAAAGCAAGAATATTGTATTGGGGTTACAATGCATATGTTACAAGATTGAACAGATCAAGATTGAGCATTTGATTCACTTATTTGCTTCCACAAGAGCAGCAATTCTGATGAAATCTTGTTTAACTTCTTTATTGTGATGTTTGTCTTGATATTAATCTAGTGGTGTCACCTTATGGTCACTTGTTACCACATTATTCTGCAGGTTGTGAGCTTACTATGGTAACTTACCATGGTAGGTGGATTGGAGCTCAGCCAAATAAATAAACATACCATTTGATTCAAAAATCAATACTCTATCCAATTATAATAATCATATCTGATTTGAGCTTTTTTCATAAATCTATAAAATTTTACTCAAATCTTTTCTTTTTTAAAACAAAAATTGATTTCTGTCAAGCGACACTACATGGTAAAAAAGGGGCTTAGTTTCCTGAAAAGTGGCAAGAATGTATGAATCTAGCATTACAAAATATTTTTTCTGTTACATTCTTCTCTCTTCATAAATTGTGACCTTACAATATCATGTAACAGGAAAAGATGTAAACTACTCCAGTAGTATTGAAACAAGATTTATTTTTTTTTATCAAAAAAAGGAAAAAAAAAGACTGGCATTAAAAATTTTTACCGAATTTGCCTACTAGAATACCTTACTTTGGCTACAATCTTACGGCTTCCTGCACCTCATTATTTTTTTTTATATATATATATTTAGCAGAGCATTTACAAGTGGCAATTAATACAAAATTTAAAAATATATTTGATTAAAAACTTAGGCAAAGAAAGAATCTGGACATTTCCCAACAATCCTCATTTTGTTTGTAATTTTTTTTTTTTTCAGTAAATTTTCCGTTTTATTTTCGTCATGAATTTTTTCCATTTTCCTACCAGGAAGTTTGGACTTATTTTTACACAAACAGATTTACAATTTACATCAACTTGAAAAATACCAGGATTAGTTGTTGTTTAATCCCTTTTCTTGTAGCACCCACTGCAACATGTATGTGTATTTGGATTACAATCTCTGTGCCTTTTTAAGTTTTTCACACTCTTTTTAAAAATAAATTTGTCCATTTGGTCAGTTATTAGCGCCCTTGTCACATTGTCCTACCATGGAGTTGTTTAATTTCATTTTAAAGGACTTTTTGCCCAAATTTTTTTTATCAAAAAAGGAAAAAAAGACTGGCATTAAAAATTTTACTGGTTTTGCCTACTAGATACCTTACTTTGGCTACAATCTTACACCTTCCTGCACCTCATTTATTTTTTATATATATTATATATATATATATATATATATATATATATATATATATATTTAGCAGAGTATTTACATGTGACAATTAATACAAAATTTAAAAAATATATTTGATTAAAAACTTGGGCAAAGAAAGAATCTGGACATTTCCCAACAATCCTCATGTTGTTTGTAAATTTTTTTTTTCAGTAAATTTTCCATTTTATTTCGTCGTCATGAATTTTTCCATTTTTCCTACCAGGAAAGTTTGGACTTATTTTTACACAAATAGATTTACAATTTTACATCAACTTGAAAAATACTAGGATTATTTTAGTTGTTGTTTAATCCCTTTTCTTGTAGCGCCCACTGCAACATGTATGTGTATTTGGATTACATGTAATTTTTTTTTGATTATAAATGGTTTATTTTTGTATGTGATCCCGAGAGATATAAGTTGACAAATTACTCCCAGACAATCCAACCATTGCTGAAAAATCTCCCAGGAAATGTTTTTGTAGACGATTCCGTCTGAAAAATTATCCTTTTATATTATTATCTTTTTGTTAAATTTAATTATTTTTATTTGAAAAAAAAAACTAATTTCGGATTGCTTTTCAAATCATCTGATTACTTTTCATATCTTTACTGACTAAAACATGTATGTGTATTTGATTACATGTAAATTTGTTTTTATTAAAAATAGTTTATTTTTATGTGTGATCAAGTTTATAATGAGATTATTTGACTATGTAAATATTATTTTTATATGTGGTTATTTTCATTGCTTAACTATATTTTTGTATTGTATTTAAAAATATATATTTTAATATTTTATGATAGATGTATTCTCCAAGAGCTTTGTTGTGCACAGGGGATTGCCTAGATTATGGGCTTAGACTAAGTTCAGTCCCTCATATAGGCTAGATGTTTTATCTTGGGTGAAGAAATTGAACCTCCAACCAAAACTATGTTTAGTATTTACACAGCATACAATAAAATACCGTCTATACGTAAAATAAAGCCATTATTAAGCCAATGCTAAGTTATTAGTAGCCTCACATATCACAGAAAAATTAGGCTAATCATAGTTGCAGGCAACCTACAGTCAAAGGCAACCTACAATAACTGCAACATAAATTATCACATATTTTAGGGGGGTTGCCCCCTCATCATTACCTTGCTCTTGACACTAACATACTTCAGAACTTGAAAAATATACTTCTTATTCTAATTAAATGACTTTGGAGTTTCAGGAGCTGTTCTTGAGGAATTGAGCCAAATAGCTTAACTTTAGCATAAAGAGCAAAGTATTGAGAAGGAATCAACCCCACTCATATACAGAACAATTTCTGTTTGTTTAAAGTTTTATTTTGCACTTCACTTTCAGCTGAAAAGAAAACTTTGTTTTTTTCACTAATTTTTATCCAGAGGATAATTACCCCCCCCCCCTGGAAAAACCTCTAGACAATTCTAACCCTGTTGGTAGCTTTCCCTTTAACAATTGCACAAATTAAATTTAGTTGACAAAGTTGGCACTTGCCGGTTATATAATACACACTCAAGAATTTCGATCGCAAATGATGCAAAGATGAGACAAGAAACTGGTCAAGCACCTTCTTTATACCAGACAATTAGTTTTGGCTTGGTTGGTTGGAAAATAAATTGTAGCTATATTTTATTTAAGTATTTATTTGGTAATTTGGGTAGGTATTTAACATATGCTATACAACCCCCCCCCCCTAATATGCAAATATGTAGCCGAAATCTGTTTCTAAACTATTATATTTTCATGATATTTTTTTTTATTTCCTTAGCATTCACCTAACTTCACTTCTCAAGTGTGTATTATATAAGCAACAAGTACCACAAAGACAAATAAAAAGAATTTTGTATAGGAATTCTGGCAAATTCCCCCAGCCTAAAATTTCCTGTAGAAAACACGGGTTTAAGTTGCTTTGGGGCAGGGATGAAGGCAACTTTTCCTAGTGTTTGGTGATATTAGATATGGATGTTGATATATTGGACCAAATATCAAAATCAAAACCTAAATATTGTGGTAACAGTTTGTGGTAACAAATTGTAAGTAAGGAGCAATCCAGATCAATAGTAACCAAAACTCTAAACAATGGATCTTTGATACCAATAGATATACCAAAAGAATTGACTTTTTATGCTGATTTCAAGTAGGCTATATAAATTCCATTAGGTTTAATGTTACCAATCAAAGGCTACAAGCCTGAGAAAATTTTCCTGATTTTCGAAAAAAGGGGGAAACAGCCCCTAAAAGTCAAGTGATCTCAATGAAAATCCCAGACTCAGATTCATCATATCAGAGAACCCTACTATATAGGTTTCAAGCAAAAATTCATATTTGCAAAAATGTAAAATTCTGTATTTTTTGCCAGAAGAAAGATCATGGATGTGTGTATTTATTTATTTTTTTTCTACTTTCCAGGGGTGATTGTATCAACCCAGCAGTCCTAGAATATCGCAAGGGCTTATTGAACGGAAATTAAAAGTTCTAGTTCACTTTTTAAGTGATCAAAAAAATTGGAGGGCAACTGCTAGGCCCCCTCCCCCAACCCTTTTTTTTCCAAAATCGTCGACATTCTACACTGAATTTGCCAAAATCTACACTGGGGAATTTGCCAAAATTATTATACAAAAAATTCTTTTTATGTCTTGCTTTCTCTTTTCCATCTCAATTTTACACATGGAGTGGTTAAGAGTAATTGTCAAAGGTAAATTTTCATTGGGATTGAATTGTATAGAGGATATTTCCATGGGGGGTTTCTCCATGGAGGTAGGGCTAGATTTCCTGGAATCATTTAAAAAATGATCAAAAATTAAAGTAAAAACAAACAAGTTTTTTCAACTGAAAGTAAGGACCAACATTACAACTTAAAACAAACAGTAATTATTATGTATATAAAGGGGGTTGTCCCCTCCTCAGCACATCACTCTTTACACGAAAGTTTTAATTTTGTCCCAATTATTTAATAATGACTGCTAAAACACAAGGGCTGTTTAATTAGAACAATAAGATGCTTTTTTAAAAGTACTAAATAACTCCCACACTTCTTTTTCCCAAACTCATCTGATCAAAAATTTGAGATAGCCATTTTGATCAGCATACTTGAAAGGTCAATTAATCATGCATCTGGGGATGACAGAAACCAGCAAGTCCCTGGGGAAAGTGTAGTAAGTTTTGAAATTTGTCCTGAGTTTACATATAGTATTTATTATTGGAAAGTAAAGACATTTTGGGGGAGGGTAATTTTCTGTGGGGAAAATTTTCTGCAGGGGGGGGGGGATGTTTCCAAAAGGAGAATTTACCATGGGGAGGGAAGCTTACAGGGATGAACTTTCAAAGGGAAACTATATTTAAAAGAATTTACCAGAGTTCTCATACAAAATTAATTTTATTTTACCTGCTTTCTTTTGCCAATTCAACATTTGAAGATATTCCAGGGAAATAGCCAAGGTAAAATTTTCAAAGGAGTGGAAGTTGTCAGGTAGATATTGCCATGGTGAGGTGGGTTAATTTTCCACAGGAGAGATTCCCTATGGAGGAACTTCATGTGGGAGAGACCTTCTGTTGAGACAAAAACTTTCCATTGAAGGAAGATTTTTTCAGTCAGCCATTTTTTTTCAGATTGATAATTTGGATTTTCAATAACAATATTCTAAAAAGTATTTTTGATTTGTCAGCCCTATCCTTCCCCTAAAGGGCTGCTTGTGGTTATGCTAATTTTTTTTACCCTCTTTTCTACATTTCTACAGAAAAAAAAACTTTTCCATTAAAAAATGCATTTTTAAAAGCTATTTTCATTGGAAAACAAAAAGATAGCCCTACTCCCCTTGAGTATAGCCACCCGGTCAGGGGGTGGAAAGAGATTACCACCTTCTTGGTTCAACCCAGTGGGAGGAATTTGTCATCACAAAAGGCCTGTTTTTTCACTCATCAATGTGCTAAGATCTTACATCTTTTGTCAGAAAACTCTTAAGTGAAATCTTTGAACAAAGATCTTACATCTTTGGTTGTTTTTAGGCAAATGTCTTTCATCATTCTGCTCTGATCAGCAGTCTGAGAACATTGATGAGTAGATCATCAAAGTTCTCTCATCATTGTTCTATATGGCAAAACAGTGGCAGTCTTGACACTTTTTGCTAACATCAGTGAGCTGTAAGATCTTAGAACAAAGATGAGTTAAAAAATGATAATCTGGTCAATATCTATGAAATCATATTATTGAGTTAGGAATAAAGTGAATACACCATTCAATGCCTTTTTTATGCTGATTACAAATATAATAAGCAACTCTATCAGAAATGAATTTCAGCCCCCCCCCTACATAGGCTATACCTGACCTAACCTAACCCTGATTTGGCCTATATAGGGGGGGGGGCTGAAACTCATTCCAATAGAAACTTATTATATTCGTAATCAGCATAAAAATAAGGCATCAAAAGGTGTATTCACTTTTGTCCTAACTCAGTAATATGATTTTGTAGATAAGGACCGATAATCTTTGCAGAAAGATATAAGATCACAGATGTAAGATCTTAGTGCTGAAAAATGGGCCTAAAATTGAAATGTGGTCTGCTCTGACAGGCAATTGAAAAGGAAAAATTATATGTAATATTTGTGATACATAGATCCAATATAAAGAAATAAAGTTATATTTTTAGAATCAGCAGACAATCAGCTTTCTGTTAATATGTAAAAAAAAAAAACCTGAAACAGAAAGGATATATAGCCTACATCAAAATAGGATAATTGGTATTTCTGAAGAGGTTCTTGGAGGTAAGTTGCTAAACTAATAGTTTCAAGCATTTAATCTAGAATAATTTTAGTAATAACTTTATTGATGCATAGCTAGAATTCTTAACTATTCATTGATATATACAATTCTTCTCAATTCCTCTTTGGTAACAAGATGTAAGGGTTTTAGTTTTACATAATTTTGCTCATCCAGATACTGGTCTTTTACCCTACATTTGCACATTATGGGGGTGAAGATAAATTTTATTTGTAGTATAAATGTGAGGTTAGCTTAAATTCCCCCCCCCCCTAATGTGCAAATATAACCTAAATAGGTAGGCCTATATAAAGGGGTGGGGGTAAAATTAATTCCCAACAAAAATGATTATTGTAGGCTACTGATATACTGAAGTCCCAGAAATCCATTCAAACAGATACTGAAACTGGATCTGTCAAGGAGAATTTTGTGATAAATGCTAATGAAGACAGCTTTAGTAATTTGGGCAAATGTAACAAAATTGTTGACAGTAACTTGTCACTCACCAAGACATATGCAAGTTTGGTGTGTGACATTGAACTTAGGCAAATTGAATAAAAAGCGTCCTTAACTCTATAATAATACAAATTGCGGTTAAGTCTAATATATAATGCCTACCATAAAAGATTAAAAGCGATAAATGCAGCTTTTCCCCTCCCCATTCCCATTGAACTCCCTTGTGTTGAGTTAATTATTTGATTAAAATGAAGAAATATTGGGCACAGTGATGCCGGATGCTTGACTTTAGATGGGGCACAAAGGGAAGCAAAAATACGCCATCGGTACATTTTCACTATATATTTTTTGGGTGGACCCCTGCCTGCCTGCCCCTGAATTGGGCACAGTGATGCCAGATGCCTGACTTTTGATGGGGCACAAAGGGAAGCAAAAATACGCCATCGGTACATTTTCACTATATATTTTTTGGGTGGAGTTTGAAATTCAGGGTAAATTAGATCTTGCAATGATGAGTGCAAAAAAATGAAATTCAGAGACGATGCTATCAGATAGTATGAATTTCACTTTTCAGAATACATGAACTCAAAATTGATAGGATTCAGTCTTCATTGACAGATTTCGACTCCATGTTCCGAAATCTGGAACAGTGAAGCATTTCTGAATGATTACATACACTTCTGTAGTCGAAATTATTTATTCTCAGTCTCTTGCTTTACAAGAAAGATATTTTCCTTTGTTTTCTGGCATATCAGAGAATTAAATAAAAAATTGAATTAAAGAAAATCAGAACTTTCTATCAGAACTTTGCCAAGACTTAAAGAAGCAAGGGGTAACATAGCAATGATTAACGAATAAAATAGAAATAACCACCGCTGAGCGTAATATGGGATTTTTATCCAAAATTCTTCTTCAACTTTCGAGAAAAGGAAATTTTTATAGACATTTTGCATCCCTAGGCTTACGAATCTATGTTTCAAGCTCTACTTTTTAATGTTTAAAGATAGCTATTTGTAATCTGCCTTCTGACTGTTTCTATGGCATTTAGCTTAATTTTTGGCTGCTTATTTTATAGCCTGGTGCAAGCAGAGTGGCCAGATGGGGTGTATTTTATTCATGCCAGAGCTTTATTGAGGTGGTTGCGCATTAAATTTTTCGAATCAGTACACATTTTGAGGGGGGAAATCATTTATTCAGTGCATTTTCACTAGACAAATGGGGTTATCGGCAGATTTTCACTTTTAGGCCGCATAACTTTTGACCAAGCAGTTCGCAAACATAGTTGCCAGCTGGTACACATTTGTGCCATTTTGGCACTTTTTCGAGTTGATCGCGCATTGAGTTTTCCAAATTGGGGCATTGCGCCGATTTTGCGCATGAAAACGAAAATCGGCACAAAGTGGGCACTTTTTGCCTTCACAATAACAATGACAAAACTCAAAATTTAAAGTCTAGTGTTTACTGACAGATTCAGGAATCTGTCAATAAATACAATTGGAATTTTCAGAACCCTGTAGGGATTCTCATATCTCATTCCAGACCCCATGACAACCTTAATTTCAAATTATCCAAGCGTGTATTATCCTTAGCGTGAAAAACCAAATGGGAAATTGGTGACATTTTGAAAAAAAATACAGAAAAGAGTGGGAAAAGCTGACGCAGCTCTTTTTGTCTTAAGCTTACCCATCAACAACGCCTTTGTCGAGAGATTGTTTTCTATTATTAATCTTGTCAAACAGTTCGTGATAATGAACTGTAGGTAAGGAACGACCCGGCTCAATAGTAACCGAAACTCTGAAAACAGTATTTTTATACCAATAGATACATTATGATAGACAATGATGGTTCAATACCACTCTCTAGGGCTTTAATGAAAGAAAGGTTGAGGTTGCCAGGGCACGTTGGGCGGAGGAAGGATAAGAGATTGCCGAAGATTGTTCTTTTCGTCCAGCCATCTACGGCTAAACGGAAAGCAGGTCGTCCCCGTCTGGGGTGGGAGGACGTCATAAATAAAGATGTAAAAGAAGTGGAAACAGCCCAAAAAAGTCATAGAACTTTAATGAAAATCACACAATCAGATTCTGCATGTCAGAGAACCCTGCTATAGAAGTTTTAAGCTCCTATCTGCAAAAATGAAATGTGAAATTTTGTAATATTTTTTTACAGATACTCCTCTTTTTGTTTTAAGCTTACCCATCAACAACTCCTTTGTCGAGACAATGTTTTCCATTATTAATCTTCTCAAACAGTTCGTGATAACGAACTGTAGGTAAGGAACGACCCGGCTCAATAGTAACCGAAACTCTGAAAACAGAATTTTTATATTAATAGATACATTATGATATATAATGAGGGTTCAATATCACTCTCTAGGGCTATAATGAAAAAAAGGTTGAGGTGGATAGGGCACGTTGTGCAGATAAAAGATGACAGATTGCCAAAGATTTTTTTTTTCGGCCAGCCATCTAGGGCTGAACGAAAAGCAGGTCGTCCCCGTCTGGGCTGTGAGGACGTCATAAAGAAAGATTTAAAGGAAATGGGAACTTCGTGGGTGGGTGTAAAAAGGGCGGCTTTGAAAAGATTGTGATGGAGAAGGAGCGTGCGTAGCTGTGTTTGCCTGAGGTGGCTTGGTGCTGCGGTGAGTAGTTAGTAGTAGTAGTAGATACATTAAAAGAATCAGGTTTTATGCTAATTACAAATGTATAGGTTACATCAAAAGGGGGAAACACCACCTAAAAGTCACAGAAATTTAATGAAAATCCCACCCATCAGATTCAGCATGTCAGAGAACCCTGCGTTAGAAGTTTTAAGATCCTATCTGCAAAAATGAAATGTGAAATTTTGTTTTTTTTTACAGAAGGAAGATCACGGAAGTGTGTTTATTTTTTTTCCCCAGAGGTGATCATATCGAAAAGGTGATTCTAGAATGTCACGGGAGGGCTCAATCGAACGGAAATTAAAAGTTCTAGTGCCCTTTTTAAGTGACCAAAACAACGAAGAGCACCTAGGCCTCTCCAAAGCTCATTTTCCCCCCCAAAGTCACCCGATCAAAATTTTGAGATACCCATTTTGTTCAGTTTGGTCGAAAAATTCAGTAATTGGTTATTGGGAAGCATACCAAAGTTTTCAGGAGGGATTTTTTCGGTAGTTGAGAGGTTGGGTTGGGTGTTCCATAGGAGGATCTTTTACATGTAGGAAGTTTTCATGGGGGAAGGGACATTGCTATGATTGGGGCGCCTGATTTCCCAGCATTATTTAAAAAAAGATCAGATATTAAATAATAAAAACAATTTTTTTTCAACTGAACCTAGGGAGCAGCATTAAAATTTAAAACAAACATAAATTTATACTTATATGATTGAGTTCTCCCTCTACTCATTACCTTGTTCTTTACCTTAAGGTTTTTTTGTACTTTCATCAGAGCTATTTATTCTATAAATAGGGGAGATTTTTTGGTAGTTTGGAGGTGGGGTTGGGTTGGGCATTATATGGGAGCATCTTTCCACGTAGGAAGTTATCATGGAGGAAAGGACATTGCTATAAAGGCGGTGCCGGATTTGCCAGCATTATTTAAAAAAAGATCAGAAATTAAATAATAATAAAACAGTTTTTTCAACTGAACGTATGGAACAACATTAAAATTTAAAACGAAAATAAATTAATGCGAATATGTTGGGTTCGCCCTCAACTCATTACCTCGTTCTTTACGCTAAAGACTTTTTTTGTGCTTTCATCACAGCTATTTATCCAAATTAACGGCCTTTATGATTAAGATATCATTCTTAAAGAATTGGAACAACATTTGAACACAGCATAAAGAGCGAGGTGTTGATTATGGCCACAACCCCTAATATACGTAATAAAAATAAATAAATATAGAAGTTCGTTACGTAAATGAATTTGTAAGTTAAATTAGAGAAAAATTTCGAGGAAGCCATTTAGCCAAAAAAAGTAAATCAATACGCAAATTTCGTTTTGATTATTCATGTACTGTGAGGCAAAATAAAAGCTGCACTAACTCAAAAACATTCAGAAATTAAATTAAAAAAAAGTTTTTTAACTGAATGTAAGGAGCGACATTAAAACTTAAACGAACAGAAATTATTCTGTATATGAAAGGGGCTGCCCCTCCTCAAGCCCTTGCTCCTTACGCAAAAGTTTGACTGTGTCTCACAGCTTTTCTTTTTAAAACAATTTCTATTGTTGACAGAGAATAATTCAGTATATTAGTCATAAAGTAATGTAAAATACCCCTTTACATGTTGACAAGTATTTTATTTTTGTTGGCAAAGTTCTGATTGAAAGTTCTGATTTTCTTTAATTCAATTTTTTATTTAATTCTCTTATATGCCAGAAAACAAAGGAAAATATCTTTCTTGTCAAGCAAGAGACTGAGAATAAATAATTTCGACTACAGAAGTGTATGTAATCATTCAGAAATGCTTCACTGTTCCAGATTTCGGAACATGGAGTCGAAATCTGTCAATGAAGACTGAATCCTATCAATTTTGAGTTCATGTATTCTGAAAAGTGAAATTCATACTATCTGATAGCATCGTCTCTGAATTTCTTTTTTTTTGCACTCATCATTGCAAGATCTAATTTACCCTGAATTTCAAACTCCACCCAAAAAATATATAGTGAAAATGTACCGATGGCGTATTTTTGCTTCCCTTTGTGCCCCATCAAAAGTCAGGCATCTGGCATCACTGTGCCCAATTCAGGGGCAGGCAGGCAGGGGTCCACCCAAAAAATATATAGTGAAAATGTACCGATGGCGTATTTTTGCTTCCCTTTGTGCCCCATCTAAAGTCAAGCATCCGGCATCATTGTGCCCAATATTTCTTCATTTTAATCAAATAATTAACTCAACACAAGGGAGTTCAAAGGGACCCTAAACGAAGTACTTTCATGTAATATTGACTCTGGATCACTTTCATTTTCAGAAGATTCCTCACTAATCATTATATTTTGAAAAACATCTAGGGCAGCCTGAATAATGAAGTTGTTCGTTTCCATTTTTTTAACTTTTAAATTGCTCGCGCAAATGAATAAACAGCGCTCATTTTAATACAATAATACAATAAGTTATTGCTAATTCCAATAAGTTATTGCAATAACCACAATAAGCTTAACTGAACGCAGGGTAGTGTCTGATCGACTATCAGGGTTGCTACTTCAACAAAATTACTGGTAATAGCCATGAAAGCTCAAAAGTACTACTATGACAGAAAAGTACTAACTCCCTGCCTAAAAATTTGCCGCGTGTTGCGCTTCGCGCAACACGCAGCAAATTTAGCACCGTAGTTTCTCTTTGGCTTATCATATAGGCCAGGGTAATTTTTATTTTTTATTTCTGTATAGCTAGTCGAACACTGACTTCCAACATGGCAAAAAAGGGCCACTGATATGGGATTCAACTACAATCAAAATCATCGAAGTTATTTCGGGATGTTCACTATGAACATTCTATAATTGCCTAGTAGAGTAATAGGGCGTCCAGACTATCCGATTTCTGGGAAAATAGGACGGAAAACTGGAAGCAGGAAAAGTAGTCAAGATGTGCAGTTTTTTAAACAAATCTGTACAAGTTTATCAGTTATCCGTATCAAGCCTTTTTTTTCTGAGTGAAAACCTGCCAAAAAAAAAGCATCAGTTAGACAATTAACCTTTTTTCTGTTTAAACCACATTTAAAAGCTATTTTTGTTTATCGCTTATTGTCTCCTGACACTACCATTTTCCGTCCCATTTTGCCTATATGGGACTAAACGGGGCAATGCGCTAAAGGCGTCACCCGAAAAGTCCAGTAAGAGAATTTTATTTACAGACCTGTACACTAATTAAAATATTATTTAAGCTTACGCTTCTACTTCTTCGCGCTCCTGACCAGCTCTGTATCAAGCCTTTTTTTTCTGAGTCAAAACCTGCCAAAAAAAAAAAAAAATAAAAAAAAGCATCAGTTAGACAATTAACCCTATTTCTGTTTAAACCACATTTAAAAGCTATTTTTATTGATCGCTTATTGTCTCCTTTTTGGCACTTTTTCAGGAAAAGCAGTCGACACTACCATTTTCCGTCCCATTTTGTCTAAATGGGACTAAACGGGGCCAATGCGCTAAAGGCGTCACCCGAAAAGTTTAGTAAGAGAATTTTATTTACAGACCATTACACTAATTAAAATATTATTATTATTATCAAAACCTGCCAAAAAAAACCTTTTTTCTGTTTAAACCAAATTTAAAAGCTATTTTTATTTATCGCTTATTGTCTCCTTTTTGGCACTTTTTCAGGAAAAGCAGTCGACACTACCATTTTCCGTCCCATTTTGCCTAAATGGGACTAAACAGGGGCAATGCCCTAAAGGCGTCACCCGAAAAGTTCAGTAAGAGAATTTTATTTACAGACCTTTACACTAATTAAGATATTATTTAAGCTTATGCTTCCACTTCCTCGCGCTCCTGACCAGCACTGTTGGAATATTCTAAGTCTCAGGATTCGGTACTTCCCTCCTGACATGCATATATCGGATATTATTTCTGGCAGTAGTCTATTCCGGAGGGGGGTCCAAACTAGCTTTAACAGTGAAAACTGACGTTCGGCCGAAGCGCTGCTATGAGGCAACGGCATAATACCCTTCATAAATTTAGGTAGGTGAACAAAAGCAGAGTTCCCATTACCATCCTTGAGGGTGGACACTGAATTCCAAAACTCCAAAACTGACACTTTCCCTTCCCCTAGCTCTTTCTTCAAGAATGGTAGTCGCCTCCACTCTCTGTTTAGGGCTTTAACTTCCAGCGAACCATTGAAATAGTCCTTGAATATGCAGAAAAGAGGGATTATAGAAGGAACTGATCCGGATAAAGCAGTTTCTGGAGATAACCAGTCTAGCATTCGAAGCAACGGGTCTTCACTGTTTACTCTTCGCTTTATTTCAGAGCACAGCTTGATATAAAACGCAAGGCAATTTTTCTTTGCCGAGCTAGCTGTCTGTCTTGAAGTTTCCGACTTTCAACATGATCAAATGCAAAGAGCTCAAATTCGGCTGCAAAATGCATCTCCGTCTCCATAGCTTTGAAGTTTCTTGGATTTGAAAAATCTATTTCGAAGACTGAACGTATGGCCAAAAGCTCGTCTTTGATATAATTCCGTGCCAGTTCGGAGAGAGTATTAACCATGCTTTTTAAAAGTGTGTGAACTTTCACTTCTGTGCTCTGGAATTCAATATTCAGGCCGTTTACAATAGGAAGAACGTCATTCATAAAACGATAATAGAGCTTGACTTCGGGATTGATCAAAGCTGTATAAAGCTTCACTGCCGTTTGATCCCGACCTTCATTCGCATGTAAGGTGAAAAACAATGTCAGAGCAGTCCACTGTTCCACCAGCCTCTGAGAGATGGCCTCAAACGCTAACCAGCGAGTTGCAGATGGGTACAGGAGTGCATGCTCGGCTACTTATTTCATAAAATACTTATTTCACGAAGTGAATACTTAGTTCATGAAGAACGTAATTCATTAATAGATAATAGAGCTTGACTTCGGGATCGATCAAAGCTATATAAAGCTTATAAAGCTTCACTGCCGTTTGATCTCGACCTTCATTCGCATGTAAGGCGAAAAACAACGTCAGAGCAGCGTAAGATTTTAGATTTTAAAATTCCTACGAAACTGAAAGCAAAAAATCCGATGGGTGACACAAAATAACTTTGATTTCTAATATGCTTGTAAAATTGCCCTTTTCGGTCTAAAGTACTACTTTTGACAAAAAGTATTGAAAAAGTACCGCTTTTGCAGAAAGTATTCAAGAAGTAATACTTTGATCAAAAAGCACTAAAAGTACTACTTTGGTAATTTCCATGGCAACCCTGGCGGATTGATGCCGAAATGGGTAACTAATCAGGGCATACCAAAACAAGGTAGCGTTACAGGGTTGCCACCCTGACCCGGGAGAATTTACTAAAACTGAGAGGAAAAATTTACTAAATCGCGTCTGTTTTTACTAAATGCTTAAAAAATTTTGTCCATTAACCATCGATTTTTAATAGAGGAGGATAATCAATAGGATGTTCGTAATCTTTTTTCCTTTTTTTCTTTTTTTTTCTCTTTTCCTCTTTCTTTTGTTTTCACAGTATGGTTGAAAATTCTGGAAACCTATAAGTTTTTTGATTATTCGGATGTACTACTGGATAGGCTTCATATTACAGATGCGGTGTATGCAAGAAGTCAAACAATAGTTTGGTATCTTGGATTCTGGAAATTCTGCTGGTAAACCCGGATTTAAGTTTATCAATGGTCTTCAGGTCATAAAATTCAGATATATTGAAAAAATAAAAAACAATCAACGAAGAAAAACAGCTACAACTCATTAATCACGAAGCAATTCAGGCGATGGGAGTGCTTATTGCCTAGTACTTAGATGGAGTGCTTATAAATCATGACTTTTTACTAGATTTCGGGAAATTTACTAGATCCTCTAAATTTACTAGATTATTTTTTTTTACTAGATCTAGTAAAATCCTACTGACGGTGGCAACCCTGTAGTGTTAGTGTGTTGATCACATTTGGTTGAATACTGGATCGCTCCAGAGGTGTTATTTATGTCGGTGTAAGTCAGTTTATCCAAAATGTTTGCAGGTAACTAGATAGGGGGTAGATTAAAAGGTTAAGTAGTCCCTGATTAGCCTGGCTTTTGGAACAAAATACAGGAAAAAAAAGAAGAAATTTGTGGTTTGACTCTTCATTCAGTGCTTTTTCTAAATATCATTTTTATTGTAATTGCTGCAGCCCCCCTACCCTTTTTCTCTCTCTTTCTCTAATGGATTCAGATTCTGCCATTGGCAATAAATATTCGTTTGCTGATTTTTGTGTTGTAATTTCTTTTTTTCAGGCTTTCTTTCTTTGGCATCATGAACCAACTGTTATGAGAAACGGCCAAACTTCTGTTACTACTACTAACAACTCACAGCAGCACCAAGCCAACTGAGGCCAGCGCACGCTCCTCCTCCATTCCAATCTATTCAAAGCCTCCCTTTTTACACCCTCCCAGGAAGTTCCCGTTTCCCTAAAATCTTCCTTTGTGACATCCTCCCCCCCCCCTCAGACGAGGACGACCTACTTTCCGTTTAGCCCTAGACGGTTGGCCGAAAAGGACAATCTTCGGCAATATGTCATCCTTGATCTGCATAACGTGCCCTAGCCAACTCAACCTTTCTTTCATTATAGCCCTAGAAAGCGGTAGTGAACCACATTTTTCGAAGAGCCTACTGTTTGAAATAGGGTCAGTCAGCCGGGTACACAGAACAATCCTTAAGCAATTTCTCTGGAAACTATCTATCAAATCTTCATCCGCTTTTCGGAGCACCCATGCTTCATAGCCATATTTTACCACTGTCATCACTGTATCTTCTAATATTCTAATTTTGGTTTGCAAACTCATCTTCCTATTCTTCCAAACTTTTTTTCATTTGTGAAAAAACACCATGAGCCTTGGCTATTCTACTTTAAACACCTTCACTGTTCCCACCATCTTTACTAATAATGCTACCAAGGTAAGTGAAGCTGTCCGCCTGATCAATCTTTTCGTTACCCGACGTCAACTTTTCATAATCACTTATTCCAAGCCTTAGTGACTTAGTCTTCTTAACATTAATTTTCAAACCTATTTTAGCACCCTGAACTCGCAAAACCTCTAAAATTTCATTCATTTTGCTCATACCAAAATGAATCACAGCCAAACAAGTTATGACAAACCCCTAAAATCAGCTAATTTTTGTGTATCGACTAGGTCCAAATTTGTAGATAATTGCATATGTGTACATTATAAGGTTGGTACGTCCTGGCTAAATTGCTAATAAAACAGAGATTGAGTAGACAAAAAGAAGATACATACTATTTGATTCCCCTCTCAAGTGGGCAGGGATTATAAGGTAGGCAATTATTGGCTCATTTTGCTCCTAAGATTGAAATTGAAAAAAAACATATGCTATTCGATTGCACAATCAGTAGTCTTTTCAGATGCGTTAATTATTAATATAACTCAATGCAGAACCAAGCCACCTGAGGTCAACATAGCCGTGCACGCTTCTTCTCCATGGCTGTCTATTCAAAGCATGACTCTGACTCAAAGAATTATCATCCTACTCGTCCAAACTTTTTTAAACTGTAAAAAATCCTGGGCTATACTATTTTTATATCTGGACTCAGTGGTGTCGTTTGGGAGGGGCAGGGGGGAAGTTGCCCGCCCCCAATAATTTGGAAAAAAACTATTATATAGCCTGTGCCTATTGACTCTCCGGATGTAGACCCCTCTTGCCCCCCCCTCCCCAAATAAAAATATTGGAGCTACGCCCGTGTCTGTACTGTATCCGTCATCCTTAGCAACAATACTACCTAGGTATGTGAAGCTATCTACCTGATAAATGTTATCACTACCGAAGATCATCAGTTCACCTTCATTATTTCCTAGTGTAAGCGACTCAATCTTCTTAACATTGAATTTTAAACCTATACCCCCCCCCCCAATTCCCAAAACGTCAAAAATTCATTCAATTTTTTAACATTTTGATCTAAGACACTAAAATTACTAACATATTTTAACTCTAGATTAGGTTTATCTTCCCCTTTGATTCCATGCTTTCCGAAAGCCTTTGCTGTATTTCTCAGGACGAAGTCCATCAAAATGATTCGTATAACTGGGAATTGAACACAACCTTGCATAACTCCTTACTCAACACCAAACCAGCTACTAACCTCACTTCCTACCCCAACCGCAGCGATATTGTTCTCGTGCAGAGCCCTTATCACTTTAAATCACTTATTGTGGCGATAATTACTGCTCCATTTGTGGCAATAAAGACTGTGGAACCTGTGGTAATAATGATAGACCGCGCTAAATGTAATGTTAAGGGTATTACCCTGTATACCGATCGCACTAACTGCGCTGTTAAGGTTTAAAGCTGTGAACTTACACCTTATAAGTTTTCCGATAGCGCCACTTATAGCGCTAAAGATTGTGCCATCGAGGACTGCGTCTCAGCAATGGGGAGTAAGGCAAATGGGTGACCGCGCCACTCTCAATCTTAGAGAAAAAATAAAATATGTAACTATATAAATGTAAACTCCTTTCATTGAGTTATCTCGAAATCAGATTTCTTAGGGAACGTTACCGATGGAGACCTACGAACTAGTTATCTGCTGTGCGATTAGATACAGACATGTAAATAAAACAAACACAAATAGAAAAGCAATAGTTTTATTGAGACTTACATTTAGGGGTACAACAGTGCTTCAATTCAACTGACAACAATAGAGGCAGAGATAATAATGACCAAATCTCTACAATGACTGCATAATGATAATTCTGACAAATGAATGTCCAATAATAGTTCTGACAAACGAATGCCTCGAAAAACTTATGACAAACGAATGCCTCGAAAAACACTTTTCTTCCCTATATTAAACTATTCCTGCTTCTGCGCCCTGAGTGCTATTTCACGATTGGCCCAACTCTTGTGAAGGGCCCGCTACATTTTAATTATGTTTGCAAACTCACTTCATTATGCTAACTGTCCATCCAATAATTTGTTTTAAATATTTTTGATGATTAAACATTCATAATGCTCTTATAACTTAAACTTCCTGTGAACTTTGTGAGTAGTAATTTTTTTATTGCCAAGCATCTTCGCGAAATTCAAAACCGTCAATGTTTGGCTGAGACTAGAATGCAGTTTTTCTTTTGCTGATTAAGAAATTTTCTTTTTGAAACGGGATTTAAACTTAATTAAGGGAAGTTTAATTTATGTCGGAATTATCTTTAGAAGGAAAGAATTTTATTTTTTTTTGTATTTTAAATATATCACATATTACTCACGGTACACTTATCAGGTATACCATATAAGGATAGTACCTTCGCTAAAGCTCTTCTTTTGGTTGAATCAAATGCCTGTTCACATACTATAAAACTGAGACTAAAGGGGCGTGATGATTTGCACACTTTTCATCTATTAATTTAAAAGTGAGAATTTCGTCAACGCATCCTCTCTCCCTTCCTAAAACCGCACTAATCTTCTCTTAGCAGATAAGCTTACAGCAAAGTCTAATAAAAATTAGTCTAATAAAAATGATCGTACTAATTAATTTTTTCCTAAGGAAACCAAGATAATGCCTCTATAATTACGCCACTCACTCTTATCACCTTTATTGTAAAGGGGTTTAGTTAAAGTTGGCTTAATATCCCTAGGAGCTTTCTCTTTTTCAAAAGTCATATTCATAATTTTCATTAATTTATCTTTAACCATATCCCTATTAGCACATAACGCCTCATTATTATTAATCCTTTTTGTGCTGTCTCTAACTGATCTTCGTAAAATAAATCTCCCTTTACTTCTAAAGTGTCAAGAAACTTTTCATTCTTTTTTTTATATAATTTACCACAATTTTATCAAGGCTTAATATATTCTCAAAGTGTTCTACCCGTCTCTGTTTAACACTTTCATTATCACGAAATGAGGCCCGTTCCTTTCTTTAATAGGGACAAGTCCAGACTGACTACTTACTCACAATTTCTTAACATGCATATACAATACTTTAGTATTATTCAATCTGACCGCATCTTCCAGATTTTCGGCAGTTTTATGTATGGCTCCCATTTTGCATCTCCTTAATTTACACTTTAGTGCTTTCTGTACTTAACTTAGTCTTCTCTCTTTCTCATACGATCTAACTGTTGATGGGAAAAAATCACCCCCCCCCCCTCCCCAATTATTTTCGTCAAATTCATAAAATCAACTATTCCGTTTCATCTATAATTGGTTCACAATGCCAAATAAAGCCAATTTATGCCAAAACCACTTAAAAATCAGTTAGCTTATGCATGTAACCTACAGCACCCATTTCTGTCACCGTTAGGGGTAAGAGTGAGGTAATTAGAATAACAGTGGTTAATGTAGCGATAAAAAAATAGACTGGCCTTTAATTGTGGTAATAAAGATTGACCACGTCAATGTAATATTATGCTTTAAAGCTGTGAACTTACACCTTATAAGTTCTTCGATAGCGCCACTTATAGCGCTAAAGATTGTGCCATCTAGGCCTGCGCCACAGCGATGGGGAGTAATGTTGTTGGGTGACCGCGCCACCCGCTGAAAGCGAGAAAACAAAATATGTAGCTATATAAATGTAACCCCTTTTCCTTGAGTTATCTGGAAATCAATTACCTCTAATGTTATGTAGAAATCAGATTCCTGGGAGCGCTACCGTTGGAGGCATACGAACTAATTACCTGCCGTGACATATAAAATAAAACCTGCCAGACATATAAAATAAAATAAACACAAATAGAAAAGCAATAGTTTTATTGAGACTTATATTTAGGTATACAACAGTGCTTCACTTCAAGTGATGACAACAAAGGCAAGGATTAAATTGGCTCTCAAAAATAATGTTAATGGCAATAGAAACAATCCATTATTGAAACGAAAAACAGTTTTTTTCACTATATCACAAAAATATAACTTCTGCGCTTCACCAGCTTTTTCACGATTGGCCTAAGTCCTGTGGAGGGGGCCACTGTTTTATAATTATGTTCGCAAACTCACTACATTATGCGAACTGTTCGTCCAATAATTTGTTTTAAATATTTCTGATGATTAAACGTTATAACTTTAGCTTCCTGAGAAACATTGTATTTGGCGATTTTTTTTATTACCAATCTTCTCGGCAAAATTCAAAGCCGTCTCCCGTGATTAGCGCCGAGGTTTGGCTGAAACTAAAGGGCAGTTTTTTTTGCTGATTAAGAATTTAGACTCTTGGAAACGGGATTTAAACTTAATTAGGGGAAGTCGGAATTATCTTTAGAAAGAAAGAATTGTATTTTTTTGTATTTTAAATATATCACATTTTACTCACGGTACATATTACCCTTCCCATTATTTAATGACGTCCCGTCATTAGGACTTGCTTGCCCTTGGGTTTTTGAAATATTCGCGTATTTACTATTGGTCCTACGTAATTTTAATTGACATTGTATTATTTTATACTTTTATATAAGCTTAATCAGGAATGCTAAAAATTTTCTCTATTACTTTTCTTATTTTATTTTATATCCCTTTCTAAAGTTCATCTACTGGACTAAGATTATTTATGGTTCTAGCCTAGCTACTATACTAAAGATTTATTTTTCTACGTCTAACACTGATGGCTTTTACATTTCCAACAAGGTTGGGGCTATTCTACCTTTACCTAAGATTTTTTTTAGAATTCACCTTTTACAAGTTTTTTTTGATTTTGCTAACTATAGGGCACACTGCTTCCTATCTACGCTAAATTAAATGAATAGTACGATAACGCTACACATAACTCTATCTGAACATCTAACACTACATATAAGAACGATTTAAAACACACAATATTATGTTTACCTCTGTCACTGGTGAACATCAGAACACTTTCACTGGGAATGTTTGCTATGTAACATTACTGATAGGATATTGGAATTTTTAAGTTATCGAAGTTATTAAAATGTAACATATGTAAATTCACATCTATTTCATCACCATTCATGTCTTTTTAGCGTACTCAATCCTTCTGTTGTAAATTATGGTCCTTCACTCCTTTTGTCTTGGCAAAATTTTTAAAACACTTACAATATAGCTTCTTCACAGAACAGTTCGAGCATGATTATGTTCATCTTGGACGAAACGCCTTCTCTAATTGTCAAATGGGAAATGATACTCCCAGGTACAGGCGTGTGGAATTTTGATATCAGAGTTCATTCTCACCTGCTGTTTTTGGATAGTTCATAGGGTGCCTTATCATTAAGGGGTTGAACACTAGGACTGCGTTTATTTTCTTCTCAGCATATCATTCTTGGGATATTTTAATGCACAAAAGAATTAATTCTCGTATAAAATTGTTCATTCGTCATTTTTAGAGATTACAGTTCTCTTATATAATTGTTCATGTCTGGCTAAGGTCTATTAACTTTTGCGGTGATTCTTTGGTTAATCACAGGGGAATTGATGTTTGGATTTGGAACAGGTCGACATCAAACTATAGTGACTCCTTCAACATATTGTCTTTAACTTGTGGGAGGGGTATATTGTCACTGAGGGGTTAGTCACTGGGGTTAATTTTGGTTTCTGTAATTCAATGGTTGGTTTCCAGGTCCATTTTTCAGAAATTATCTCTTAACATTTATGGGATAACAGAGATATTAACTTTTCGCATTTGATAGAGGTGATAGGATGGATTCCGAGAAATGGTCGAAAGGGATTCGATACGTGAATCTGCGACACATAAATGATTTTTGGGGTCATCAAATGTCATAACTATACAGTCTTATGGTACATGGGTCCATAATGATTATCAAGGGTGATACTTATGTACTTATATCTTGTACTGGTCGATGGGGCTCTCAGGATTTATGGGATTATATAGTTAGATAATGCACTGGATACTTAGATTCAAATATAGTGTTACCTGATACGCAATATGGCTCGTGGTCGAGGAAACAACAATCAAAGGTAGCTATAATTTTCGTAAACAATCTGGGATGAAAATTGGCTGGAGTCTATGGTGAGTACTCTTCGTTGGTTGAGGTATGATGAAAATAGATGCTACTAGTTTGTATCTGCACTGGATTATGCATTGTAATGATCGATTTCCAATATGTCGATCCACTTCCTGTAATAAAAATAACGAGGCAGAATCACACGTTCTTTATAACAAATCGTCATAACACATGATAAGCAATATGATTGGTTACAATAAATGGTTAACGTTATGCTACAAGGTAATATCAAGCATATGCCAATGTTAATATTTATATATTGTTTTTAACAAACTGGCATTGTTATTTCTCTTATAAGAGATTACTTCCCTTAACTTTAAGTAATGTCCCTTATTATTTTCCTCGGTATACTTTATTACACACAATTTAACTTAATCTTTCTCAGCACTCATTTAATTCTATATTAGATTTAAAATAACCATTTAAATATAAGTTATGCTACATTATTAAGTTTGAGGTCTAATTTTACAACATATTTCATGCCTGCATTGCTCCCGCACGTCCGTGCTGTTTGAGAAACGCATGTTGCAGCGTCATAGCCACACGGTTTTACGCGAACGACACTTACAATGAGGGAACAAGACATAGCAAGACGAGTGGAGACCTCTCTACCCACTCGTTTTCTAATGTATTCCCTTTTTTTGGCTTAGACGTTCTCATGGGGATCCGGGTTTAACTTATGCATTTCAGTCGTTTCCCCGTGTTCTTCCTTTGGGTTTTGCCTTCTTAGTCTCAGGATTTTTCCATAATTAAAAGTCAGTAAGGTTCTCATGGTCAGGTAAATCGCGAATACGAAACATACGGTCAATAGTATGTTCCACCAAAAATTGGTTGAGAATAATCCTTATCTATCATCCACATACGTTAATCTCTGGTCTTCATTCGTAAAAAAGGGGGATCTGGGAGTCTAATGCTTCTCTTATTTTTGTAAGTTTTAGTGTCCCTTTATTCTTTTCTATTTTGGACCATATCGAGGTTTTCATTTCCTCACTTTCTATATTGGGAAGAGTGTACGACAGGTTAATTGGCTTAAAATTGATTATTTTGGGACTTATTATATTTGCGCTCGTGGTAATTAACGGCGTTCGAACAGTTGACTCTTTAGTTTTATGGTTATCGTACCCAAATCTTGTAACAGTAATCCTGTCCTGTAACTTGGATTTATTCTTTCTGTATTATTATAACAAGACAAAGTTCCAACAGTTTCTCTTGGAACAGAAAATAACCAAAGATCATTTCTAAGGTGTATGAATATTTCTCGTTTAGTACTTCCGATCATAGCTTCTTTCAGCTGGACTGGATACATCGTACTGGAATGGTACGGGTAGACTTTTTATATTAAAGGAAATTATTCGAATTAATTATATACAATGTGACTTTTTAATTTAGAATTTGTTTTCGGGAACTGATATATCTTGAACAGACGGTATCAGACGGTTTTGATTCATGCGAAGCCATGATATATGTTGAAAAAAATTTTCTACAGCATTTCTTATAATTGCATTATTTTTACTTGTGAGCTAAAAGTATTTAAATTATCACTCCTTTATGACGCCTATCCATTAAAATCTTGTAATCCTATACTGATTAAGTGTAATTCCATCTATCGGGTTTTTTAACCGTTCTACCCGATTGTGTCGTTACTTTTTCTTCTGTTTCCTGCGGTTTTTTCCTTTTAGGTTTTGCTAGCGATATAAGATCAAATTTTTTGTATTGTTTTTTTCAAAAATTCTTGACCTTTTAATTTTGTTTCTTTTGCATGCGCGGCCGCTGAAGTCGGTTTTTATTTCCCTATTATTTTAACTACCATATGGTCTGATTCACCGTCAGACTCTTCGGAACTGGTTTCCGATGATTACGCATTAGAAATTTTTGAGGTGGCACCTCGCATTTTTGAGGTATCGCCTCCCCTTCCTTCGTAAATTTCTATTCCTCTGGAGGTAGAAGGTTTATTCTCTAAGTCCTCGCTTTGAGTTTTCAACTCGGGAGATTTGAAAGATTCTTGAGAGCTTTGAGAGGAATCAAAAGTTTTTGCGGGGTTCCTCCACTGTTTAAATGCCATGTCATCAGGGGGATGGGGAATTCTTTGCACTAGTGTTTCCCTCCATGAAGTCCATTGCTTAGGCTTGACCTTGGACACAGTTATATCATGATACTGTCCTTGCTTGTCATCCTTGGGAGTTTGATTCCTAGGCAACGTTCTTTGACTCCTTTTTATTGGGAAATTTATTAAATCCATAGCTTCTCGCGGATTTGTTTTAATTTAATCTTTGGGAGGAGTTTTCTTTACAATAATACCCGGAGTTTCTACCGCTCTGTTCAATTCCTCCTGCAATGAGAGGGGCCTCTCTATTGGTGTTGCAGGAGAAACCATATCGTCTGGAAATCTTTTTGGGGGACAAGGGGTTGAAATTCTATCAGGGAAAAATTGGGTTTTTGGAGATATCGTATAATCTAATTCTCCTGCGCTCTCCGATGATGAACTTTTTTGCTTTTTGGCGTTTTAATTCTCACTGGTATTAGGGATTTTCTTTTAGGAATAACTAGATTTTTCATAGCTAAAAATTCTTCAAAGTTTTCCTCGTCACTATCATTCTCGAAATAGTCTTGCTTGAAATTAAAGGGTTTTAGCTCTGCCAATCTTGATTTAGGGGGCTCATTTTCTGCATCTGACGAATCAGTAGACGAGGGACGCGATACCCATCTTTCTGGAAATTTTGCTCTTTTTATTCGGCTAACATGTGCCTTGTAAGTTCTTCCACTGTCGGGGTTATCCATTTTAAAAGTATAATCGTTATCGTACTTTTTGACTGTTCTGTACGGTCCATAATATTTGTTGGAAAGTTTCTTGCCTTCCACTTTTAACTCATTCTTTAGGTAGATGTAATCTCCTATCTTGAAATCTATGCTCCCCTTGACTTTGGGTTGGTTTCTTAACTCTTGACTTATTTTGCATTTTTGCAACTCTTGTTTTACTATTTTATAAGTTTTCCTCATCCTATTTATGAATTCTTGCTTGTAATCCTCCGAGTTATTTTAATATTCCCGGGATTCAATAATCTCATCATACAGGATTCTAAAATCACGACCAAAAAGTAAATAAAAGGGTTTTCTTTGGTTGTTTCTGAATAAGCAGTATTGATTATGTTAGTTAAATAAGGTAAGAATTGATCCCAGTCGTTCCTGTTGCCTTTCGTATAAATGCTTAATATATTCGAAAATATTTTATGCCTATTTTCTATTTTACCGTTAGCTTGTGGGTGATATGGAGAAGTCACCAATTTCTCTATGTTAAGAAAACTCATTAAGTCTTTTGTTACTTTTGAAACAAAATTGCTTCCGTTGTCACTTAAAACCTTATTTGGAATGCCAAATTTTAAAAATAATTTCGCCAACGCCTTACTCGTGGCGTAAGCGCCTTGATTTTTAAAACTTTTGCAAAAGTAAATCCGGAAAAGTGATCTATAACTGAAAGAATACAAGTGTGGCCTCTGTTGGAAACAGGTAATCCTCCACTGGTTCCACATAAATCAAATGAGACAATATCGAAGGGGAATCTCGCTACCGGGACTCTTCCCGTAGGAGGATTAGGATAAGCTTGGGGTTTTTTTATTAAGTTACACGCTTCGCATGTACTTACAAATTCCTTAAGTTTTGTTATTCCCGACGGCACGAAAAAATATTGTTTTAATTTATAGAAAGTTTTCGTTACTCCTAAGTGTCCACCTATATCTGAATGAAGATATTCAAATGTAGGTGTTATTAAGTTTTGGGGTAATACAGGTATTAATGAGGTTTGGTTTCTACTTGTCTCAGCAGTCACGATTCTACATAGTGTTTCTTCATCAAGATCATAGTAAAAATTGTCTATCTCTTTTCTAAGAGTTTTGAATTTATCCGGTAACGCATCGTCATTCACAAAATAATTAATAAGTGCTACACACATTTTGTCCTTTTTTTGATTTCTTTTTATATTTTCTAAAGACAAGGGACAATAGTTGTCCTTATTTTCTTTTACTGTGTCTTTGACTTAGTTTTTCTTACATTTATGTTTGCTCTTAGTATTGATAGCGTTAACTTCATTTTCCTCGGTGTCTGACGGCATATTTTCTGGGAATCTACTCAAAAAGTCGCAAGCTGCATTTTGTTTACCTATTAAATATTCAAATTCGTAATCTAGGTCTTGTATTTTCATAATCCATCTAGCTAGAATTCCCGTGGGGTTTTTAAATGTGCGCAGGTACTGCAAGCTTTTATGGTCTGATCGTAGTATAAATTTTCTACCGATTAAGTAGTGTCTAAATTTGTCCAAGTGGTGGATTATAGATAATAATTCTAAGTTTGTGGCGGAATAACTACTTTCGCCTTTTGATAAGGTTCTACTCGAATAGCATAACTTTTTCTATTTTTTTTTGTTTAGGCGTTCCCTCTAGAGGATTAGGGTTTTCTACCGGGATTATTTGCGAAAGAATAGCGCCAATGCCCTTTGAACTAGCATCGGTTGTGACCACAAATTGTCCGTTTTCGAAATCAGGCAGCGATAATATTGGTTCAGAAGTGAGTGCTTTTTTGAGACGTTCTAGGGAAATTTGAGCTTCCTGGGACCAGGTAACATTTTTTGAGTTCCCTTTAGTTAGTTCCGCGAGGGGTTTCGCAATTTGGGCGTAATTGCGCACGAATTTTCTAAAGTAGCCAGTAAGACCTAAAATTCCTCTTAATTCTTTCTTAGTTCTAGGGGGTTTGAGGTTTTCAGAACATTTTTTTTTGTCAGGGTCTGGTGGAGATATCTCTCCTTGCGTCACCACTACTCCTAAAAATTTAATTTTTGGTTGAAATAACTTTACTTTTTCGGGCCGGCATCTTAAGTTGCCCTGTCTGAATTTCTCGAACACCTTAGCTAATGTTGCTAAGTGTTGTTCAGCATTTTCTCCCGCGCATATGACATCATCAACAAAATGAATTATATTCTTTAATCCTCTTAATAGATGTAACAAGGGTCTACATAGCGCGCTTGAACTTATTTTAAGTCCAAAAGGAACTCTTAAGTGTTCATATGAACCACATTCGGTCGTACAAAACGCAGTTTTATAGACATCTTTTTCGGCTATTTTCACTTGGTGGTAGCCTTGGGTGAGGTCCAAAGAAGTAAAAATTTTGTTTTTGCTCGAGATAGAGTCAAGGATTTCATCTATTCTAGGTAAAGGAAATTTATCGCTAACTACTTGTTTGTTAAGGGCTCTATAATCTACTAGAAGTCTAAGATCACCATTCTTTTTCGGTACCAAGACCATTGGTGCAGAATACGAACTTATACTGGGGCGTATAATTTCATTTTTTTCTAATTCATGAATTTTATTTTTTAACCATTCTTTATGCTTATACGGCACGCAATATGGCTGTTTTGCTACAGGATTACCAGTCGTTAAAATTGAATGTTCATAAAACGGTATCAGTCCGATGTCATCTTCAGATGCGTAAAATACATCTTTGAAATTCCATAATAATTTGCATAATTTTTTCTTAAGTTCTAATTCCGTAATATGATCCATATTAAATTTGTTTAAGAATTGAGATTTAGTTAGAGGCTATTTGTAAATTGAGGTTTTAATGCCATTTACTAGGTTTCTTTTAGAATTTTCCCATCTATTTAAATCACTCTCCGATAAAACTTGGATTTGCACTAAACACAACCCCTTTTTTATTGTAATTGTATCATTTTCGTGGTTATTAGTTACCCAAATAAATCTTTCTCCTTTGTCGTAAGATATAATATGTTCCTCGCATAACAGATTTTCAGGAATTTCATTTGACGGGGTCGCAAACCATATTTCAGATTTGCTATCTACTGGTTCAATCATCTGTGATATTTGAATCCTTTGCATTGTTTTGGGGGGGATCTTTGTTTTCCGTATCGCGAATCCGTAATATTTCTATTTATTTTCATTGTCTATTAGATTCATACTGGCGCTATGCTGCGTCATTGCGGCATCTTGCGGTGTCACATTCGGCTTTACTATGTTTCTCCATAATTCCGCTATTTTCTTGATTTCGTTTGACCTGTACTGTCGCATATCTCCTATTTTTATTTTTGCAGATTCAGTCCACTTATTATTTAAATTTACTTCTTCTCTGCAATGTCTCTCAGAATAATTAAACAAATTTCTGATTTTGCCATGTCCTCTTTGTAGCGAGACATGAGGTTCAAAAGATTGCGACATTATACCGCCAGAAATTTTATTTACTGTTACGTTGTCTTCGTAACCTCTGTTACAATTTCTTAAGGTAGAACTTCCTTCTCATACCTTAGCCGGGTAGACTAGCCTTTCGTTCGCTACGTCTAATAGTACCCTATTAGACCTTATAGTACCCTATAGTGGCTTCATACGGAAAGTTATCGCATATTATAAAATTTGTCGGAAAGATTCTATTATCCCTTTTTACGTTAAGGTGAATTGAACCTTTTGCATCCAATTGATGCCCTGTCACGCTAGTTAAATTGGGATTATTAAAATTTCTTTGTTGCCTAATATGCGGAGGCAACATATTGAATACGCATGAGTTTATGATGTTTGCGGTAGCACCAGAGTCAATTAAAGCCTTAAAGTAAATATTTGCCACACAAAAATCATTAAATATAGGTAACTTATTATTACTATCACTACAAGACGGTACTATTATCGGTTTGGACCTATAAAACATTCTAGACGCCCTCTGGGTCCAATTTATATTTCTGAGGGGCCTGACGCGTTTCCCCGTGGATTTGTTTCATACGTCGGTGTCTGCAGTAGAGATTCAGACATGTGAGATTCCGTAGGCATATCTAATTGATTTACATTTGTCGGCCTTCGCCATGTATTATTACGGTAGTTTTGATTTCTTGCGTCAGTGCCGGTAGCTGGCACTGACTGCCAATGCCGTTGGCTTGAAAAATTTTCATTTCCCGTCGGCCAAATAACTATTTTCCGTCGGCTTGAAAAATTTTCATTTCCCGTCGGCAAATTTTCGGGATTTCTATATACCATTCTCGCATTATATTGGCTTTGGCGAGTATTTGGGTTTTTAAATCGGTAATTAATTTGTCTATTTGGGGGAGGATTGTACAAATTTGGTTTGTACGCGTTGTAAGGTACTGATTGCCGCAATCTTCCTTGGCTATAGCCTAGTGCACCACTGGCGCTAAAATTTGTTCTTCCGAACAAATGTTTGCCATAATCTTGCGTACTACCGACAGCAATTCTTGGTGTGCGATTGGGGACATAACGGATATGTTTCTCCATAATTCCGCTATTTCTTGATTTCGTTTGACCTGTACTGTCGCATATCTCCTATTTTTATTTTTGCAGATTCAGTCCACTTATTATTTAAATTTACTTCTTCTCTGCAATTTCTCTCAGAATAATTAAACAAATTTCTGATTTTGCCATGTCCTCTTTGTAGCGAGACATGAGGTTCAAAAGATTGCGACATTATACCGCCAGAAATTTTATTTACTGTTACGTTGTCTCTCGCAATATGCCCAGGTCGATTACAAATATATCATCTTATTATTGTCGGCTTATTTTCATAAATAAATTGTTTGACGGGCTGAAAACGTACTGTTTTCTGCCTAGCGGGTTCTTGCGTTTTATTTCTTTGTGGCACTGGGGAGTTATCCCTTGAAAAGAAATTGGGAGACGCCTGATCGCCCTTGAAGGTCATGCTTGCGTTGGATTTGCCTAGGCTATTTATTTTTGCTTTACTGTGATTTGCCACCATCGTATCAACTTCGATTAATCGCCCTACCTCCTGAACTGCAAGATCTAACGTCTGAATATTTTTGGATATTGCCATTCTATATAGTTTTGGGGGTAGCCCTTCTACTGAAATCCGTATATTATCAAGATATTCTCTTACGTTTTGTGAATGGTCAAAGCATACCATTCCGTGTTTTAATTTATTTGCGGAACTGGTTTCGATAAATCTATCTTTAAATGCCGTTAACAATTTGTCCACCGTATTTATTGGCAAGCTGGCGTCATCACCTATAGTATTTCAATTTGCTTTAGAAAGGTTAAGGCCTGGCCTTTTAATCTTAATAGGAGCATGCCGACTAACGTTTCTAGCTCTGTTTTTGTTAATTCTACAAACTGGGCCAATTGGATATTAAATTCGTCGATATTTGCTTGTCCATCGTACTGCGGAATAGACTTTGCTATTTGTACATTTTTCGCGACCAACTTTTGCGCCATTAATAGTTCGCTTAATTCTTCTGACATTTTTTGCGTTTGAATAACTCAAAATAAATTTATTTTTTCACTTAACCTATTATGGGGAAGGCTATTATTTCCTATGAGATATTCTAAAGTGTGTTCCTACAATAGCTTAGCGGCAATAGGTCTAATCACTTTTCTTATATGTCTGTATCTTTTCACTGATTAAATTTGAATTACAAGGTTTATAGCCAAACTAGTTCGCATGTTTTCCTTCAACTTCTGAACGTGCCATTTGTAGCGATAAAAAAAATAGACTGGCCTTTAATTGTAATAATAAAGATTGACCGCGTCAATGTAATATTATGCTTTAAAGCTGTGAACTTATACCTTATAAGTTCTTCGATAGCATTACTTATAGCGCTGAAGATTGTGCCATCGAGGCCTGTGCTGCAGCGATAGGGAGTAATGTTGATGGGTGACCGTGCCACCCACTGAAAGCCAGAAAACAAAATATGTAGCTATATAAATGTAACCTCTTTTCCTTGAGTTATCGGGAAATCAATTAGCTCTAATGTTATGTAGAAATCAGATTCCTGGGAGCGCTACCGTTGGAGGCATACGAACTAATTACCTGCCGTACGACTAGATACAGACATATAAAATAAAAGAAACACAAATAGAAAAGCAATAGTTTTATTGAGACTTACATTTAGGTATACAACAGTACTTCACTTCAAGTGACGACAACAAAGGCAAGGATTAAATTGGCTCTCAAAAATAATGTTGATGGCAATAGAGACAATCCTTTATTGAAACGAAAAAACTGTTTTTTTCACTATATCACAAAAATATAACTTCTGCGCTTTACCAGCTTTTTCTCGATTGGCCTAAGTCCTGTGGAGGGGGCTGCTATTTGTAATTATGTTCGCAAACTCACTACATTATGCGAACTGTTTCTCCAATAATTTGTTTTAAATATTTCTGATGACTAAACGTTATAACTTTAGCTTCCTGAGAAACAATGTATTTGGTGACTTTTTAATTACCAATCTTCTCGGCGAAATTCAAAGCCGTCTCCCGTGATTAGCGCCGAGGTTTGGCTGAAACTAAAAGGCAGTTTTTTTTTGCTGATTGAGAATTTAGACTCTTGGAAACGGGATTTAAAATTAATTAGGGGAAGTCGGAATTATCTTCAGAAAGAAAGAATTGTATTTTTTTGTATTTTAAATATATCACATTTTACTCACGGTACAGTTAATATGTTTGTAAAAAGCATCAAACGGGGAAAAAGACAATTTATTTCTTTTTTTCTATCTGTTTCTGTCCTGAGCTATAAGCCAAATCAATCAGTGATTGCCTATTTTATCATTTACCCCTACTATGTAATAACCTGCTAAACATTTGAAACAGATTGCTTACACTAACATAAGACATAAGTAGCACCTTTAGAGCAATTTTGCATATTAAACATTCTTCCTAGATAAAATTCTTTTGCTCACATACCGTAAACTTATACCTAAAAAGTGGCAGTATTACTAAAAAAAAGTATTACAAAAAAATGTAAAAAACTGGCAGAAAAAAAGTATAAAAATTAGGTTTATTTACTTAAAACAAACTTGGCCTTAGGCTAGAAACTAAAGTTAGCTTATTTTGTGGCTTTATCATTATTTTTGGGCTTGTTTTCTTCCACAGTTGGTTCCTAATGCCACATGTTGGTTTCCACGTTGGTCCTCCTCTTACTGAACCAAAGGTTCAGTAAGAGGGGGAACGGGCCTGGAAGGTAACTATAATGAGTGTAATTTTTATTTCAGTAAAAAGCATTGAATGGGGATCCAAATAGTATATTTTTTTTCTATCTGATCTCTTTCTTATCAGAAAAAAATAGCCAATGATTGCCTTGCTTTATTATCTACCCCAACGTAAATCGGGAATCTAATAGTATATTCCTTCTTTTTTTATACAATTAAGCAAAATTTGTAAGCAAAATTAACCAACAATTGTCTACCTCACTTTCTACACAAATACAACAAACTGATAATTCGGCCCAATCCCATAAACAAAGATAGTTGGTTTTGTGGATTTGCCATCCTTTTTTTGGCTAAATCCTTACAAACAGTTGAATCATAATACCAAATAAAGCCAATTTAAAAAAAAACATAAAAGTAAGCAAACTTATGTATTTTGCCTAGTGCTATGCATGGAATCTTTATGGGGGGGGGCTGCAACCATTAAAATGACAGTGATTACTATATTAGGAAAGAACATTCAACGGATCACGATTCCTTGTACTTGATTTCTATTCTATAAGCAAAACTAACCAGGAACAGTCTCCCTTACTATCTACCTCAATTTAATTACCAGCAATTTCGAAACTGGGCTATAAACAAAAGTGGGCTGGTTTTGTTGGCTCGTCATTATTGTTTTTTCTGATTCCTCATCAGCAGTCGGTTTATACTGCCAAATAAAGCCAATCTAAAAGAAAATAATGAAACCAACACAAAAATCAGCAAATATATGTATGATAAAGAAACACCTCTGGAGCGATTCAGCCTATTCAAGCAGTATCTTATAGATATTCCATCTTCGTGTTTTATGTTCTTACGCCTCCTTATTCAGAGCAATAGCAACTCATAAATGACGAAGCCTATAGATAAATTTAGCATCCATGGGCGTATGGAAGAGGGGGGCAGGGGGCAGCTGCCCCCCTAAAACTTCAAATTTACACTAGATATGGCTGGAAAACCAGATGGTTGAAAAAGCAGTTGAAAAAAATGTAGAAAACTAAAAAAGCAGTTGATAAAAGGTAGATGGTTGAAAAAGCCGGAAATAAAGAGCTGGAATGACAGAATAAAAGTTAAACAAGAAACAATTATCCATAATGTGTTAGAAATTTTTAGCTCTAATTCAAGAAGATTGATTAATGGATGGGCGTATAGATTGATAAATATATAGATTGATAGAAGATTGATAAATAGATGGGGGTATGGAGGAGGGGGCAGGGGACAGCTCCCCTCCCTTAAACTTCAAATTTACACTAGATGTGACTGAAAAAGCAGATGGTTGAAAAAGCAATTGAAAAAGGTAGATGACTAAAAAAGCAGTTGATTAGAGGTAGATGGTTGAAAAAGCTAGAAATAAAGATCTGGAATAACAGAATACAAGTCAAACAAGAAGCCATTGCCATTATCCATAACGTATTGGAAATTCTTAGCTCTAATCCAAGAAGATTGATTAATGCTGAAGCTTATTGATGATTTATGATTTTTGGTGATTACTTTTTAATAAAGAATTCTTAGGTATGATGGAACTTGCTGGCAATGTAAGGTTTCATGAACTGCCAACAGGACCGGGCATAGGACGCTTTGAACGATTGGGCCCAATCGGGCCCCGCGTATGAAATGGCCCCGCGCTGACATCAAAATGAGCAATTTATTCTTGAACTTGTAATATTTTCTTAACAATTCCAGTAAGCGTTGCTTCTGGAGAGAGATCACTTTCCCGGCTAAAATCAATAAAAGAAAACTATGTGATATCAACAATAAACCAGAATAGACTAAAGTGTCATGTTTACTGAAAGTGAAGACAGAAGGAAAATAGATTTTAAAACCGTTAAGCATTTGCAGAACAAAAATTTAGAAATATATAAATTTATTGTCCCATATTCGGTGATGTAAATTTCAAAAGACATTTTCAATAGTTCCATAATATTTAGGGGATACAAACGTAAATTAACGTTAGCATAAAATGAGTACAAAAAAGAACAAAAGAGGACAGAACCGTAAGCTCAAAATAAACAAACTGGACCATCAAATGAGACAAGATCAAGAGAACGACCTGAGAGATGTAAATGTACGACGGGTGAACAACCCAGACCATCAAATATGATAAGACCAAGCAACTATGACAAAAGGCACTGAAAAAATGTCTGAAAAGATAATAAACGAAAATTAAGATCAAAGAGATTGATATTAGCGAAACTGACAATTAGAACAGTCAAAAACAAAATTGAAGAATATAGAAATATGGAGTCAAAAGATAAGTGGCAGCGATATTCTCAACGACTCAAAAACGAAAGTGAAGAGCAAATAAAATACGCGGTTACAAGACATGTGACAATGAGGATCAGAACCAATCAGAATGAAAGCGAAGAACAGAGAAATTTATGGTTAGAAGATATACCACCGCGAGAAAATTTAGAAATAATTTTCTATTAGCAAAGAAGCCGATAAGGCAAAGAACATGATTTTTTGCATTCATATTCAACTGCCAAAAGACTTTTTAGCAGCTTGTTTGCACAATCAACGGGTTGCTCTTCTATCTCTAGCAAATTTACTTTTATACCAGTTAATGTTAGTTTATCTAGTAAAGGAATTAGATCTTTAATGCCGTGCCTCCCTCTTTTATGTACAATTTGCTATAAATACTTTAATCTGAATCAGGCGGGTTTTGTAGTTGAAGGAAGTATACAAGGAAGTATACAATTAGAAGATAATCAGCAGCGAGAATTACAAGCAACAGCAGGAATCAGAACTTGCCAAAGATGAAAGTAAGTATCAAAGAATTGTAGGGTTAGCAGACACGCTGAAGCAGGTATCAAGAGTGTAAAAAATGACAGTGAAGAACACAGAATTGTGCTGTTAAGGGACAGCGAGAATCAGAAGGAGTCAAAATGAAAGTACCGTAAAAACACATAAGAAACTGGAACTCATGTTTTGCTTTTGCTTCTTTCAACGTAAACGTTGATCAAACCAAAAATAGTGGCAATGTTATCAGCTGTAATATAGCTGGACGAATTTTTCAAAAAATCACTTTAGCGGCACACCCATCACAGACCCCAGATGGTGATTTTGAATCATATTCATATTGCCAAAGGAGTAGTGTGGGGGTCCAGCACCTGAACTAAGCTCATTAGCAAAACCAAATTAGCACAAAAGTTGAGATACTCAGATTTGGGTCATTGACCTAAATACAGACAGGTACCGACCGGCATCTCATTTGCAAACTTCTTTTCTGGCCATGAGTACCAAGGCAAATCCAAATGACAAGGATATGAAAAAAAAAATTATTTGGGTTGAATGAAACTGGTTTATATATTTATAGGAAATCTACATTAGGTGAATATAAAGCGGGCATTTTAAATGCATTGTATTAAAAGGTGCCGAGAATAGAATTTTAGTAACATTGAAATATAAAAAAAAATAAAGTACAATAAAAAGAAAAAAAATTAATGTCATTACAAATATGGGTTTTCTTGAACAAAAAATCATGAGTATCATATATATACAATTTTCGTTTTGTATTTCAAAAATACAAAATGATGAACATAGTTTTTGGATATTTATTTTATCCTACCGCCCCACGTAGTACTCTGTAGTTGGTCATACCTAGTTAGTTTATTATACGTTTTGAATTAGTATTTTTGTTCAATGGAAGGATAAACACTTGCATCATATTTTTTAAAAAGTAAACATGGAATTTTCCAAGAAAATATGTGCACATGATAAGATTGTCGTTGCTTTGAATGTTGACAGGAGAAATATTTGAATTATAAAACAAGCAATTGTGGGGATCTAATTGGCAATGTATGTGTGCATTGTCATGACAGTGAGAGATTAAATTTCTTTGAAATACCGAAAAGAGTCAACACTGTTCGTGGTGGATATGTGAGAGTGAGATCTCCAGAGATGATAGTTCTCAAAGAGAATGCAAACATAAAAATAATATTCGATAATGAGGGACAAATTCTTGCTCATGGTTCTGGTAACACGCTACCTGTTGATAGATCATATTGTTTTCTTTCTGGTATTAGTATTCAAATGAAAGTTAAGGGGAAAAGAAAGGCCTACTGCTGAGCCAATATCATAAACCATAACTTGTCTACGTGCCAGAACTGTTACCTGTGTAAAACTAATGTGGTAGTAGACAGTGAAATCAAAAGCAGAATAAAAAGGGCACTTGCATGCAATATAACAACGAGGTATAAAGATGAATTGATGGGAAAAAGAGCATGTATGAACATTATTAATGCTATTGATCATATACCAACAGATATAGTCAATCAATCCCAATAATACCAATGATAAAATGTGTGATGCAATTGTAGCTGAAACCATATTAAAACTTGTCAATGACCCCAAAATGGAATAAGTGACATGTCAAGAGAAAACATAATGAAGCATATTACGGAACGGATTAAAACCATTAGTTTTTGTATGTTTTATGATGATATTCTAGATGTCGTTATTTCAATAAAAATACTTTATGCATTACTTTGTAATGTTTCCATTATTTTTAGGGTACGCTATCAAATCGAATATTTTAGAATGCTCACTAAAAGTTCAGAGATGTAAGAAAAGGAATTTTCTGAGACATAGATACTAATAGCGGGGTTCATAGGAAGTATACTAGAATCTGAGATATGTTAACAGGGCTTTTAACAAGTCTTTGAGAGATGGCCTGGATTTTTTTTTCTTTCAAAATCTGCACAGACAAGCAAACACCTACCCAGACATACAGATAGAGAAAGTGAGGCAGACAAAAACTACATACAAACACAGATTCAGACATACAAAGAGACGCTGGGACAAGCAAAACTCCCGCCCAGACGCACAGGCACAGAGAGAGACAGATACAAAAACACATAAAAACACACAGATTCAGACATACAAATATACAAAGACAGACACTGGGACAAGCAAACACCCGCCCAGCCACACAGGCACAGAGAGTGAGAGAGACAAAAACAAATACAAACACACAGATTCAGACATAAAAACAGACACAGGGACAAGCAACGCCCACCCGGACACACAGGCACAGAGAGTAAGAGAGACAAAACCCACACACATAATACACATTTTCTGACATACAAAAAGTATCTGTTTTTGTCTCTCTCACTCTCTTTGCCTGTGTGTCTGAGCGGGTGTTTGCATATTTCCGTGTCTGTCTTTGTGTATTTTTATGTATGACTCGATGTGTTTGTATGTGTTTTTGTCTCTCCCTCTCTCTCTCTCTCTCTCTCTCCTCTCTCTCTCTCTCTCTCTCTATCTCTCTCACTATGCCTCTGTGTCTGAGCGGGTGTTTGCAAGTTTCCGTGTCTGTCTTTGTGTGTTTGTGTGTCTGACTCAGTGCCTTTGTATGTGTTTTTGTCTCTCTCACTCTCAGTACCTATGTGTGTTGGTGGGTGTTTGCTTGTCCCTGTGCCTGTTTTTGTCTGTTTGTATGTCTGAATCTATGTGTTTGTATGTGCTTTTGTCTCTCTCACTCTCTGTGCCTGTGTGTCTGGGCAGGTGTTTGCTTGTCCCAGTGTCTGTTTTTCTGTGTTTATATGTATGAATCAGTGTGTGTGTACGTGTTTTTATTTTATCTCTCTCTCTCTCTCACTATGCCTGTGGGTCTGAGCGGTTGTTTGATTGTCTCTCTCACTATGTCTGTGGGTCTGAGGGGTTCTTTGCTTCTCTTTCACTATGCCTGTATGTCTGAGCGGGTGTTTGCATGTTTCCTTATCTGTCTTTGTGTGTTTTGTGTCTGACTCAGTGTGTTTGTAGGTGATTTCGTCTCTCTCAATCTCAGTGCCTATGTGTCTGGGCGGGTGTTTTCTTGGCCCAGTGTCTGTCTCTGTCTGTTTGTACGTCTGAATATGGGCTTTTGTGTGTGTTTTGTCTCTCCCACTCTCTGTGCCGGTGTGTCTGGGCGGAAGTTTGCTTATCCTAGTGTCTATCTTTGTCTGTTTGTACGTCCGAATCTGTGCGTTTATATTTGTTTTTGTCTCTCTAACTCTCTCTGCCTGTGTGTCTGGGCTGCATTTTTGCTTGTCCCAGTGTCTATCTTTGTCTGTTTGTATGTCTGAATCTGTGTGTTGGTATCTGTTCTTGTCTGTCTCACTCTCTGTGCCTGTGCGTCTGGGCGAGTGTTTGCTTGTCCCAGTGTCTGTCTTTGTCTGTTTGTATGTCTGAATATGTGTTTTTGTATGTGTTTTTGTCTCTCTTACTTTCTCTGCGTGTGTGTCTGGGCGGGTTTTTGGTTGTCCCAGTGTCTGTCTTTTTCTGTTTAATTTTATTCCAGTCAAATTCAGCTGGAAATAAGAGGAAAAGTTATAGCTTCACCTTTTGGGAATCCGTACCAAACCTGAACGTTGGGGGAGGGCAGGGTTCCTAAGGTCTGGCTTTCATAACATCAGCCAGAGCAGGTTGTTGTATCTTAACCAAACTTGTTGGGAAGTAAGATTAAGTGTCCTAGTTCTGGCGGTGGGGGGTTTGTGCCTAATATAGCCTACTTGGTGAAACCTAAGTCCCTAAATGTTTGTCATCATGCCATTAGCCAGAATTTATTCTCAGATCTCAGTGGGAACTACGAGTTATTATTTTCGTCATAATTTTTAAATCAGGACCCAATCCAAGTATGGGGGTTGGGAGGGGGAGGGGGGAGAGGAGTTCTAAATTTTTTCATCGGAGCAAATAACCAAAAAGTCAGTCAGGTCTCAACCAAGTTAGTCAAGAGTAACATTAATTACCTAAATTTGCCTTTTCAGAGACTTAGTATTGACGTTGTAACTAAAGTTGGCTCTAGAATTGTGTCCCTTGCGCCATGGTTGTTGCAGCACATGACACCTTTAAATGGAGGTCTGGTTTTCAATGAGTTTTGGTTTGACCTTCACAAGTGGACTATAGTCAGTTAACTTTGATGAGAAATTATAGATCATTAGCCAAATTTAAAAGGTAGGTTTCATAATTATTAAAACAAAAATAGGTCGGTAATAATAAAAGTTCTGAAATCTGCGTCAACGATCTGTTTTGTTAAGCAGCACCAATTTACACCCGATTATTATTGTAAATTAAGGCCCTTTTCATAGATACAGTTGTATTTATTTTGATCATACAAAAAATAGATTGTAATATAAACGTTTCAGTTTTTGTCAGAATGAATCCTATGATTATAACAGAAATGTACTTTCTTACAGTTCTTTTATTGAGCATTAATTGAAAAGTAAAAGTGAAAGTTTACTTAAATTTGTACTAATTTGTTTCAAGATCTCTTTTGACGTGGCAATAGCATCCGAGGGACTGCTCATTCCCAAAATACGTGAGCTATTGTGCCCGAGTATGCGGTGCCTTACTGGTGCCCATGGAGGATGTTCACCGATTGACCTCCCTGTAGATGGCATCCCAATTTCCCTCTTTGTGCATAAAAGAATAAAAAGTTAAGTTTCTATTAAGCTGCAGAGAGATGGATGCTGACATACATTTTTACATGAGTGCTTTTTTGTCCTAATTTCTTACAAGCCATCTTTAGTATTTCTAGAGCTATTACTTTTAGGTCTTTATAACTGTAAGCACAGCACATATAGCGATTTTTTGTTTTGTTGATTTATTTGAATCCCTAACTGTAACAGAAACGCAAATTTTTTAAGAAAAAAAAACTGTTTCCTGTAAATGAATAAAAATACAAGTTCAATAGGTTATAGCCATATCTATTAGATGTTTAAGATTATTCAGGTTAGGATCAGAAACTTTCTTTTGTAATATGACCTAGCTCTAAAAGTCGCTACTTTTTTCGCTCTTTATGTCAGTGTCTACCATTTAAGTGCCAAGGCCATGAAAGTAAAAGTGTTTTTGAGTAATAGACCCATCTTAGATTTATTCATACCTGAAAACCAAGATTTTCTAATATTTTTCTTTTGGATGTATATAAATTACGAAGTTTGCAGGGCAGTACAGCATTTTCGTCAGTGTTGCCACGCTGGACCATGAAAATAAATAAGCAAAACTAATTAGTTAAGAATTTGACAACGGCTTTTGTTCGTAAAAGGCAAACGCCAACAACCTGTTGATTCCCAGATGCAACTTCACCTTCTTAAGCTGTTTAGTGTTTGGTGTCAAATTTTTCCAGCTTATTTCTTGTTGCTTTTCGAACCACGTTTCTTCTTTTCCAGTTTGGTTTCTGCTATTACCTAAAATAACAACGCTGCATATGACAGTTTTTGTGATTAAAAATTGGATTAAGTATTTTTTCTAATTTTGATATATATAGGGTTGTGCAAGTTTTCATTTAAACGATTATAAATACCAGACTCATTTTCACAATCTTTGGTCCTTTGAGCGGTAAAATGATATCGACGAAAATCGTGTTCGAGTTATTACCTTTTTAGTCCGTTGCGAAGATATTGTTGGAGGATAATTCTTAACTAGGTCACTGTAATTATAATATTTCTATTCCTTTTTTTTTGATTTGATTGAAGACTGTAGAAGAGGTTTTTGGAAAACTTTTAGTGTTTTCTATTTATCAAAGAAAACAATCATGATTTTTTCAACTAAGGAGAAGGAGGTGTGAAGCCACTTCTGCTTTGGGTGCACATTAATTAGATTCGCAATTACAATGTTGCGTCAGCACGACAAAAGTTTAAGACACCAGGGAAGAAAAGGGAAATAAAAGTGATCCATATTTCATGTAAATTTAGGACATGTCAGAACAATCCGTAGGCAATTTCTCTGGAAAACATCTCGCAAATCTTCATCCGCTTTTCGGAGCGCCAATGCTTCAGAACCATATTTGACCCCATTTGATTCCGTGCTCCCCATTGATTTTCCTGTGCTCTTAAGACTAAGTCCATCAAAATGATCCATAAAAAAAGGGGAATAGAACACAACCCTGCTTAACTCTTGATTTAATATGAAACCAGCTGCTAACCTCATTTCCTACCTTAACCACAGCAGTGTTATTCTCGTACATAGCACTAATTACTTTGTATTTATCTGGTATACCATACAAGGATAAGACCTTCGCTAAAGCTCTTCTATCAACAGAATCGAAAGCTTACTCATAATCTATAGAACGAAGAACAAAGGTGTTTGATAACTTAGGCACTTCTTAATTATTAGCCTAAGAATGAAAATTTGGCCGACACATCCTCTACCCTTTCTAAAACCGCACTGTTCTTCTCTTATAACTTTGTCTACAGCATCTCTCAGTTCAAAAGTATCATATTACTAAGTGATTTTCTACCTACAGAGACCAGGCTCATGCCTCGATAATTACCATACTCACTCTTATCGCCTTTCTCATACAGTGGTTTAATTAGGGTTTTCCTAAAATCGATAGTTCTTTCCCCCTTTCCCCTTCTTCAAAAATCATATTCATAATCTTGAGTAACTTATTTCTAACTTCAGAGCCACCATATTTAAGGAACTCATTTACCACACTATCAGGACCTGGGGCCTTGTTATTTTTAATCCTTTGGGCACTGTCACTTATTCTTCCTCACAAGGCAAATCTTGCTTCACATCCAAGGTATCACAAACTTTTTCAATTTCCTCTATATCTTTTCCTGCAACTCTATCTTGGTTTAGCACATTCTCGAAATGTTCTGCCCATACCTCTTTAATTCTTTCCACATCACTAACTGTGGCCCCGTTCCTATCTTTAACTAGGACAAGTCCGGATTGACTACTCCCTCTCAATTTTTTTAACATGCCAGTCCAATATTTTACTATTATGTCGGCTAGCTGCATCTTCCAGATCCTCGGCAATTTTATCCATGACCTCCACTTCACAACTCCTTAGTTCATATTTTAATTCTTTCTCCACTTTCTTTACATTCCTCTTGTTTTCATATGATCTATCACTCACAAATTCTATCACTCTCTATTAAACCTAAAGCTTTTTCACTTATATTCCTGGATGCGTTTCTAACTTTCTTCCTTAAGACACCCTCATCAACTTCACAAAATGTTTTCCTAAAATTATTCCATCCATCTTCTACATTGTCAAATTTTAAACTCTTCAGCTTAGTATTCAACTTTTCCTGGAAATTCTCTCTCAAATTCTCATCCTGAAGTCTACCAACATTATAACTTCCCAGGAGGTAGTTACCCTTCCGAAATTTCAGCTTTAAATTAAACCTAGACACTAATAGATGGTAATCTTTATTTTTAACATCAATAACAGCACTCCTATATACCCTAGAATCTTTTATTGATCCTGCTAGTCTTCGGTTTACAATAACATAATCAATACGATTTGTTGTCTTACCATCACGTGAATACCATGTTAACTTATGGGCCATTTTATGACCAAACACTGTTTTGTTTATAATTATTTTGTTATACCTACAAAATTGTAAAAGTCTGTATTTATTACTGTTTTCTTTTCCTACACTAAATTTACCAAGGCTAGGATATCATCTATCCCTGTTTCTACCAATCTGGGCATTAAAATCTCCTAATAAAAACACCATATTTCTACCTGGGACCCTGTCTATTTGCTCCTGTAACTGTAGGTAAAATTCACCTGAGTCACTGTGTCTCCGTCAGTCGGTCGATATCGACGAAAATCGTTTTCGAGTTATTAATTTTTTACTCTATCGCGAAAATATTATTGGAGAAAAATCATTAACTAGATCACTGTAACTACAGTATTTCTTTTTCTTTCTTTTGATTCGGTTGAAAATTACATAATAGGTTCTTGGAAAACTTTAGTGTTTGCTATTTATCAGAAGACTTTATCAAAGAAAACAATCATGATTTTTTAAACTAAGGAGAAGGTGATGTGCAGCCACTTCTGCTTCGGGTTTTCATTAATTTGATTCACAATTACAATTTTGCGTCTGCACGACAAACGTAGTTTAAGACTCCAGTAAAGAAAAGGGAAATACCGGTAGTCCGTATTTCATGTAAATTTAGTACATGTGTATGTGTGTGGGCATAATTTCGCATATCATGTTGAATGTGTTTTATTTAAGTGACAGTCAAAGCCAGGCAAATAGGGCAGTGGCATTTGGCACAGGGCCATGGACGGTGGTAGGGGCGTGCAATGTCCCTCCCCTTGAGAAACAAGAAGACATAAGATATATGGGTAAAAAAACGAAGATGAGGTAAAATTTAAATTTCGGTAAAAAAAAATCTATTTTCTTTTGTTCTTATTAAAAAAAATAGTTCTTTTCACGAAAGTAAAGACCGACTTTAAAACTCATAACTAGCAGAAGTTAATCTGTATGAGATATCAAACATAAACAGGGAGAAATTACAATGAATGAAGAAATTCAATTTAAAAAAAAAAAAAAAAAAAAAAAAAAAAAAAAAAAAAAAAAAAAAAAAAACGGGAGTTAAAACAAACGGTGAAGCCCAACTCAAAACAAACATAAATAACCACAAATAAGTGGTGTTACCGCCCTTTACACTCCTAAAAAAGCTACTGTGTCATTTGCGGTACACACTGAAAATATTGGAGGAAAGGGGAGGCAGCACGAGGCATTTCGAACTTTCAGATTGAAGACGGCGTAATTTTCAGTTAAAATCTTTCCTTTTCTCGGTTTATTGTGACGACCTCAACTAGAGCCTTATTTTTAGTGGAAACGAAAGGAATTCCAATACTCAGGACTCATCTTTAATGAGCATTTGGCTGACGATGCCCACATTCGCCATTCTTTAAGGTTAGAATACCTCAGAGGAAATCTAATGCCCCACCCGTTTTGTAATTGCTCAGTTGAGATCAAGAACTTTCTTTTTCATGCTTACTGCACCAACATTGTCGGATTGTCTCTTGTTTGTTGTCAAACTATTCATATTTTATTTTAAAATGGTGTACAATGATACATACCCTACGTTTCCTGCATAAACTGCCTCCTTATTTTATTGCGACTGAGGTGTGTGCTTGTTTTCGTTTACCACTACAACTGCTACAGCAATTCACTACAGCATCAAGCCGCTTGAGGCCAACACAGCTACGCACGGTCCTCCTCCGTCCCAATCCATTCAAAGTCTCCCTCTTTACACCCACCCAGGAATTTCCCATTTCCCTTAAATATTTTCTTAGGACATACAAGTACCTTACGAGCTACAAGTATCTACTCACTTTTCGCTGCATGAGCGTCTATTGGCATCAGATGAGGAGCTTGTGAGTCTCAAGATTCTGACCTGGCTATTTTCCTGCACTTTGCTTGTTCTAAGTTGTTTTTTTGTTGTTGTTGTTCCTTTTGTGTTGTTTTTATGGTCACTTGACTGGAATAAAATTATTAAATTGAATTTATGTTTTTTCTTCTTCTTTTTCTTTGAATATATTGCAACCCATATTTCTGGGGGTTGCATTTATCAGTTTACCTCAGAGGAATATTTTAGGACTTTTTAACCGTTCTGATAAAAATGGCTACTTTGAAATTTTGATCCAAAGTAATATGGGACTGGGGGATTCCTGAGGGTAGATGGGGCGTTTTATGCTGACTTATTGCCCTTCAATCAGTTTTAGCTCACAAAATACAATATAACTTTTTATTGAATCATACCCCAAACCCTCCCACGCACACACACACTATTTTAAGACTATCCGTTCTACATGATGACCCTGGAGAAAACATAAAAATAATAATACATCGGAAACACATAGCTTTTTACTAAGTCTACGGTAACACACAGACTATTTATCCATTTTTTGTGTTTCGTCAAAAAGCTATTCTAATTTTTGACATGAAAAATGCACCTACTAGTATGATCCATCACTTTCTAACTTCAACTATTCCATCGCTATAATGTGAACACGGAAACGGATTTCCATAGCTCTTTTTAAGACTATGATAAAAGATATAAGAAAATAATAATGAATGAAATTCAAATTCTCTGAAACAAGAATTATCTAAGATTATCCTAACAACAATTCAATTAATCATAAAATCGTGGCATTCACTTTAATCTTATTTTGTTTTCGCTACGCATTAGGCCGAGACAAAAGTACCAGCTTTTTGGAAAGGGCAATGCGGCATATTGGTAAGTATTTTTACTTACCCATGCTTCACATACTTGCCTAGCCCTTCCTGTCTCATTATCAAAAATAGATAAAAAACCTTAGAATCTGTCTATTTTCAGGAAAATCCAAGTGAAACTCAGAGAGGAGAGAAACTAACAAAATGAAAAATAAAATCAAAAAGGGTGAAAAAATGAGGATTTTGATCAGCCAGTGGCGAACCATGAAGATGACAAAATATAAGCAAATATTTCGACAAGGACCTCCGCCAAGTCGTCCTCAGTGCTAAACAAAAAAAAAAAAGAAGACAAAGAGAGAAAAAAAAAAAAGAAAATCTAACCTTTCGAAGTTTACTTTACAAAGACAGAACAGACACTGAATATAAACCAGGCAGGAATCAATGAAAATGAATTTACCAAGATGATTGGGCAAGGATCTTTTGCCTTGCAATCGTTTTAGCTGGTCTACAATTTCGGTTTTCATTAGATATGCAAATAGGTTCTTTTAAGTTATACCGGGTGAAAATATTGATTGAGTCCTTCAAGATTAAACTGTCGTAAATTGGGCTTAATGAAATATCTCCAGTATCTCTATTTATTGCTAAATTTTGGTTCATATATTTTTTTATCTCAATTACCTCTTTAAAAGTTTGTGGTACGCCATTTACAGTTGATATTAAGGTTGCCTCGTCAAACAGAACTAGATGGGTCGGATTTACGAAAATATGCGAAGCCAATGCCGAATCAAAGTTGTCATTGTTATTTTTTAATCTCAGGGACTTATCTATTGAAATTTTGTGCTCATGCAAACGTTCACCTAGTTGTTGATGGGTCCTACCAATGTAAAATTTTCCACAAGAACACGGGATTCTGTAGACACCACTACCCAGTACAGGGTCTGTTTTATCCTTTCCTGAGTTGAAAAAGTGTTCAAATTTTTGTTCGGTTTTGAAAGAAACAGAGAGATTATGTTTTTTTAAAATTTTTCCAAGTTTATCGCCAAGTTTCGGGATGTATGGTAAAACGATGAAAGTTTTTTTTCTCAATTGTCGGTGTAACTGAATCAAGGGAGACAAGCTCCCTATTTTGTTCTTTTATCTTTTTTAATCGTCTATCTATTATATTTTCAATGAGTTTGATTGGGTAACCATTGCAGAAAAGAATATCCTTGACATAATTTAATTCAGAATTTATATGATTACGGGAACAAATTTTTAAAACTCTGTCGACTAAAGAGATTATTACCCCTCTTTTCACAGAAGGAGGGTGATTGGAAGAGAAATGTAGATATCGATCATTATGGGTCGGCTTTCTATATATAGAAAATTCAAGGCTAGGATTAGTTTTTATAATCAAGACATCCAAGAAAGGCAGCTTACCTGAATCTTCGAGTTCCATTGCGAACTGGAGATTCGAATCAAAAGAGTTCAAATGTGCCAAAAAATCTCTTAGAGAGTCTTGTCCATGTTCCCAAACAGAAAGGATATCATCAACAAAACGAAACCAGATAGAGTGTTTTAAGTGGAAACTATTCAAGGCAGACTGTTCTATGAAATCCATGTAAAAATTTGCCAAATAAGGAGACAAGACAGTGCCCATGGATAAGCCCATTATTTGAAGAAAAAATTTGTTTCGGAATTTAAAATACGAGGAGAACTTGTTGCAAAGACGGACAAGGGTCATTATTGTATCAATTTCCAAAGTTTTATAATCCGACCAAGCTGAATTTTCCTCTAATTTTCTTTGTAAAGCCTGCTCACATTTATCCAAGTTAATCCAAGTCACGTATACCTTCCATTAAAGTTGAAATATGAGAGAGAGAAAGAGAAAAAATAGAGAGAGAGAGAAAGAGGAGATAACAGAAACATAAAGAGAAAGAAAAATAGGGTCCTCATTATGACCATAATCATCATTTCATAGTGTTATTTATTAATACGAGTGGGTTACTTACAAAGTCTTGAAATTCAGGAAAATCAACAAAAGGATCAAAACTAAACAGAAATCAACTAAAACAGCTGAAATATCTTCTAAAGCTGAGCTCTCACAGAACTTTAAAAACTTAACTAAGCTTTGGAATATGCCCTAGGCGGAAAATTAATGTCTATATTTCATTTTCAGTTCGTATATACCGTGTTTAGACTTGAGATTTTAAAAGTCTTAGACAATGGACAAAAAGAAGATATGATAGAAGAATATACGATGAAAAAGAAGACGATAATAGAAGTAATTGATAAAAAAGGATTTGTAAAAAGAACATGATTTCAAGCATTATTTCCTATTCAGAATTCTTAGAAAGTAAGGAAAAAAGAATTTGCACAGCAATCTTTCATTACAAAAAAAGTATTATTACCAGGGAAACGCGGTTCTTATAAAATCACGTCTTATAAAGGGAAAAATAGCCAAGCGACATCTTAATATAACTCCAGGTAGAAAAAAAAGCAAAGAAAAAGAAAGATGAACTGTGCAAAAAAGTGCCTCAAAAATCTAAAGGTAGCAATAAACAAATATATACTGTGAGAGCGTCGCTTAAATAACATAACAAAATGATTTCAATAATAACTTGATTGCCATTAACTACAACTTTGGTAGAAACGAAGGTTTAAAACCTTCATAGTAACATATAATAACATATTTACTTCTAACAACTTGCGCCAACTCTTAAACAAAGAAAATAAAATCCATCATCGCAACTACCACAGAAATAAAGAACTGATTCTGCTTCGTTAATTTGTCTTTTGGTGTAAAAATAAACGTTCTGATCTTTGGTACTCAAAAGCGAAAAATAGACAAATCTTCTAAACTATAAATTAGCCTTTAAAAAAGAAACCTGAACTGAGCACATTCTGTCGATTGGTGTTTTCAAATATTACAATTGTATTTAGAGAGAGGTGGGAGTGGTTAAGCCTGAAATATGAAAAGAATTACAATATAAATCGTAGAAGCATCGGGATTTGATAGTTAGGGCACATTCTTGCAGCCCCCAATCCTCTCTTATTGCTCCACACATTTATATTTTGGCTGTTCCAAAATTAGATCTTCCCTTTTCTTACTCGCAGAAATAATTGGAAGATGAAACTTTCGACATGAAAATTCTCTTTGTCTCGTCTTGGAGGCATGAAAAAAAAACCTTCCTTGATGACTGATTATAGTAAAAATAAACTCTTGTCACATTTCAGTTTCTTCAATCACCTGTAAAATATCCATAGAGCTTCAAAGAAAGAAGGTCGATTGGTAGGATTTTATGGCAAGGGAATACATCTTTTCTGACGTCAAAATTTTCAGCAATTCATACTATTTTAGCTTTATTGGTAGTCAAAAACCATTCGAGTGGAATCAAATCCCATAACACTTTTTGAGTAAACAGCAGCCTGGTTGTAGTCGACCATTACATTTAACAAACTGAGATATGCCTCTACTGTATAGTAACATAAACAAAAATTTTCAAAGGCTCATTGACAATGATATTTTACTAAAATCGAGATTCAGCTAGCACAAATTTGAGCCAGTCAGATTTTTCATAATCGGTGTTCTCTAATTTGGTGAAAAATTCTGGTTTGAATTAGCACTAACTAAATTTCGGTATTAGTAAAATCTTATTGCCAATGAGGCTTGAACAAGTGGAACTAATGGGATAATACTTGCTTTGTGCATATATTAAATACATAGGGTAATAAGATGTCTGACGAAATTACCGCCATCTATTTCTAATTGCTTGTATTGGAATTTTTCAATTTAACATGCAGGTATTCATTTGATGTCCTTCAAATAAAAATAAGCCTTATTAGGATTTGAAATATGAAAAAAAATCTTTAATCGAAAATGTTAATACCGTAAAATGGTTGTTTTCTCAACTTAGTATCCCTTATTTAAGTTTAACTTTTATTTCTTTCTAAGCAGTGGGAACCGAGGTCTGGGAGGGGCAGTTGGCCTTCTGCCCCATAGCAAATTATGCCCCTGTTTTTAAGTGCTAATTTTGAATGTTGATGTGTTAAATGGCTAGCTTGTCGGGAGTTTGAGATAAATTTTAACATCATGAACCTGAGATGAAAACTTTTTAAACAAAAAATTGCGCAAATAGGAGGGTGGGGTGGGGGCCATTGCCCCCCCCCCCCTTCTTTTTGTATTTCCCCTGAAAAATACTTTTTTTTTGTTATTTTTACTAAGAAAATCGAAAAAACAACAAAATTGAACCCTCCTAAATTTTTGAAGCGCATTTACCCTCCCCCTTTTACGTTTTCGTAAATTGGCGCCATTGGCTGTACCATAAAGTAGCTTTGCTAGCAATATTTGTCTAATATGTGCGCCTCATTTTTTTTTAGAATGTGCTTAGTCCATTCTATCATACCAAAAACATACAGCTACAGTTCAAGCCGAAACTCTGTCAAAGATAAAAATTACGTCACTAAACCAAAAAGTGCTAAATAAAGCTTTCAATCTCAACAACCGTGAAACAACAAACTCACAACGCAAACACAATGCACACTCATGGTTGAAGATTGAAACCCTTACTTTGAGCCGAGATATTTGTCTTAAACAGTATCACTTACGTATTCCAAGCGGGGGAGGGGGGATAGCACAAGGTAGAGTAGCTATTTAAAGCTTCAGATTATCCTGGTAAAATTAGCGAAAAACAATAATCAAGGACTCAGAAATTTTCAAAGCCTCCTAATAGGTATCCCCCTCTCCCCATTTTGTGAGAAGTATAAATTTTCTGGAATTCCCGATTTAAGGGCGGGCCTAAAAACCACTAAAGTTTTTGTGTTTGAAAGCTAAACATAGAAGATATTCGGTATTATTTTTATTTAAACTGCAATTCTTGCTATATTCTCAGTATTAATGGGAGGGCCTGTACCTGTAATTTTTTTATCCCATGGACACGCCTCTGCGTGTCTTAGATCAGGACTTTCATAAGGGGGGCTATCTCCTCCCCTAGACTTTTTGGCTCCCTAGATTTTGAAAAATACCTATTTTTATGCTTCTATAAACAGAAAAACAGAAGAAAAGTCCCGCTCCTGCATTTCAGGGAATTGGCGCCCTTGAGTTACCACCCTCTTTTTTAGGTCTACACTCCTTTGAAACTTCCAACTATATCACGTCTCTCTTTAGAATAAAATCACCCCCAAAAATCCCTTTCGCACCCCAAGAACGCGTGCATCCCTAGTTGGGAACCCTTTTTAAATGATATATCTTTAATATTTGAAATTTGACTTGACATCATCACAATCTTACTAACTATTTTAAATCCTATTTCATAGTCATGTGTTGTAAATACCACTTGCGCAAACAGATGAAAATATTAAGGAGATATTTGACCTACATATTTAAGGAAGTCAGTACGATGACCTTAGCCCCCATCCCTTTTCATCTAGCCTCAAGAAGGATGTTCAATCTTCAACCATTGCTAAACAAACAAACGTAAGATTGCACCCACCCCATAGACAAACGGTGAAGATAACACAACACACTTAATTTCTCCTATACTAATAATGTAAAATAAAGGTAATTGAACAAGGGGTCGGTATTAAAGTGACTCAAGTCCTGTTTATTATGCCACAAACGGCACGGTAAATCCATAATAGGCAGGATTTTTATGAAAGTAACCACTGTGGGGTCTAAGGCTTCAAGTTGCTAAAGGCATTGTGGGTCTTTATATAGGGGAAAACTATAAATAGTAAAAGTTTTTTTCCGGCGCATAGATGAAGTCTTTGCTGAATGTTTTCATGAAAACTCCCACCAGAACATTTTATGTGGGGTTACGTTGCGACCAATTAACGCGCGCTCAAACTTGACAGTGAATTATTTGGTAGTAAAAGCCTGTTCAGTACTAATTATTATTAAATGAAAAAAAATTGTGATTTGTTATAAAAAGCATTATTAAATAAAATTTTAATTTGTCTGAAGTTTCTAATTTTACTTTAAATCTGTTTATGAAGTTTCTAATTTTACGTTCTATCATCTGAACCTGTTTATACTTTGAAATCATACACATCTTTGCTGCTCTGATATTATCATATTATATCGATCACTTCAAAATGGCACTAATCTTAGAGAGAAAATTTTTGATTTCCCAAAAGTTTAAGAAGCAATTACATAATCCACCATCACATACAGCTTACTGTGATAAAACCCAAAATGTCTTCGGTGAGGCTTGTTGAATGTCTTTATAAAATAACCAATAACACTGAACAATCAATCTAGATTTGTGTTGTCCTTTCAAGAACTAAACCAGGTGATTCTAATAGAACTTTTAACGCTGGACTGAAAAATACAGTAAGATTGTTATCAATTGCTACTGTTTCCACATATTCATTTTTGAGAATTTTTTTTTGGCGAAATTGGGAGTGTTCTAAACATCAATAAATTAATTTTACTTATTTGGAAAATTTTAGTGCACTTTCGTCGGCTGAATCTAAAATATAATCAGAATCGTAGAGCTCAAAATCTTAAGCTGGTACAGAAAATTTTTCTAAACAATTGCGAAAAAATTAATATTACAAAAAAATCATTAATTAAAAGCTAGTTTCTTGTAAAAAAATCTGGTTGCAAATATGAATTTAGCGTAAGAAATTCAATCGAAACTATATATTTTAGTTCTTGAAACAACTGACTAGTTGACCAGTGTAATTAGAGCTTTAACAGAACTTATCTTATTTTTATATTTTCACAACTATTTTTTGGACTTGGTTCACTTTAATACTGATTATTGTCTTATACATCTGGTTATATTTATAAACGATTAACCTTGAATATCAGGAATACAAACAAAAGCGCAAAATAAGAATCCGTCAATATTCTTTAAAATTGGTCCTAGTACTTGTGGGTACGAAACATAAGGCCCGTTTCAGTGATGCGACTGTAGGCAATGCATTGACCTATACGACTATATAGCTGTAAGCTATCCTAGTTTAAAGCTTTGGTTTTGAAGGTACGAAAAAGACAAAAAAAAACTTTCAGTTAAAGCAGCAAGTTTCTCAATATGATCATTGCAACTAATAGCATTTACAGGACTTGCATCTTTTTGCTATAAAATCTAACCCCCCAGTCGCTTGTGGTTGACTATAGAACATATCTGGACATCCAGACACATAAATCTTAAAAAAACAGGAAAGACAAACCAACAACCACGTCTCGCACATAGGCCGACCGTTAAAAAATGAAGTGGAACCCTTAGGCAATAATAGTTAGCTGAGAACAAGTCTAATTAAGAGGCACTTTGGTGGGTTGATCGTCCGGTGGTAACAGGAAGGAAGTGATAGAGCACTGATTATGTAGTAATTTTCCCCTTTTTGTAAAACCGCAAATTATTTTTTCTTGAAAATACTACATCTCCGTCTAGATTTTCAGGCAGTGAAAATGCACTGGGAACATTTAGGCACTAGAGCTTGAACTAGAAGAAAATAATCACTTCGATCCTTCCACTGTTTTAACTGTACAGTCGCCAATCTGCTGAACATAATTGACAAGACCCTCAGTAGAGCTTGGTAGGGCCCGTGGTTTAATTGATTGTAAAGGAAGCGCCGCTTGTGTGGCACTCTGAAAAATTTGTCGCAATGTTTGCTCATGAACTGCCGAGCGTATGAAGGCGGCACTAAAATCTGCATTAATCATTGATCGTGGAGGCACAGATAGTAGAGATAGGTAATTCATCTCTCCAAAGGGCACATATGTAGGCACATTAGGCAAAATAGGGGGGTTATCCTGTGGCTTGGGAGCAATTGAACGTAGCTCTGATGGACTTTCATTTTGAACATTTGCTTGTTGTGTAATTTTTGATGCTGCTTCTTCCTGCAGCTTTAAAGCTGCCATTGCCTCCCTCTCAGCTTTAGGTATAGGCACACAACCACCATCTTTAAAAACATGGCGATCCACATGCAACTTTAGCTTATCTTGTCTTGAAAATGTTTTACCACATCTGGGGCATTCAAACGGTCTTTCTCCTGTGTGCACGCGACGGTGGCGCTTCAAATGAGCACTACGAGCAAATGGCGCACCACATATGTCACACTGAAACGGTTTCTCGCCAGTATGTGCTCTGATATGTGCGCGCAATTCAGCTGTCCGTTTACAGTCTTTTAGGCAAAATGGACAAATAGCTGTTATCCCATTCCCAGGAGCGGTGTCTTCCAAAACATTAAAAGGGTAATTTTCCCCACCTTCTTTCTTTATTTCTTCATCTAGTGTAGACAATGTCGTAGCTGAGCTACTCCTTTCAATAGCATCATTAGATCCGGGAGATGTTGAAGTTACTAGGTCTGAATCACCAAGCAGATCTTTCCGAACACGCAAGGGAGACTCAAGCTGGGAAGCATCTGTCTCGGGAACGTCTGAAAGGCTCACTTCCGGATAAAAGGGACTTCCCACGTCACGAAGTGAATCGACACTTTCGTCTAATTTTGAAAGATCGGAGCTTGGGTCATTTGGTCTCTGAAAAAAAAAATACGTAGAAATATTTTTATAATAGGAGGTAGATAAAGATTAAGACAACGATAATGGCGTCAAAAGGCCAAAAATGGCACATTCTAATTTAGATTTATTTTCATATTAAAAACAAAACAAAAACAAGTTCTTACTGCTACTTCTAATGATGTCTGGACGCTGTTTTATACACCTAAAAATATATAATAAAATTTCTTCAAAAATTATTGCAAACTATGTCTAAAAAAAGAATTTGGATCGTAGAAAGAAATACACATCGATACACAATGACAAAATATTATCAGTGTCAAAAACGGACACAAAGTTCTAAACTAAAATTATTTTGATTATTTTATCTTTGCCTTTTACCAAGGGCGGATCCAGGATTTTTTTTCGGGGGGGGGGGGGGTACTAATTTTTGACTTTTCGGGGGAGGGGTTTACTAATTTTTGACTTTTCGGGGGAGGGGTTTACTAATTTTTGACTCAGTTTCCGACTAATTTTACTGATTTTTACCTAGGTTTTACTAATTTTCGACTTATTTTCGACTCGGTCAAAAATTTCGGGGGGGGGAGTTTCAAACCGGGTAACCCCCCCCCCCCTGCATACGGCCTTGTCTTTTACTATATATATATATATATATATATATATATATATATATATAATATTATATATATATATATATATATATATATATATATATATATTATATATATATATATATATATATATATATATATATATTATATATATATATATATATAATATATATATATATATATATATATATTAAATATATCTATCTACTGTGTTACGAAGAGTGTAAAAAAATGCAACTGTGACAAAATGAAAATCAGGTCACAATTGGAATGGGGGTTCAAAGCCCCAGAGGTTTTTTTTCTTTTTTTTATTTGATGTTAGCAATGTCATCTGGATGATCTTATCATATTTGTCTAGTTATGAAATCATCTCATCTATATTCAATAAGTTAGGCAGGAGGGCAATAAATTCTTCTCGTGCTATAAATACTTTAAAAAGATTGTTAAGGGGTTGCATCTATAAAATATTGACAGGTATCTGATGAAATCGTTTTTTTGTTTTTTTTTTTCAAGACAGGAAATGTAACTTATGCTTTCGGATTGTTTCAAAAATCTTCTTGTATTTCGAGAAAATATAAGAGGTACACCACCGCTTTTATATCATGTATGCTCTCACTCATAACTTAGTACGAAAACGAGTCAAGTCCCCAGTCGGTTTAAAAGCGAGCAAGGCTCAAGCTGCAAGATTCCGGTAAAGTAGTGGGGAAATGGTTTAAGTCTTGACTAGGCGCGAAAGAAAAGCAAAGTCCAAGCTTTGGACTGTCACGGTTGGTATGTTAGACTTGTCCGAACAGGAATCACGCAGGGGTTTTCAATTTTCATGATTGGAAAACCAAAAGGTGACAGTGGTCCCTCTAACACCAACCCCATTCCCGAACTGAGAGGTTTATTCGAAAAATACGCAAAAGTATAGCAGAAAGATTATAAAATGATTTTCAATTTGGCTGATTGAAAGTGGCCCTCCGGCAGCACTCCCACCCCCAATGTTTGAGCAGAAAGATGAGCAGGTATTGTTTCATTAATCAGCTTGAAACTTATAGGGCAGGTAAATTTGGTAAATGGGTCATAACAATGAAAATTTACACAGGTGTATGCTCCTTCTCCAACCTCTTCACTAAAGTGGCTGGAACCGCTGTAACTAATGAGGTATATACGGTGTTGTAAGGAGAAAGAGTGGACAAATTTTAAGAGGTGTGCACCACTACTGAGCCCCACCTTTGTTGCACAAGGAAGTACCCAGATCCGCAGATTTCTGACGTGCTAAATTCTTTCGGCCGAGGTGGTAGCAGGCTTCAGTTTCAAAACAGGGGGATTCCTGAAGCACGAAACATTGATGCCTGCTAGCAAAGGACTGCAAATATCAGCGGTCTAATATTCATGTGGAGAGTCCCTTTGGTTTACCTATCTGCCCACCCAACTTAAAGCGAATCTCAACTTTTGCCTTTTCAATCAATTCCCCGGCAAGCTATCACAGAGATTATCAGTCTTAGGTGATCAATTCTACGCAAATCAATGAAGGATTTGAAGTCCCAACTTTTGTCTAGCCCACTATGGTCTACTGCCAGATGGCTCGGCAGCTTCGCTGCCTCCAACCTTGGCATAAAACGCTCTCTCGGTAGCCTATGAGCATCATTGTGACAGGATCCCTTATGATTGTACCGTATGAATGGAGACATAAAGAGGGTTCGTTTCTCCTCCAATCCCCCTCCTACCCCACTACCAACAACACCGTTTCTTGATTGGTGCAGCTGCAATAATTGCGATTTTTTATTTTTAAAATTTTATAAATGACACAAACATACATTTATATAGCGAACTAACTGTTATGGCAAATGAAAACATGGATAGATTTTTTTCATAAAATAATTATATACATATGTCCATGTTCAAGGATGTCGACATGATGAGGGTCAGGTTGGATTCCGCCCAATAAAGTCCTTCTGAGAAGGGCGACCAAAAATAACATTCCTCTGATTCCCTCTGAAGTCATCCCGAATTTTTCAATTTATTAATCTTTATTTAGATATTGCGAATGATGAATTTAATTTTTGCCTAAATTTAAGTTTAAATCTAAGTTTTACAATTTCAGCAGAAATGTTTTTTATAAATTTTTACAAATATCCCTATAATTAACAAGTAATAACACCATATGAATTCAAAAAGCGAGTGGAAGTTAGTGTTTTAATGTTAAAAATGCTTCAAAGAAAAGAAAAGAGCGGCATTAAAACCTAAAGCAGATAGAAATAAAGCAATATAATAAATCATATTAAAACGAAGAGAAATTACAATGAAAGAATGAATGGAAACTAAAATGAGCAGAAACAAAAATAAGTAAACAAAAATAAATCAATAAATCTAGTCCGACGAAAATAAATTATCGCAAATAAGGGCGGGGATGTTACCCATTTAACCGCCTATATCAACAGTATTTTCTTCTTATGTTAAATCAAAACATATAAAATGTACTCGGCTGGATATCACCAATGAAAAAGTAATTATAATAAGAAAACGGCTAATAATTTTAGAAAAGGGAGAAAAACACACCCACAAAGCAGCTGCGTCAATTCACTAGACATAGGGGAGGGGAACAAAACATATTTTTAGAAATCTAGGATGAGGCGGTTTTACCTTTTTTCTTCAATGAAAATACCAAAGAAGCACTTGCAATTAAAATACCCAAAAAGAGGTATTTTTCAAAATTTAGGAGGGCAAAACAATTCTAGGGGAGGGTATACGCCCTCTCCTTCAATTGATGCCGCTGCCAAAAAAGGATCAGTCTAAATAAAATTTGCACCATCGAATTTAACATGACCAAGAACTCTTGAGCGGATACTGCAACCCTTATCTGCCAAAATAGTAACATTTGGATTTTTCTCGAGAATGACAGGCACAGATATCTGTCCATTTGTTTATCAGTTTATTCTTCTTCTTTTTCTTTTTCATCATGTGGGATCGCATAGAGCCAGTGGTAGCTGACTTTCAGGAGAAGAATGACTCGAACGAACATAAAAATTTACAGCTGACCTTTTTAAGAAACAAAAGATCGCACGGCAGTAAAGAGCCGATTTGCACAATTGTAGCCAGAGCATGGTAAAAATGCTAGCCGGTGGCTAATATTCGAGAAAATGTAGGGAGAGAGGCGGCAAAATGGATTTTTCAAAATCAAGGATGGACAATTTTGTTTTATCTTTTCAATTTTACATCGAAGTTACCAAAAAACGGCATTTTAAAATGAAAATACAAAAAGAAAATTTCAATGAGTATGGAACAAAATATATATATTCAAAATTAAAGGGGGATGGGAAATCCCCCTCCCTAACTGACGCCCTTGATGGTAGCAAGTAAGAATTTAGGGAGAACCAGCAGACAATCGAAGAGCCATTCATGCAAGCTTCCAGTTTCAGTGGATAAACTGGCACATGGTGGCACATTCATCAATAAACATACATACAGCCCATTCAAAATAAACAAGAATGGGTACTTAAGTATTAAACGTACTCTTTTATATTTTGTAACTGTATACGGAATGTCAAACTGGAGACGCTACAAATACCGGGACGGAACCCGCCAGACTGGTTATTTCAATAGACCGCTATTAATTAAGAATTGGAATGCAAAGAGTAGTTTTCATTGCGTTTACAATATTTAAACTGTTGTTTTGGGGGTTTAGGGGGGAAAGGAACCTAGGTTAGGTTAGGCTACGTATTTAATAAATGGTATGCTTTACCCCCCATCCCCCCTAATGTGCAAATATATAGCCCAAATTTGTTTCTAAACTATTATATATTCATCCTATTTTATTTTGTTTCATTAGCATTAACCAAACTTAACTTCTTTACCAGTATATAAAAGAGTAGCCTACGTTTAATACTTAAGTACCCAAGACTGTTAAGGGTGAGTAAGAGAGTGGATCTTTTTGTGTGGGAAGGGACACCTCAAGCCAAACTATATTTTTAAGCTGTTTTTCCAAATTTTTGTGAGAGGTAATTCAGGTCGATATGGAGGATGAGGAGATTTATCCCAGAGCTTCTATCATTTTGGGGAATGCATTTGGACTAAGCATGCAGTCAAGGCCGTACCCAACGGGAGGGTTAGGGGGGTTTGAACCCCTCCCGATATATTTTTTTGCCTCATAAAAACGTGAAAACGATATAAACAAATTTCGTATACGTTTTTTGAGGCTCTTTGTGTACCCCCCCCCCCCCGAATAAAAACTTTGAGTAAAATCCCCTCCGAAAAAAATCCTGGGTACGGCCTTGCATGCAGTATGGATAATGAAGGAATGGTGGTAGTTACCCTCTTATTACAACAATATCTTGACTTTAAAATACAAGATCCCCCACCCCCAGGAGTCATATCTGTCTGAGCCCCCTTAAAAATTCCAGTTAATAAGCCAAAAAATACTTTTGGCATTTCAGTCCCACCGCGTCCCCCAAGGTAAACTTTTAGGGGGTAACTATCATTTTCGAAGCATTGTAATGCAAAAATCATGCTTTATCATGAAGGGCCACCACCACCTAATCCCCTTGCTATTTCTGCTAAAGTTTAAACAAATACTACAGATTTGACTCTACTCTCAATGAAGCTTAAGTTAAACTTTAGCGTACAAAGCGATGATTTGGGCGGGGGGGAGCAGTCCAACCACATATAGGATAATGTAGTTCGTTTAAGTTTTAACATCGCGCTTGCCTTTCTTTTGGAAAGAACTTGTTTTTTAATCTAATATCAAGCAAGACACAAAGGGAAGATTGAACCATAACGGGTGGTAATCCATTTCCTCAAGCATCCAGTGTGTACTCTCGCATATGGTTTTCCCTTTATAGGACACGAATACATGACTTTTCCTCATGAATACAAAGTAATGATGGCTTAAATAAATGCTATTCACGAAATCCGCTACCCGATCTACCCACCACAGATATGAAGCTTCGGCATTGAAAGATTCAAGGTAGATCCTTTTATTCTTCCTTTATTTTCATTTTTTTCAGCTATAATCATATGTTCACAATTTTACCCGCTTTGTTTCCAAATTTATTACTGAACGAATTCAAAGTTAGAACAAGATTTGGTCTTATGATTTTTTTTTAAAGCTGGAATAAGCCGCATTAGTATAGACTATAGTATTAATGAACAATTGAGGCTATTCGGAAGAAAATGTTTTAAGAAAACAGTTCTTACTTCATAATATGCAGAAAAATTGTACATTTTTAGGGCGCTTCCACTATACTTTATACCCCCCTTATGTACAAATATATTTCTCATGTATTTTGCCATGCGTCACTTCTGTTTCAGCTTAATACTTTTAAGTGAATCAACGCTGACGAAATCAAGAAACGGGAAATATAAAATTTAGGCTATATATTTGCGGAAACGTCCTCAAACACGTTAGCTACAATTTTTCTGCATATTATGAAGTAAGAATTGTTTTCTTAACAAGTTTGCTTCTCAATGGACCCAATTGTGCATTGATACCTAGACTATTAGCATTACTTTGACCAAATGATAACGCATAAAAATACAAAAAATTCCTTATATTACAATAACAGTCTCAATGAATTCCACAGATGAGCTTTTTCAATCAGTGACTCTGTAAAAAATATTTTATTATTCTTTTTTTGCCATATCAAAATTGGCTATTAGTGTAAAAAAATTTGAAAGTCGAACCTTTAAAGGTTCACTGAAGGCGTTTTGGGTCTTATTACAGTAAAATGATTTGTATGCCCTGTCTAGTCGTATATCTTTTCAACTTTGGCAACTCAGTTATGCAAAAGTCATAATGATTTCTTTTCAATCAAATCAAAATTTAATGCATTCTCTCTATTGGCTGACGAAATAGCGCCACCGCACAGGAAACAGTGGAAGAATACATTGACAAAGAAGCAATTTTTTAACTTTTTTTTCTTTTGCTTTCAAACGGTTTGTGATAGAGCACTAAGACTTCCTGTAATGATTGTAGATTGCAAAATCTACAACCTTGTCCAACATTCTAGCTTTTACCCCCGACTATATGCCTTATAGCAAGAGCATTATTAAAAGTAAATAATGTTTTTTAGACCTTTAAAAAAAAAGAATCAAACCAACATTTTTTCACAAAATACTGGTCGAATCAACCGAACAAATGTTTAATTTATTTTCCCATTTATTACGTTTTACTCAACAAACTCAAATAGCTTGATTTATTTTTTTCCGCCATGTAAAAAGGAGAAAAAGTGAACCCTTTTTTTCACTAAAAATCAGAAATTTACCTCAAATAAGACAGCTCAAAATCGCTTAGATCTTGGCGGCTATTCGCAATTTCTTAGCATGGGGATGATTGGGGATAATAGCATTGGATACAAATTGAGACGTTTAGCCTTAAGCTTTTGGTTGGAAATGGCTCTCTATGGACAGAGCCATTTCAAAAGCGAAAACATTCGCTGATATAAAAAATATCCAAGCAAAAAAAAGCATTTGATTTTAAATTATAAACGTTTGCAGGTGATAATATATAATACTAAAAACTTAAAAACTTTTCCAATTATATGATACTTGGTATGCTTCTATACGTCAGTAGTTTCCATACTTATAATACCAGGTCCCCATTTAGAGCTGGGTTAACTCTGGCTGAGCCTTCAGAGTGACGCTATTGACCCCCGTTCTAACCCAAATAACCAGCGTTGCACTCTTTTTACCTCACTGCACTCTCTTTGCCATTTTTGGCTAAAATCACTCTTTTTTGCACTCTTTTACGAAACGATGATAGAAAGGGTTCTAGCAAAATAAAAACTTCAAACATTTTCAGGTGATAATACTAAACATTTAAAGATCGTCTCCGATTATGATACTTAGTATACTTCTACTCCTCAGTAGTTTACTCTAAAATATCCAGTTCACGCAAATACATGCATATAGTACAAAGTCTTTATTTACTATTAAGTGCTAATAATTGTTGTCAATTTATTGTTTTTCCTTTTCCTTATTTCTGTGTGGTGTTTAGTATTTTGCTTGTGATTCTCAGTTTTTGATATTTTATGCTATATTTTGTAGATTAGATAGTGAAATACTCTGTACGGGTTTAATCACTGAATAAAATCATTCATTCATAGTACAAAGTCCACGATAACATGCATGTTAATGAGCCGGTGGTAACCCCACTTGAAAACTTTTTAGTGGGAGTTTCTAGGAAATCATTAAGCAAAAACTTCAAATATGTGCCAGAAAACAACTTTTACTGTTTTCAGTTCGCAATTATATAGAAGCCCAAAATGCTTCAGTTCATGGGCGGATCTAGAGCAAAATCTGGGGGGGGGGGCAATGTGACATGGGCGCCAATAATTGTCCAAACTGACAAATTTATTTTAAAAAGAGTGGCAAACAGAAGAAGAAAAAACAAAGAATGACGGCGTCAGATTTTTTTTGAGAGGGGGGGGGTCTGGGGTCCCCGACCCACCTGGATCCGCCAGTGCTTCAATCACCTTTTAAGGATATTACATTTTGTCAACAGATGGCAAGATGGTAGAGGACAAGTTTTATACTGATGATTGAAATGCAAGATAGACATTTTCTAGTAGTTCTAAATATTTAGATTTTATGAAGTACAAAATTACCCACCGACCAGTTACGAGCCTGAGAAAATTCGCTGATTTTATACCCCGAAATAGGGGAGTAACCCTGATGAAAATTATATCATCAAATTCAACATGTCGGAAAATCCTATTGCAGTCTATATCAACGAACATGTGTAGTTTTTTTTTGAGCAGGATGATCACGGTTACATGCTCTTATTTGTTTGTTTGCTTTATTCTTCCAGGGATGATCATATTGAGTCAATAATCCTAAAATATTGAGAGAAGGCTGATTCGAACGGAAACTGGAAGTTCTACCGCCCTTTTTAAGTTGGAAAAGAGATTGTGCCATGGCAAAATGGCATTTTCAGCCATTTTGTAACACGAAAGAACAACTTTGGCAAAAAGAGGGCCAAAAAACTACCGATTGAAAATTCCATGATAGATAGCCAATTGATATAAAAAAAAACTGTCGAGTGAGCGGATTCGCGCATTCGTTCCTAATGATGCACGTAGTCATTACAAAATAAAAGGTGAATGTAGATGATTATACATAGAAATTTATATATGTTATGTACATGGGTGTAAAAGTACACTTTTTTGTTAAATAAGAAACGCACTTTTATAACTTGGAAACAAAATTGTTGAACTCTCAGTGAGCCTTCAGGTTAATATAGAAGATTTTTGGACTAAGCTTTTAATATTTGTGCTGCAGATGATAGTCGCTCTCTTGTTTCAGAAATATTTTTTCTGTATAACATAGAAGATTATACTCATGCGCATACCGGCAGAAAAGGAGGATAGGTAAAAGAGGGGAGCCTCATGAGCACCATCAGGAATTTTTTTGCAGGGGGTAGAGTGCTACTAGAAACTATGGTGGTACTTGTATAGAATCCAATAAACACGCGAGAATTGTACTGAAGATCAGATAGGCATTTTACCGGGTAATGCCTAGACGCTGTATAAACAAAGGGTTTCTCATTCCGTGAACAATATTTAAACTTTAGTTTTTTGGAGTTTAGGGAGAATAAAAGGTACCTAGGTTGGGTTAGGTTATGTTACGTATTGAATATATGCTGTTTTACACCCCCCCCCCCTAATGTGCAAATGTATAGCCGAAATGTGTTTCTAAACTATTATATTTTCATCCTATTTTGTTTTATTTAATTAGCATTAACGAAACTTCACTTCTCACGTGTTTATCAGATTTTACACAAGTACCACTATGGTTTTTTGAATAGCAATATCTCTCATTTTCCTATTTATATACTTTTATACAATGAAATTCAAGATGTATAAGAACCATAAAACCATTATCTACAATATATGAAATTTCTCATTTTTCCAGAGATGAATAGCTAGCTACCCATGCATGTTTGTTTTTTCTCCAGTGGCGATCATATCAAACTAGTAAAAATGTAAATACTAGGCATTGGATTTAACAGTTCTGACCGGCGGTGCTGATATCCATTTCATGGCCCTTCAGCCAAAAAGTGCAATAAGGAGTTGGGAGCCATCCTGTGCTTCCGTAACCCTTCGTGTTTACCTTTCCCAGGTTTCACCAGGTATCCATTTGGAACTGGGTTGACTTTGGTTGAGCATACAAAGTCACGCCACTGACCCTCATTCTAAACCCAATAACCAGCAACAGCAGGACTCGAACCCCTGTCCTCGTAGACAAAGGATTTCAAGATTAGCGTGCTAAACTTGTAGTCGTAGTATGTAGTTACGAGTGTAGTAACTATTAGTCGTAGAACATTGAACGAGGGTTCATCGAATGAACGTTTAAAGATCTAGTAGCCTTTTAAGTAACAAAAAAGATCACACCACAGGAAAGCGCAGCATTCTAGCATTATGGCCCATAAAACACGGATTTTGGCCCGAAAGGTGCCAAACGTAGTTGGAATGAGGGTTGCTAACTTGCACACTTTCGTAGTTTTTGCACTCTTGTTACCGCATTGCACTCGACGGACGGAAATTGTTATGTTTTTGCCATTTTTAGCTAAAATCCCTCTTTTTCGCACTCTTTTACGAAACGACGATAGAAAAAGTTCAAGCGAAATAAAAAAGATCAAATTAAATTATTTGAGTGCAAAAGACACAATTTCTTGCTGGTATGATCTCTGTTATCTCTGCCTGTGCCTTCCCCAAGGCATCCAGTCATTTTCCCAGCATTTCTAACAATCATTCAAGAAGAAGTAGATCAAAGTCAAATTAACAAATGGAAATGTGGAAATTAAAATTTAATAAAAGAAGTCAAAAGCTGTTTGGCACAACCATTCTTCTTGGAAATGGAAAATTGAATATGCAGTAAGGTGATGAAGAAGCGACGACCGAAACAAACACTTTTCAATGTCTACTCTCAAACTGATAAAACTCTGCAAAGACTCTAGGCCAATGCACTATGTTATAGTGCAAATGGCCCATCTCAGCTTATAATAGCCTTTTTTCTGAATTAAACATCTTACCAGCCATGGGCGCAAGAATTTTTTTTGGATGGGGCCCATTCTATCGAAATTACAGAAAAGGGTATGGGATAAAATTGTAGTTTAGAGACTTGAAAAGTAGTCTCGGAAAGTAGTTGAGTTAGGTGAATGATACTTTCAGATATGAATCCAGGGCCAAAAATATAACCTGGGAAGTTATTGGTGAGTCACTATGTATACCCTCTTTTTAATTTCTTGGGCTTAGAGAATTGTATACATAGCCAAGCATATACATAGGGTGAAAGCCAAGCATGTTTCCCCCACATGTCTGAACCTGTATTAATTCCGACAAAAAACGTTTGGAGACAAAACTTTATCTAAATATTTTAGGAAGTCAACTTTAGTTAAATCAAAGGCACAAGTGATCAAAATTAACGCATGCAAAATTCTAGCAGAGTATTACCTATTAGCTATAAAAGGAACAAGAATTATAATCTAACTCGCTATTTAGAAGTTCATTTAAGTAGGGACTTCATTTTAGATGTATTTGAAAAATTTAAGCGCAATAAGTTTATTGATCGAAGGATAACTTATAATTACTTCTAATTGACGGAATAGCGATCAGAACAATGAGAGGGGCTGCGCGCTTTTGCACTCTTTTTTTGCAAAGATCACTCTTGGGTCTTGATTTGCACTCTTTTGAGATGTCGGCTGTTAGCAACCCTGGTTGGAAAGAGATAAAAACTATTTTTCACCGCGCCTCAAGAATGTAAGAACTTATTAACACGTAGTTGCTTTAAGCAATTAACTCAAAAAGCGAAGTTTATCCGAGACAAGTAAAGAGCGAAGTTGAAACTTAAAACGAACAAAAATCATTACTTGAGCCTATCTAACATATATCAATAAAACAAATGCTAATAAATCAACTGGTGATATTTACCTACGTTTTTTAACATTACAAAAAACTAGCACTTTGCTGTAAACACAAATAATATAGGAGTTTTGGTACGGTAAATGTAAACCTTTTAAGGGCACTTTTAACAGTATAAAAGTAAAACATATTTAGATTGTTGCTTTACTTTATTTTTTTCTTTTAATTTGGCATCACTTCTGCACAATGAGCTCAGTTCAATGATTGACTGTCGTTTTGGATCTGAAAAGGACATTTCATGATTATTTTGTAGACAAGTTCGAAGTGTTACTACAAACTCGCTTTAGAATTTGTATCACATCTTAAAATTCTCCGTTTTATAGAGATAAATATCAGGATTTCCAGAGTTTTTATTACGGTTGATATGTTCTTCATTTCGAGTAATACTAGGTGAGACCAAGATGTTAGCTGTTAAATCCATCCATTGTTTTATATGCTTTGTACTGACTTTAAACTTATTATTTTTCTGCCTAAGTTTTTAAAATAATTTTAATTGTATACTGAAAGTTACTGATATCACAACTCCTGTAGGGCTATGAAAAGCGTTATGGATTAGTTTGCTGTTGTGAGGCTACGTATTTACTTTTGACTCCTAAATCAATATTCTTGTTTTTTATATTAGACTTTTGTGTTTCAAAACACGTTTTTAACTTTCGATTACTATGGTCTGCGGTTTGCTCTTTACTAGGTTGCAGCTATCGCTGCAACCATGATAAAATTTTCAGGTCAAATGGTTTAACGGCAATCAATAAATCCAACACTCGCAATTACCCGTTAACTACAGCTGCTCCATTCACAAATGCTTTCAGTAAATCACTTCAAAACGTTAGCGGAAACAGGAGAGGATGAACGAGGGAAGGGGGGGGGGCAGCCAGACCATATAAGCAATAATTTCTGCTCGTTTGACGTTTTAAGATCGCTCTTCATTTGATTCATTTCACTTTCATTTGAAAAAACTGTTATTTTTTCAATATTAAAAAAAAGTTACATTCAAAATACTATCTCGAAAACACAGCTTTTGATAACTCAATCACACACGCATAAAAGGAAAAGGGAATAGAGAAAACAAGCGAGTTATATACATATTATTGCATGTTAGA
>CM051270.1:33510733-33923233 GCA_027921565.1 Artemia sinica
CTTTTTTTTTTTGCACTAGCAATCTACTGGATGATCATAGGGCCATGACTATGAGGATCATTGATTCAAGAGACAATTTCTTACCCCGTCAAGTCTCTTTATCCATTACTACAGCGCAAGAACCAAGTCCCATCTGACGTAAAAACACTTTGGTTCCACCTCCGAAAATGGTGGGGCTGACTTTGGGCCAAGAAGCTTGTTACATCATGGGTGGCGTTGCCAAAGAGATTCTTTGTCGATTTATCAGTTAGGCATCGTGCCAAATAAAACACTGCCATGTGGAACTGAATCTTACTTAACCAATGAAGCAAAAGGGTTCTAATAAGCAGTTTTCAGTAGTAATTCAAACGATGATTAATTAAGGTGGACTCAAGTCTGCTTACTCATCTTGCTGTCAGACCAGATTTCATTTGTGGGATGGGTAGCTCTAGAACTAGAAGGCTGTTCAAACTTTGTTCAGAATGTCTTGGGAATTGTTTGATAAGAACACGGTTTCAGAGGCGCTGGTTAATCCACGTCTGTCTCCTTGACCTAGGTAGACATTGCTTCTCCTTTCCCGGGATTAATTTAACTCCTCAAAAGCCAGTACTGAATTGTTTGAATAACAACCAAAGTGTCTAATACCCATTACATGATACAACTTTGTTTTGCTTCTTTTTTTTTACTTCGGATGCATCATTTTGCGGAAGCATCGAATAACGCAATATCTTAAGAATCTATTTCATATTATTATCTTAAAACATTATTTTGATACCAATAGTTATATCAAAAGAATCGCCTTATTATGCTGATTTCAAATATAAAAAGTTTCATTAAGTTTAGTCTTACTCATTAACGGCTACGAGCCTGAGAAAATTTGCCTGATTTTCGAAAAAGGGAAAATCATTTTTTTCCAGGGGCGATCGTATCGACCCAGTGTTCCTAGAACATCGTGAGAGGGCTCATTCGAACGGAAATTAAAAGTTCTAGCGCCGTTTTTAAGTGACCGAAAATATTAGAGGACAACTAGGCCCCCTCTCCCGCCTTTTTTCCCAAAATCGTTCGATCAAAATTTTGAGAGCCATTTTGTTCATCATAGTTGAAAGGCCCAATAATTATGCCTTTGGATATAACAAGACCACCCCCCACAGCCAAAGGGTAAAGGTCTTAAAGTTATAAAATTTACCCATTGTTTACGCATAGCATTTGTTATTGGGAAGCACAGTTTATAGACAGTAAGCTTATCGCAGATAATTTCTGGTCTTTGGTCTCGGTGCGAACAAAAAGCTCCTCCCACTTGTTTCTGCCTTAGCGGATTAGTCTGTTATCGTCAATCACTGAGAAATGGTTACCAAGTGCATTATTCGTAATAGCGGGTTTCCACTTGTTTCTTGTCCAAGAGAAATCTGACTTGTCTACCCGCGAAAAGATCTGATAACGCCTATGTTTCTATCTGCAAAAACGTTTCTCCGGAGCACTCGCACCCCTTTCCGGGTTTTTATAATGGGAGAGATAGAGAATGATCATAGTGCTAATTCTATAAACTGTGTTGGGAAGCATGCATACATTTTAGGGTGGGAATGGGACGAATTTTCTGCTGGGGGTTTTTCCACGGGGAATGAAGTTTCCAGAGGTTGAACTTGTCAGGAGAAATTATACAAAGGAGGAATTTGCAATAATTCCTACACAAAATTCTTTTTATATGTCTTGCTCTCTCTTTTCCGTCTCAATTTTATGCGTTTAGTTTGTTAAGGGTAATTGCCGTGGGTAAATTTTCACCGAAATTGAATTGTTTAGAGGATATTTCCAGTGGGGAGGGTATTTCTCCGTGGAGGTGGGGCCAGATTTCCTGGGATTATTTAAAAACCGGTCAGAAATTAAATTGAAAAACAAGTTTTTTTCCACCAAAATAAGGAGCAACATTAAGACTTAAAACGAACAGAAATTATTACGTATATGAAGGGGGTTGCCTCCTCCTCAGCACCTCACTCTTTACGCTAAAGTTTGAATTTAGTCCCAATTCTTTAAGAACGACTCCTGAAATACAAGGGCCGTTTTGTAGAACAATAAGAAGCTTTTTTTAAGTACTGAAAAACTTTAGCGTAAAGAGTGAGGTGTTGAGGAGGAGACAACCCCCTTATATACGCAATAATTTCTGTTCATTTTAAATTTTAATGGTGCTACTTAGTTTCAGTTGAAAACACTTTTTTTTTGTCAAAATAGATTCAATAGAGTCGAGTCGGTTACGCACTCGCCTACTAATTCTGCGGTTTTGAGAAAATGTGGAAGATAAGAGTCCGCAACGTTTTCCAGCTCATTTTTTTATTTTAAGGTTGGTTTTATAATGTCTACCTAGTTAAGTAAAGAAAATGTTTGGAGCGTAAGACAGGAAACTCATTTTTATGTGTTTTTTCATTTGTAGCATTTCCTTTTTCATTTCCCAGCATTAAAACATTAAATAAAAAATAATTTGGTGAGGGTAGCAACATACCTGTTTCCAATAATATAACAAAAATAGCAATTTAGTAAAGTAAATGAGAATTTTTTAAAGTAAAGCATTGGTCCTCATACATGAGGGTAATCCTTCTCTTTTTTAGGAGAAATAAATAACCACATTTGCATGAAAATAAAACAAAAACGAAAAGAACTTAGATTTAAAAAATTAGTTTTATCGAATAAAAGTAAAGAGCGACGTTAAAACTTACAAAGGGCGACAATTACCCTGAAAGGGTGAAGGGAAATTAAAAAAGCGGTTTATTTTTACATCCCAAAGAGATCATTTCGGCATCTCAAACGAAAACATTATGCTCATAAAAATGGATTGTAAAAATAAAATCATACAAAAAATGTAAATAAAGACATACGCCTGTGGTCTGTTTTTCTTTCGTCGGTACAGTCCAAGATCCAGAATATAAACTTGATCCAACCCAAAGACTGAAAAGTTTAAAGACCCCTATGACACTGACTGGTATACTAGAGATTCCAGATATGTACACAAGAGCTTATTTTGGGGGCACTGAGAGGGGGGATTCAGAAATAGAAAAAAAACAACAAATAGGCTTAAAAACAGAGTTAACAAGAAAGTAAATCTATGATAAAACTTAAAAAAATCGAGATTTGAGGGTGCAAGAGGAAAGTCTCCCCCCTACCTATTCGTCAGGTAAAGGCATAGTTTGGACTGACCTACGAGGAATGTATATAGCTAATGTAACTATCTGCTCACTCTAGCACATACTCGTAAATTTATTTGGAAGAGAGGGGAAAATTCGTCCAAACATCAAGACACGCAGTTCATGTGAACCTTACAGGCCACTAGTAAGAAGTAAAAAAAATGATTATGGGGTGAGGGGGGGGGGGCTACTTCTCATCTGATGCACACAAAAAATACAAGATGGTTCCCATATCAGTTATTCTTTAGTTATACACATGCAACGCTAGACACAGGGCCGAGGGGTTGAAAGTGGACATTCCATGCAATGGAAGCCATAGACACGAATACTGTACTTCTAGACTCTCATTTTCCCAAATTGTTTTAAAAATATTTAAGACAAGTCGCGGAGAGGCTTTTTTTCTACGTTGGCCTGTCTGCAGGTATGATAAGAAAATCAATACAATTATTTAAGAGCACTTTTTGACACCTCTTAAATATATCCCCAATTACCTCCAATAAGATAGCTGAAAATTTCGCTTGGAAAGTCACGAAGTAGAAACCATGCACTTATCTTACAAGTATACTGCGGTTCATGAAACGATGTATAATAAAAAACGCCCCAAAATAGAGTGTCAAGTAACATGTTTTACAGTTAACTGGAATTTTCAACTTGAAAAGTGACAATTCAATAAAACGCTAATTCATTAAATTCGGACAAATAATAATACGATAAGTTTGATAATCAAGTAATTGGTGAAAAGATGCTGAATCAAGGAACTTTAGCAGAGAAAACATTTACCAGATTAAATTTCGATTCTTATCAAGATTAAGTTGCGATCCTTTAAACTCCTTACAACCATAAATCTGAACAACAAGGGGTCTCCATGATCAAATACCCACTCAGAACAAAAAAAAAATTGGGCCTGGGCATTTTTTTGCGTTGTCTCGTCTTCTCAGAAAAATCTTCTTATCCCACTCATAGGAAAAAAACTGTATAGAGCTTTGATCGTATCTATTTGGCCCCCAAACGGTGAATCTGTTTTACATGTTTTCATTTATGTCATTATATGCTCTCAAATGAACCATTAAATTCTTATAAATAGAAACAGAGGTTAGAATTTCTCGAGACAATTATACCAACAGGAGAGTATAGGCTAATAAAATGCCATATCCACGAGGCAACAGATTTGAAATCTCTACCCTGTCGTAAGAGATATGCTGGTACTCCTGTACTAAACGGACTCTTTTATTTACTGCAATGGAAACCAGTCAGGAAAAACCCGTTTTTGACGGGTTAATTCAAGACACCGCTGTAGAGTAATTCAATGTATAGCGTGGTTTTCATTGCGCATACGATATTTAAACTGTTGTTTTTGGGGAGTTTAGTGGGGGAAAAAGATGTCTACGTTAGTTTAGGCTACGTAATAATATATGCTATGCTTTACCCCCCCCCACCCCCTAATGTGCAAATATATAGCCCAAAGTTGTTTCTTAACCATTATATATTCATCCTATTTTATTTTATTAAATTAGCATTAACCAAGCTAGCACTATATAAAAGAGTCCGTTTAGTACAGGAGTACCGATATGCTTTATAAACAATTGTAGCCTACATGTTTTACTCTATGGGGGAAGAGCATGAAATTTCCGTTAAATATTGCTCCGATGTATCTGTTCACGAAAAAAGGGGGACCAACAATTACGGAGCAGCTAAAAAAGCTCCCCCTTCCTTCCACAAGAAAGATCTGGTATGTTTACGAACGCACATATATTGATATGAATTCAAACAAAGGTTTAATCACTTTCAAGAGCAAAACCCTTACCATTCTTTTAGTAGGACTAGATGCCGGTACTCTGAAGGTCTTATTAAGCACAACCTCTGGCATCATATTGTCCAAGCTTAAATTCGGTTCTTCACCGCCACTGCCGGGATTCCGGGTACCGCCTAAAAGAAAGATTTGCATAATAACGACAACAAAAAAGTCTAGCTTCACGCTGTCGAGAAAGCTTTTTTCAACGTTACGGCACACCCGTGAATAAAATCTTTGAACCGTAGCGAGAGGAAGGGAATATTATTTTTTGTCTCGCTTCATCTCGCACTTCAAGTAGGATTTGCTTAATAAGGGACTGGAACACCTGTTAGTAGGATATCGTATCCCTACCTGTTATTAGGACAGGTGCAAATCTTACCCTAAATAAGCAAGTGGATAGGTTTATGCTGGCTGATAAATGGCAATGATAATACCCACATGTTTCTATTAAAGCACTAATAAAAAAAGGGGGAATTGAAAAGATAAGCAGGTAGTAACTAAGGGCAATATCTAGCCAAAGTTTTCGTTATTTACCAAGTCCTAATATTCAAGAATTGTCGGGTTTTCCAAACACTCATACAAAAAAGAAAGAAAATAATAAATAAATGATAACACAAGCAATGATAAGGAAGCAAAATGATGTTCTAGTGCCATAGGCAACTACGCAAGGAGGGGAGGGAGCTCTGGGTCCATGCCTTCAATAAAGAAAAAAAATATCCGTGTCATTGAGGATACGGTGTCTAGTATTTAACATGCTTCACCTACAGTTATCCGTTTTCCATTTTATGTCTACCTTTCTTCCCCCTCCCGCAACATAAAGCAAATTCCTGTGTATATCTATGAGCCTGTTATGATACACAACAAATGAACAAACATGAACACAACAAAAAGGGAGATAGAAAATGGGTAGAACAGCAAAGACTACACTTGCCAAAAAAAAAACTAACAAAAGTATACAAACAGGAGAAAATAAAAGAGGAGTAAAAAAGTGTTTTTTTTTTACAAAAGCCAAATAATATATCTGTGCCCACAGATTTTATCATAAATGACGTAACTTTTTAGTTTTTTTTAAACTCATCTACCTTTAGATTTGAGGGATGTGTTCGCAAACAGTGTTTGGTTACACACTCCCCCCCCCCTTACCCGAAAACCTTCATACGTTATTTAAATCTGCAAAATATGAATATTTGGGCTTAAAAACAATTAACGCAATAAAGAATAAATATATAATAAAAGAAAATATCTTAGAGCATAGATATTTGCTTATCTTATTGATTTTAAATAAAAGAAGTGAAAAACGTATTATTTTTGGAAGATCTTAGCATTCTATTTTCCTTAAAGGTCACCCTGGTAGCCCCAGAAACAACACTAAAGTGGATTCAGCAGGGAATCAATTTATCCTAAATTACGTAAACGAGTTCCATAATGACTTGCCAGCTAGACAAAAAGGGGGAATGCCAAGATTTAGGCTCTAATCTGGACCCCTAACACCGCCGTTTCCAAGGTCTCGGAAAGAGGGAATAGGGGTTCTAATTTTAGGACGTTTCCAAAGCCAGGCTTAGGGACAGAAAGAAACTTGAACAGGGGCAAGATGTTCATCTATTTTTAAACTGAACTCCCAAAAATTTAGGGATAATGACTTGGCGAATCTAGAACAAGAAAGACAAAATTCATTGGCTTATGCATAGGCACGTTTTGATGTTGGTAACTTGGCTAATTTAGTTGACCATTCTTAGTGACGGCGCACGTCTGGTCAGAGTCCAATTTAGTCCCCTAGTAGGAATTTGTCTTAAAATCTGCATTAATCCAGATTTTTTTTTCCAGCTCTCAGCCACTTTATTTTCTCTCCATCTAAGAATATTACTTTAGCTGAGGGACGAAGCATAGGCAAAAGCGAAGAATATCACTGTAAAAAAAATAATGGTAGAATCGCATGCTCAGTCGTTCAGCTAAGAAGAAAAAGAACCAGAAAGCTCCCCTTTTTTTATAAAAAAATAAAATAGTATATATACAATTTGCTAGAGATACAAAACAGACAAGAAAGATTATAAAAAGAAAGGATACAAAAGAAAGGCTAGAATGGGTAGCCCACGTTTTACAGATTAAGGATGACAGATTGCAAAGGAATGTACTTTTTGGGAAACCATATGAGGTCTACCAAAAAGCGGGTCGCCTTAGGCGGCTTGGTGTTGGGGTGAGTTATTAGTAGTAATAGTAGTAGCGTGTTCGTAGATAAAATCGAAGCAAACTGAAAGGAAACAAGGTTGAAAATTGAGTGGACAGGGCAGAAACTTTTCATGATTAGATTTTATTAATTACTTTGATCATTTGTACTTTGGGTTTTTAGTTTTAGTTTTACTTTCACTATGTCGTCTTTTCCCTTTGTATTTTGCATTCTTTTGCTTTTTTATTTTGAAGCTGTTAGTTGTGGAGAGAATCAGTGCATAAGTTTAGCCACTAATAAATTATTTCAGCGCAAAAACTGATCTGGTCTTTGCTAATGACGCAGGTTTTTTTTTTAGGAAGAAATGGTGAGGGGCCTGAAACACTTTGCCATTCCAAAGTTTGTTTTCTCTTTGTAGTAAAAGCTTAGTATATAGAGAATATATATAGATATATATAGAATATTTGTAGAAAGCTAGTATTTAGAGATCGACGACTATGGCAAGAGGTGTAGGTTGGTTATTCAGCACCCGGGCAATGTCATTTTTTGCACCACTCGTTAACAAAGTAATAGGGCCAATTTTTAAGAAACATATTTAATTGGCGCCCGACAGATGCTGCACCTGGGTACAGGCCTATCTCCTTCCCCTCTAGTTGTGCCACTGCCAAGAGCTTTCCATAAATAAAAGTTCAAATAGGGATAAAATCCTTTTAATAGACAGTGTTTCACAAACAGTGATAGAAATTCACAAAATACCAGATATTTCGGTCACATATGCTGTGACCGTCATCAACAGTTTTACTACTGATGACGGTCACTGCATATGTGACCGAAATATCTGGTATTTTTTTGTGAATTTCTATCACTGTTTGTGAAACACTGTCTATTAAAAGGATTGGTACTTGTGCATGTTATGGTACCCACCGCTATATACTGTACAAAGAACTACTAATGGAAACCCGTCAAACGGGTATTTGCAAGAGATAAATGGATGGCAAAGCGTGATTGCTAATTGCGTTTACAATATTCAAACTGTTGTTTTTTTGGGGTTTAGGGGGGGGGGAAAGTACCTAGGTTAGGTTAGTTACGTATTTAATATATGTTATGCTTTACCCCCCCCCCCCTAATGTGCAAATATATAGCCCAAATTTGTTTCTAAACTATTATATATTCATCCTATTTTATTATATTTCATTAGCATTAACCAAACTTGACTTCTTTCGTGGGTACCGTATAATGCACAAGTACCAAAGGATTTTATCCCTATTTGAACTTTTATTTATCGTCATGGAAAGGCAGCGTGGTCTCCGAAATTATGTACAAGAGCTTTCTAAATAAAAAAAAAAAAAAAAAAAAAAAAAAAAAAAAAAAAAAAAAAAAAAAAAAAAAAAAAAAAAAAAAAAAAAAACAAAAAAAAAAAAAAACTGAAAAGAGACCCTATTAACTAAATTAATTTGTATTACTTGTTTAAGGATCCAAATTCTTCATCAAAATACAATTACTGGATTGTTAATAGATTTTTATACAAGGTTTGTCTCGAAGGCTAGGGAATATTAGTATAACCTTACTATTATAGTTATGGAATGTAAAAGATGAATCACCTGACTTTAAAATAGAAAGTGTCTACCCTTTTTAACGGAAATGGGGTCATCGCCATACTGTTTAATCAGGGCCGTATCCAGGATTTTTGTTCAGGGGGGGGGGTTTACTAATTTTCGACTTTTTTTGGGGGGGGGTTTACTAATTTTTGACTCAGTTTTCGACTAATTTTACTGATTTTTACCTAGGTTTTACTAATTTTCGACTTATTTTCGAGTCGGTCAAAAATTTCGGGGGGGGGGGGGTTCAAACCGGGTACCCCCCCCCCCTGGATACGGCCTTGTGTTTAATCCATGGGGTTCACAGAGGATTAAATACGATTAGATATGTTATTAGCAAAGTACGTCATTTTATCCCTTCCTATTTGAATGTAATTTGCGTAGCTATTAGAACATAGGCTAATGTCACATATGAACAATATTCAGCACTTTCCTTATTAATAGAAACATGTGTTTGTTTCATTACTTTTAATAGATAATTGTCTCTAACTCATTTACAAAGAATTGTCTAACTCATATAAGAAAAAAACACCAAGGTCATACACCTTCACACACGGGACATCCCCGCCCCGACAATTGGTTCGAGATCACTCTGGTAGAAAAATTTAAATTTTTGGGGTTTCTTTTACACCCTCCCCTTTCTCTGACACGCCTTACTTAAGCTACTCAAATCTGAGGAACGGTTATTAAATAAATAAACAAAAATTGCAACATCAGAACAAATCTCAGCTTCAAAGAATTTATAACCTAGTCTCATTTAGTCCAACCTCTCCTTCCCCTAGCAAATAGGCTAAAACTAAAATGCGTTTAGCCTCCTCAATATGGCTTAGTAACAAAAGAACGGAACTCAATAAAACGCGATACTATATGTACAATATTTCTTACTATACCTGCAGTTTAAAATGGCAAATAGCCAAATTAAACAGTCATACATTACATCCTGCTCTCCTTTGGTTCCGCTCTGTTCCACTTTCATTCAGGCTAGGAAAATGTAAGCTCTACAATAAATCGCAAAATTCAAATAAATGGTAAATACGGGCGCAAAAGGCAGGTACGTTCGTAGGAATCAATATAGACGGGGGCCAAGTTTGGGAGGGGCAATATTCGTCAAACAAAATATGATCAATTTGAAAATAATAGCGTTAATATCATACCGACATGCAGCAAGAATATGGAGATAAACTCCTTCCACGATTGATCTGAGATTTCATCCGCCCAGAAAAATCCGAAAATTTAGCCTAAATGCATCTTAAAAAAAAAAATTAGCAGATACCCCAAATCTGAAATTTAGTATGTAGACACATGCGATTATTCCTATAAATTACAGAATCAGGTAGGGTCCCATCTTTTCCCTGGGGTAGCTGCAAAACGAAGAAACTCAACTTCTAGGCCATCATTTTTCTAGGGGGTGATTGGGAGGCCCCTCCCCCAGATTAGGCCCGAGAACTTTCTACCAAAGATATCAAAACTACGGCTTGAAGTTTATTTTGACATTCAATACCCCTCCCCCTTTCCCTGGAAAAAAAGTCCTTCCGATACCCCAATACTCTTTCCTGTGTCTACCTATGATTGTATATAGCAATAGTCGCAATAATATTAGTATAAATAGTAGACTAACTTGGAGCCCAGTAGATGCAGGTCGCTTTCTCGGCCTTGGCGTGGCCAACTTCCTGGATGCTGAAAAGGCACCATAGTTTACTAACTGAGAATCACAACCATTATGACTAACTAATTTGAAGGGCCTGGGGCCAACTTCTCTTTGGAATGGATCTGAACTTTTGCTGGTATCAGAAAGACCACGAATCTGCAACAATTTGGCAGAACTTAAAACTCCTTGAATTTCGTCCTCGCTTAGACTGATTTCACCACTGTATATAAATTTTAAGATTGAATTCATTTCTTCTTTTGTAACATCAGATATGATAATAGATGTCTGTTTCTTTTCACATTCACGAAATATTTTAGCAAAATATGAACTACACGAAGAAAGCATTGCTTTATGAGCTTTTAAGGATCCGTCTTTCAATTGTAAGGTCACATCGGTAAAAGTTCCTTTCTCAAGGAAATCTTGGAAAATTTCTTGTAAACTATCTATATGACTATTCCATTTCAGTTTGTAAATGTGGTTATCTGGGTGGGGGTTCGACATACTGGCTCTTTCTTCCTTTAAAGCGAATCAGTTATTCAATTGCAGCCAATAATGGTGTTAGTCTGAAAAAAAATGGTGATTATTATTTGCCTTCCTTTAAAGCATAACGACATTTGAACCGCTCAAAAGCCAATATAGGAAAGGTCACTTCTTACACTAAGAATTTCCATGTTAAAGGACTTGATTGGCTCTTAAGGTTTTAGTCACTAGAATATTCCCAAAAAGAAGGAATAATATTAAAATTAATCCTTCTCATCATCAAACATAAAAAAAAATTTGTTTCTCTGAAGGGAACATTTTTGTTGTTCATGTACATATACATACACAAGAATTCCGAAAATTATTCCACAATGCGATTGGTGCCTTATAATCAAAACTGACAAGTTTTCATTTTGAATTTCCTCCTAAATTCGTTTGTATTCACTAAGTCAAATTGGCCTCTAAACGGTTTATCTTTTATAACATTGAACTTTTAGCTCATTTCGCTATTAGGCGAAAAATACATTACAATTTATCTAGAAACACAACCTAGGTCTTTATTTTCAACATGTTTAAAAAAAAGTACACATTATAGTGACTTTGAGCAGTATTTTCAAGTAAACATAACAACATTTTCGGCCCAATAAGCATTTAGCCAGGAATTACATTTACTTGGTAATACTGCCCAAAGTCAAGGTAATTAGATAAAAACTTTTTTGGTAAATGACACTTGAAATGGTACATTATCGGAAAAAACTACCTATATACCTGACACCACTAAATAATTCAAAAACTTAGGATCCCTGAGAGATCGTAAGTTTTTCCATCCATAAAATATCACAGTTTGTGATGACAAAATGTAAGTAAAGAGTGACCTCTTAAGAATAATTTGATGATAGTATGTACATCAGACGAATCTACTTTTCACGTAAGTCCAATTATGTAAAACTCGTTGAATTTACAGTCATTCAGTAAGTTCAAACAAATTGTTATTATGATAAGAAACTTTGCTTAATTTTAGAAAAATGGCGATAAACCGTTAAACTATAGAAGGATAGTCAGGAATGTTTTTTTTTTCTTTTTACTAGGTTAGATTGTACCGAACAGCTGTTACTAGTATATTGAGGGATCATTCGAGGGAAAACTCAAAGTAAAGGTGCCCTTTTTAAGCAATAGAAGAGATCGTGTCACATCATGAAAGTACCAATTTCTACCATTTGTGTCGTAATGCAACAATTTTGGCCTGACAAGGGCCAAAATACAATTAAACAAAATCCGATATATATATATATATATATATATATATATATTTATATACGAATATTATATAGAATGTATATGCAGTATTCCTAACGAGTATACAGCATTACATACTTGCATAAAATGCTTGGGGAAAGGTCTATAGATCTTTAGAGGGCACCTCCACCCCTCCCCCGCCCCAAAAAAATATTTTTAGTCCCAAATTACCATGAGTTTCTTTCTCAACATGGAGCGGATATTTATCCCCAAACTTTGCTTCATTTAGAAGAATACATTTCGACTAAGCGCGCAATATGGACATTGAGGGGGTGAGAGCTTGCAGAAATACTTTTAGGATGAATGAAAAGATGCCATTCATATGCTTCCCTGTACAAGTATGGAAGAGGTAGAGACTCGTCCCCGAGGAACAATATATGCCCAAGAAACATCTCCTCCCCCATCCTAGGGAAATGCAGATATCAAAAACTGAAAAAAAAATTTGAGGGTATTTCAGACCAACCTACCAAGAACAATTTAGGAGTTCACCATTTCCATGGGTGTTTTTTCTTTTGGAAGAATTCTTTGGCAGAAATTAAACTTAAGTAATTGTGACCGCATGCTTTATATCAGCCTGAATAGAATATGGAAAATGGGAAAAATATATTTAAAAAAGAAAACAGTCTTCCCAGATGAAAGCAAGGAGGTGCAAAGGCTTAAAATGAACAGGATTAGCCATTATACGACAGGGCTACCACCTTCCAGCCCCTCCCCTCAACTCTGAAATTAAACTTAACTTATTTATGTTGAAACTTGAGTGTAAAGAGCGTAGGTCCTCTTTTTAACTTCCTCTTTACTTTCATTTGGAAAGACTTGGCTCTTGTTTTGTTTTTTTCTCATTTGTTACATAGCCTACCAAGATTATGCATAATTGTGAAATAATTTTGACATGTAGTATTCCTCGTACATAGTTTAGCAAAAGTTTCTTAGACTGTGTTTATTTCAATGTCGGTATTTTTCTGCTTGATTATTATATATCCCCTATTATAAATATTGTTTAAGTAAATAATATAGTATTTTGACAAGCATTCACTCTCTTAAATATTTATATTTTTGTTGCGTCAAATAGGGCATAAAAAAGTAACTTTGAATTGTTTCAATCGCAATAACTATGACAATATCTCTGTGGGAGAGGCTTATATTTCACACGTTACTGATTAAGCGAAAATTTCGCTCCCCAACAGTCTGTGGTTTAGAGTGTCTACCCCCGACCTTTTAAAGAATATTGCTCATAGCATATTACTTTTTCATACTAAGACAACCGAGCCGTGCGGTACTTCGACCATAACGAGACACAATTGTTCTTCCAGCTGTTACAATCCACTTGCATTAAGAGTTGGCCTTCGAGGCAAGGGCAATGACATCAATGTAAAATAGGTTTTCTTTCTCAATGATTTTGAAGCATCTCATACCCCCCATTTTTGGAACACGCTCATGAAGATAATTGACTGTGTTAATTCACGAGTGATGTTGTAATTTTTCCGATGGGTAAACATTTGCACCCCCCGTATATGAGCAGGGAGGTTGGGGGAATTGAGCCCGAACTCTCCTCTTGCATAATTGTCCAGATTTTTATTCTTCGGATAATTTACGCTTTTAGGGGAGATTTGCTGAGCTCTACCCCGCAGTGAATTCCTGTTCACTTGTCTGTTACGCCCCATCCCTTAAACTGAGCGTGCTCGACCATTTAGTCTGCTACGAGGGGGGCGCCTACTTTTCACCACCAGGCGCACATCTCAGGACGCCATGTTTGCCGCAGAGTCCCACCACGCTTGGCACTGTTTCTGTCACACTTCAGTTACGCTTCGCACGAGCCAACTGGTGTACGTTATTTCTGAAACTGGACGCCCCCTCGATCTGCAATGTTTTTCGGTCCAGACTGCTATCTTTAAATAACGATAATTTGGTGGGATTGACCGAGGGGCTGCCAGTAATCAGCCAGCTCGGTCACTGCAAGGTTTCCATTTCAGTAAAGTTAATGACGGTAGTTATTTATAGAGAGAAAAAAGGGTTTTATTAAAAGAAATAAAACACATTAACAACAAAAACCGAGGTTTATAAAACTTGTATGGGCAGACATCACCCTTTGCAAAACCCTACATACACAATTACTACCAGCCGTCCTACCTCCCCCCCCCAAAAAAATGACAAAATGATAAATAATAATAAAATTTGGGGGAGAGTTTGCCTTCTCCCAATGTGCCCTCTAGCTACATCAAACAACTCGTCAGTAAGGAGGGATTCGGGCTAATAGTAACCGAATTAAAATAAAATAGTTTTATAACGACATATGCATAAAAAATCGGCTTTTTATGGTGACTCCATATATACATATATGGAGTCACCATATACATATATATATATTTATATATATATATATATAATTATATATAATATATATATATATATATATATATATATATATATATATATATATATATATATATATATATATATATAATATTATATATATATATATATATATATATATATATATATATATATATATATTATTACTATATATATATTATATATATATATATATATATATATATATATATATATATATATATATATATATATATATATATATATATATATATATATATATATATATTATATACATATATAGTATATATATATATATATATATATATATATATATATATATATATCTATATATTTATTATATATATATTATATATATATATATATATATATATATATATATATATATATAATTATTATATCTATATATATAGATATATATATATATATATATATATATATATATATATATGTAAGTTTGGTTAATGCTAATGAAATAAAATAAAATAGGATGGAAATATAATAGTTTATAAACTAATTTGGGCTATATATTTGCACATTAGAGGGGGTGGGGGTAAAACTTAACATATTAAATATGTAGCCTAACCTAACCTAGGTACCTCCCCCCCCCCTAAACCCCAAAAAACAACAGTTTCAATATTGTAAACGCAATTTTAAACCACGCTTTGCGATCAATTTATCTCTTGCAAATACCCGTTTGACGGGTTTCCATTAGTAGTTCCTTGTACAGTCTATAACGGTGGGTACCGTATAATGCACAAGTACCAAAATTTGCCTATATATACATAATGTTTATCCTCCATTTATTGATACATCCACAGTCGCTGAAAGCAGTGGTGTCAGTAGGGCGAAGGAGGACATGTGCTCCCTAGATCCCCCCCAGATTAAAAAATACCTTTTCTTGGCGTATTTTCACTGAAAATACCTTTTTTGGTACTTATCTTGGAAAAACCGACTAAAAACACTAGTTACTTTCGCAAATAAAGAAAAAGACTAATAAAAACAAGCATAAGTCATAACTCTTTATTTACTTATCGTTTATACTCTTTGATTCTTAAGGAAATAAATTATGAAGAGAAACGACTTTTGACATATGTTAACAGTTTGGGAAACACAAACTTAAGGCAATCCTTTTCAAACAGTTCGTGGTAACTGTAAGTAAGGCTCAATAGTAACCGACACTCTAAAAAACGGGATTTTGATAACAATAGATACATCAAAAGAATCAGATTTTAATGCTGATTTCAAATATATAAGTTTCATCAAGTTTAGTCGTACCCATCAAAAGTTACGCGTGTTACCTGAGAAAATTTGGCTGATTTTTGAAAAAAGGGGGAAATACACCCTAAAAGTTATAGAACCTTAATGAAAATCACACCATCAGATTCAGTGTATCAGAGAACTCTACTGTAGAGGTTTCAAGCTCCTATCTGCAAAAATGTGGAATTTTGTATTTTTTGCCAGAAGAAAGATCACTGATGCGTCTTTATTTTTTTACTTTTATTTATTTATTTTTTACCAGGGCTGATCGTATCAATTCAGTGGTCCTCGAATATCATGGGAGGGCTCATTGGTACGGAAATTAAAAGTTATAGTGCCCTTTTTAAGTGACCCAAAAAATGGAGGGCAACTAGACCCCCTCCCACGCTCATTTTTTCCCAAAGTCACCCGATAAAAATTTTGAGATAGCCATTTTGTTCAGCATGGTCGAAAATATGATAACTATTTCTCTTAGTATGACTTAATCCCCCAAAGTCCCCTGGGGGAGGGCTGAAAGTTATGAACTTTGCCCAATGTTAACATGTAGGCTAGTATTGGTTATTGGGAAGTATACAGACGTTTTCCGGAGGGGATTTTTTCTGGTAGTGGGGGGGGGGGGGGGGGTCGGGGGTTATGTGGGAGGATCTTTCCATGGAGGAAGTTTTCATGGGGAAGGGACATTGTTATGAAGGGGCGCCGGATTTCCCAGCATTATTTAAAAAAAGATCAGAAATTAAATATAAAAAAAAGTTTTTCAACTGAAAGTAATGAGCAACATCAAAATTTAAAACGAACATAAAATATTACGTATATGATTGGGTTCACCCACTAGTCAATACCTCGCTCTTGAAGCCAAAATTTTTTTAGTACTTTCATAAGAGCTATATATTTTAATTAACGGCCTTTGTGATTAAGGGGTTATTTTTAAAGAATTGGAACAAAATTCAAATTTCAGCGTAAAGAGCGAGGCATTGATTAGGGGGCGAACCCCCTAATATACGTATTAGAAATATACCAATATAGAAGTTCGTTACGTAAGTTAATTCGTGAGTTACGTAGGCCTATATTAATTACTAATAAAAAGGTTCGTAAATAAAACTAAACAACTTTCGAGAAAGCCATTTAGCCAAATAAAATTAAAATTAATATTCAAATTCTGTTTTAATTATTCATGTACGGTGAGCCAAAATCAAAACCTGCATTAATTCAAAAACGTTCAAAAATTAAATAAAAAAACAAGTTTTTTTTAACTGCAAGTAAAGAGCGACGTTAAAACTTAAAACGAACAGAAATTATTCCGTATATGAAAGTGGCTGTCCTCTCCTCAATGCCTCGCTCTTTACGCTAAAGTTTGACTTTCTCATAACTCTATTTTGTTAAACAATAAAAATTTTAGCGTAAAGAGCGAGGCATTGAGGAGGGGACAGCCCCTTTCATATACGGAATTATTTCTGTTCGTTTTAAGTTTTAACGTCGCTCCTTACTTTCAGTTAAAAAAAACTTGTGTTTTTATTTAATTACTTTCTAGCTGCTTTGTCAAACGACGGTGTTTTCTGACGCGATGATATGTTGCGGCTTAACACTTTTTTAATGACCGCGGCAGAACGGAAAATAGTCTTTAATTTTCGAAGATTTTGAAGCGTCTCAGACCCCCTATTTTCGGAACACGCCCTAGGAGATAATATTCTTGTAGGTCCCTCATGCTGTGGTGGAGAATTTTGTTTATACTCAAGGATGAAATGACGGCATACAGGGGGGCATCTCCCAAGGAGCAATCGATCCAGAATAGGGGAAGAAATATGGGTGCTTAGCAGGGGAGAAAGAGCAAGGGGAAATAATTGTAACGTTGGGTCCACCACCAAGAAAAGAAAGAAAATCAATTTCTTGGTCAATTTTTTTTTCTGGAAGACTTATAAATTGTATAGCTTATCTGAAATGTAGGCTACTACAAATTATGTGTTTATAGTCTATATTCAAAATCTTGATTATTAAACTTATCGATTGAAGGCCGTTGGTTAAAAATAAATTGCATTATTTGGTCTATTCCACCAAATGAAGGGTCCGGAAAGGTATTTTCGAGACATATAGACTCGGAAGATTTATGCTTAGAGCTGAAGAGCTTGCTTTCGGTTATCAAATTGTTCATGAACAAACGGAATGAAAAAGTGGAATGTTGAAAACAAAGTATGTCGCAGAGATGTGGTTAAACCAGGGATTTGATCAAATACCTAACATTTTAATGTAATTTAACCAAATCACTGATTTTATCATAGTTCTGTGGAATGAATAAAATTTAAAATGAATCACACCAAAAAAGGGTTCCAACCTTGACAAAGACTGCACCATCAAATTCAAGAGGTCTGAAAACTCCCAAAGAAACGTTTCAGTCTTCTACAAAAGATATTCTGTTTTTTCCCTAAAAGGAATAAAAAGGTATAGTTGTAGTATTTATCTCTAAAAGCAACAAATTAGTTCGCATATTTCCTTTTTTTCGAAATATCGATTCTGGCCCGAACATGGCCAAAGCGCTTTCGAGTGAAAAGTCTGAGACAGCAATAGATTCGAGGCCGAAGGCCTCGACCGAGTCCATTGATTTTGAATTCAAGTTATCAAGTATTTTGCAGTAGGTATCTAAAAAAATGTTTTAATAAAGATGAAGGATATTATATAAAATCTTCCAGATTTCAGGGACATGCTTCCAAATCATGAAACTTTTCGTCCCAAAGTATAATACAGTCTATATAAAATGAACAGATATTACCGACGATGATTTGAACGCTTTATTTGTGTGTAGGGATACTTATGTAGATACAGTAGCGTACAATTGCACATCAGTTTTCAATATGGATGCTACACCATTTTCATAGGGATGAGGGGGAGGGATGTTTGAATTTTAAAATGTGTATTTTTAGACCCAGTTTGAATCACAGGGAAATACTCAGAGGGAAGGTCAAAACCCAATGCACATATTTCATACAATTTTGTTAACAATTTTGCAAATTACAGGTAACTGACCGTATGATATATCGACCACACTGAAGAAGTGAAGTTATGTTAATAAATGAAATAAACCTTATGAAAATCTCATGAAAATATAATACTTTAGTAACAGAATTGTGGAAAATACAATAAAGAATTATGGGTACTCTTCTATTAGCTGGACTCTTTTTATATCTCAAACTCGAGACACGTTGAAAAACCCGTTTTTCAACGGGATGATACAAGACTCCGATGTAGAGAAATACAATGTATACCGTGGTTTTAATTGCGTATACAATATTTAAAGTGTTGTTTTTTGGGGGGTTTTGGGGGGAAAGAGGTACCTAGGATATGTTAGGTTACGTATTTAATATATGCTATGCTTTACCCCCCCCCCCTAATGTGCAAATATATAGCCCAAATTTGTTGCTAAACTATCATAGTCATCCTATTTTATTTTATTTCATTAGCGTTAACCAAACTAGCACTATATAAAAGAGTCCAGTTAATAGAAGAGTACCGAATTGTGGAAAGCAGGTTGCCCAGAACGCATTATATTAAATACCTAATATAACCTAACTAAAATATCAACTCTATATATAAATATCTAATTATAATATACGCTACATAGTAGTTTATCTCACTGTGTCTAAGCTAATTATCTCCGAATACAGACATACAAACCGGTTTCACACAGAAAAAACAAAAACAGAATCAAACTTCTTGAGTGTGGTAATGTATCATACAAGTACCCAGACAGGAATTGAAACAAACAGAAATTACTCAATATATGCGGAGCGTTGCCTCCTCCTCGAACTCCCATTCTTAAGACAAAGTTTAAGTTGTTTTTTTACTAAAACTTTTTATATGTAATTAATGCAGTCACTTACTGACGACAAATGTTGTTGCTTGGTAGTCCCCTGCTTAGTTTTTGATTTTTGGATTTATTTTTTTTTTGCTTCTTTTTTTTATGTGGATCATTGTATTTTATGATTTTTTTTTCTTATTTATTTATTTATTTTTTTTGTATATTATATTTTTTTTCTTCTGTTGAGTCTCTTAAAGGTTTGAATGTATGATGTTGAAAATGTTTTTGTTTTTTATGTATTTGTTTCATTTTTGTTTCTCCCCTGTTTTTTCCTGGCCATAGAGCCTTACGGGGGAGTTTATATTGTAGTGTATTTTGTTTAGTTTATTGATTGAATAAATTGATTGAATTGATTGATTGATTGACATACTTTCTTTCAAGACATTCATCCCCTATCAATAGCATAAAAACACATGTTTACATGCGTAAATTATTACTATTAAAGTGCAGTTGAAACTTCATCACAGAGAGCAGGCCCGTGATATATAGGGTAATGTCTATTTGTTCAAAATTTTAAACTCGCTCTTTACTTCCATGAGGAACTTCTTTCTTTTTTTCTGATTATATAAAACTGTGTAAGATTTTATATGTATGATTATAAATGTTACATTCATCACAAGACCCATCTTCTTGACAGCGTAGGTATTGGGCCCAACTGTTAAGTGTAAATATATAAATGATTGTTTTGAGATTCTAGTTGCCTACAAAGTTTCTAGGTATAATATATAACAACACTTGAAAATTAAACTACGAGTCAAAAACTTACGTAATGAGATTATTTTGGAAAAATAAACAGGAAAACAGTACGATTTTGCCACCCCCAGAATTGATGGGCCTAGTTGAGCGCCGGGTTTGGTATATAGAACAACTGGCGCTGCATAATCTCGCCCGGGTAAGCTTTATTAGCGCACAAAATACTATTAATCCCTGCAATCTATAAGGTAACAAGATACACAAGTAAATAAACGGTAAATTCCCCTGAGGATAAGAAAATGTGCCAAATGAAGTTGGGTATAAACTTATTGATGATAATTCCAACATTACGAAATTTCGCCTAAAATTTTAAAACCACGCTAGTGGTGTAATTATTACTAATAAACTTTCAACTGAAAATACACGACGACGAAACAGGGAAACGTCCCATGGAGGAGGGAATGGACCAGAAGACAAGGAATATTTTGAAGTCTAGAAACATTGGCCCTGGAAAAGCTGTTTGCGAAGACACGAGAAAATTTAAAATGAGACTTTTGAGAGAAAAGAAGAGAATATAAAACAAAATCTTGCAGTAAAGAAATAGGAGGATTCTTTCAACCAGACACAATTTTAGTTTTACTCTCGGGGGAGGTGAGCCAAGAAAAAATCGTGGCGAGGAAACCCAGTTTTAAGGGAATCTTTACCTTTTTTCTAGCACACATTCTACAAACTTCTGGCCTCAGGGAAGGCTGTGTAACCTACAGTAGCACTGCTACTGATAATTCATAGCAACACTCAGTCACCTAAGCCCAACAAAGCTGCGTATGCTCCTCCTCCATTTCATTTCGTTTAGAACGTTACTGTTCACTCCCTCCCATGAAATCTTGCTTCCTTTTAGACCTTTCTTATGAAATCTTCCACCGCACTCCAGAACGTCCTTCGCTTCGTGTGACCCCACCTTGGCTGACAAAAGGTATGATTTTTTGGAAACATACCATTTATTATCTAAATTATCGAATTTAAAATATCATTAGACAATTTAATCTAGTTATAAAACCTATTTTCCTATTTTCGGAACAATTCTGCTTTCTATTTCTTTACTACATCCGTCATCCTTCTGCTACCTATGTAGGTGAAGCTAAATATTTGGTAATTTTTTTTTTGCCCACCACCACTTCTTCATCGTCACTTAGTCCTAATTCGAACGATTCAGTCTTAAATTTTGTCAAACCATTTATTTTGAAATCTATTCTCGTACCGGAATTTGCCAAAACCTTAAGAATGTAGCCTATTTTTTCATTGACATTTTTATGTAGGACGATCATATGATTTGCATAATATAAGTGAAGATGGGTTCTACTTTCCTATTTAATACCATACTTCCCATAACCTATCACTATGTTCCTTCGGACAGAATCTATCGCAATAACCCACATAAAGAAGATGACCCTGTCTATCTCTTCTGAAAGTACTCTTTATTCCTGTCTAGCTGCATATTCTGGGTCTACAGCGACAGATCCATGGTGTCCATTTCACATCTCCTTAATTAATATTTTAATATCTTCTCCACTTGTTTTCTTCCTATTATCATCGTGAGGGGGTATTACTTAAAAAATCATTACACCAACTCATTCTCTCTTCTACCACTCTTAAACTGTTCTAACAATATTCCTACTTGCTTTTCTTGTTTTCCTCCCAGAAGCATCTTCTGTTAAATAACAAACTCGTTTTTTTTATGTTATTAAACCCTCTCTTCTTCACTATCAAACTCCAGACTCTCCATTTTCATATCTAACTGTTCTCACAATGTACCTATTAAATTTTCATCCTGAAGTCGATCAGCGTTATAACTACCTGCTAAGTCGTTAATCTACCAATCTTTCAGCTTTAAATTAACCCACGATACTACTACATGGGGATTTAGTCAGATCAGACTCCAATCCCATGTCTGTTTGTTTTGCTGCCTGGAATATTCTGCCTGAATCAGCTAAAGAGTGTCACTTGTCTGATACCTTACAAAAAATTGTAAAACAATATTGACTTCTAAGTGCTGGCTTTTTCTTGTTCCACTTCATTGATTATTGTTCTTTTGCATTAGTTTCCGTATTATTTACCATTTTCGTGACATTCATGGGATGGATGTTTTTGGGCAAGGATAAAAACATAAGTTGGAAATATTTCTTACACATGGCACCTCAATGTGGCTTGGTTTACGGCGGGCAATGATTAGTGAATGTTAGTTCACCGATTTTTTTTTTGTTTTAGTGTGTGTTTTTCATTGCATTGTCTTTTCTCTCTCTGTCACTTCTCTCTGCATTCCCGGTCATAGTGCATTCCTCTGACTATGATGATGAATTGTCCTTTTTTGTTCAAATTGTATATTGAATAAGCGAACTCTGAACATTGATCTTTGCTTTTAACGCCAATAACAACACTCCCATGTATCCTATTGGCCTGTATCGATCCTGTCAGTCTTTGATTTTATAATAACATGATCAATAAGGATAACTGTTTTACCATCACAGGAATATCATGTTAAGGGCTTTTTGAACAAACTAGCAAAAGGCCGCTTCGCGGGCTTTTTATCCCTTTTTCAGTTTCCTTTGGCATTCGGTCCTAGCGTTTAGCTCTTGCTTTGTTCAAACCGGTACTACCAGTACGAGTATCGTCTGCTTCTCCCGTACGTTAGGCCATGACAAGGCAGTTCCCAGGACTTAATACAAACACACACAACATTTAGGATTTTTCGCTATCTTGGAAGCGGCTGAGCTAGGCAAATTGAGCTTTCAGGCAAGGACCTACAGTCCAAATTAGGACACAAGCAACTGTTTTTAAGCTCTTGCCTCCGCCCCCTCCCTAAGGACTGATTTTCATACAATCTTTCGAGCACTACAGTTAGGGAGGGAATGGATGTACAAGAATAATAGCACCTTCCAAAACGCACATTTCAGGGTAGACCCCTAAATCAGATCCAAATTCATGAAAAGTTCTGGCCCTGAGGGAGGAAAGGACGAAGGTGGTTACTTTAAATGTCATCTCTTAGTTTGGGCTAGAAATCCTTTCCTGAAAGTTTTACTTGTGTAGTAAAAGCTTTCCAAGACCGCAAAAAGCCTCTTAAAATGGAATCCCGATCAAATGCTGAAACCTGCTGAAAGCGGTTTCACCAAAACCTACGATGGGAATGTGCTTCCACATTCCATTGTCAAGACTTTCACACTGACTTCATGTCCTGCAGTCGGTTAAGCTGCCCGAAGAAAATATGGTTTCAACTTCAAAAATGTGTTTGACCAAGTAATTTTCTTCTTCTTTTTTTTAGGGGGAGGGGGAGGGTGCAATACCTGTTTCACACCATATAGCCTACAGAAGAAAGGATAAAAACTTCATCATCATAAGAGAAACTATCGTTTACTCCGTTGATGCCTATGGGATTCTGTGTGAAAGAGTACCTTCTAGGATGAAAAGGTATCAGTAATTTCAAAAACTTAACGGGTAATTTGTTGCGTGCCAGTGCGAAAGCTCTACAAAAAACTGACTTTAAGCCAAACTTAACTTACAAATAGTCTCTTCTAAACTAAACACTATAATAACAAATTCCTACTTGATAAGATTCAGAAAATGTCTATTAATTGGATTTTCAGTCACTTCCAGTTTCACTGCATCCAAGCCCCCCCCCCCCTAATGACTGGATATAGCCATAGACTGTATACAAAATTTTGCTGATTTTATTGTTTTTGTTTCCAATTGGCTTAATTTGACATTCTGAGCCAACTGCTGATAAGAGGTACACGCAAAGATAATACAAACCTACAAAATAAGCAAACTTCTGCATATCCCCTAGAGCTAAATGTGTCCTCAATTAGAGCAGGGGAGGCTGGGACGCAATTGCAACAGCAGCGATTATTATATTTGGAAATATCATAAAACCGGCAGTCCAACGGTGTACTTTTGTCTTTGCTTTCTGATTTCTATTCTATACCGTAAGTTTTCCCCCAAAAGTGCTGGTTTTAATGATTTGTATTACTTCTTGTAGTCACTTCCCATCAACAGTTGATTCATAATACAAATTAGAATAGCTCTTGTGAACCTCTTCTTAACTGCCAAACATTATTATACAAAAAAAAGAGTACCGTAGAACCATTCGATTCCCTGGTACTGCTGTATTATCTGTAACACACGCGCGATATTGTACAGCTAACATGCTAAAGAAACTAGTCAAACAGGTTTCTTTCAACGGACAATTCCTATGCTGAGGATTGCAAATAGTGATTTATCACTGCGTTTACAATATTTAAACTTTTGTTTTTTGGGGTTTAGGGGCAAAAAAAGGTACCTAGTTTAGGTTACGTATTTAATATAGGCTATGCTATGCTTTACACCACCCCCCCCCCCTGGTGTGCAAATATATAGCCGAAATTTGTTTCTAAACTATTATATTTTTATCCTATTTTATTTTATTTCATTAGCATTAACCAAATTTCACTTCTCGCGTGGGTTACAGATAATAGCCTACAACAGTACGGATTTCCCTTTCAACACTGTCTATATAAAAACTTAACTGATTTTATTACATTTTTTTTTCAAATTGGTATTATCTTGCATTATGAACTAGTTATTGATGAAAAACAACTACAAATGCAAACCCACAGAATCAGCAAAGTTTTATACATAGCCTTGGGTTATATCTGGCCCAATCACGGGGGGTGGGGATAGGAATGCAATCATCAAGATAATGAAAATTACATTTCGAAACAGTGTTGAAAAGAGGGTAAAGTTATGGTAGTTTTTATTATTGACTTACGAATAAAGTGAACATACCACTCGATGCCTTTTTTATGCTCTTTACGAATTAATAATCGCTTCTATCGGAAATTCAAATTTACCCACTCCCACCACCCGGTACGTATGCATTATATGTTACACACCGCTATTTACTGTATCGGGAAACACTAAAGGAAACCAGCCAAACGGGTATTTGCAATAGAGAAATGGATCGCATAGCATGGTTTCTCAATGCGTTTACAATATTTAAACTTTTGTTTTTTTAGGGTTTAGGGGGGGGAAAGGTACCTAGGTTAGGTTGAAATGAACTGCCAAAAATTTATCGAAAAGGGAATCAAATGATCAACTACTATCCTTTTTGGTAAATTTATCGATGTTTAGATAACTTCGATAGATCGATAAGATGAACATACCACCCGATGCGCCTTTAACGATTATTCTATATCTTACTAACCAATACAAAAACGCCAGCTCAGCCCCTAAATAAGACCAGGATTATCTCTAACATGGGCTAGCCTATAGCCTATATAAAACTTTGCTTAATTTATTGATTTGTATCATTTGTTATGCCTATTCCTCACCAACACTTGGTTCATACCACCAAATTAAGCCAATCTGAAAAAGATCAGCAAAGTTTTATATATACCCCATGGCTATATCTGACCTCTTGGGGGGGACATTTGGGTAAATATTTACCAAATCATATTATTGAGTTACGACTGAAGTGAATATACCGCTCGATGCCTTTTTTACGCTCTTTACGAATATAATAATTATTTTTGTCGGAAATGAATTTTACTCCCACCCCTATTTATACCAATTCAGGGTATATATTTGCACATTAGAGGGGTGGGGGTAAACTTTATTTCTAATGTAAATGCGAGGTAAGATTAAACTTTCCCCCACCCCTCTAATGTGCAGATATATGCCCTGATTGGTATATATAGGGGGGGGCTGAAATTCATTTCCGATAGAAATGATTATTATATTCGTAATCAGCATAAAAAAGGCATCGAGTGGTATATTCACTTATGCATAAGTCAATAATATGATTTGGTAGATATTTACCAAAAATTTACCTATATTTGCACATTAGGGGGGTGGGGGTAATTTTATTTCTGATGTAAATGAGAGGTAAGTTTAAACTTTCCCCCCACCTCCCTAATGTGCAAATATACACCCTGAATTGGTATATATAGGGGTGGGGGCTAAAATTCATTTCCGACAAAAATGATGATTATATTCGTAAAGAGCATAACATTACCTTCATCTCTTATATATATTGAAGTTATCTGAATATAGATAACTTTATCCTCCTCTGCTATTATAACCTAGTGTTGAGAAGAGGCTATACACAAGACTGTTTACCAATAGGCTATGGTATGCCAGCTAAATTTTATTTAAGTTACGAATCTTTATTTAGAAAGCATTAAAGTTCTCTTCCTTCTTTCGCCACAAAATCCTTGCTTAAATACAGTATAATGGGCCTATTATTAAGAGCAAATCCAACCAGACACCTGTTCACAAAAAAGGCCTACCTGAGTCATTCAAGTCTTTGAATAGCTTTAACACCATTACTACATTCCCACCGCAATTGATGCAACAGACTGAATTGAACATTGAATGATTGTGACGACGCCAAAGGGGAATGTCCCCATTCGACCGCTATAAGCATACACACAAACAGGTGTAACGGAGGTACCACCCCATCTTGAAATTTAGGAATTGCGTGAAACGGGGACAAGGGAGTTGTACCTGAGCTAATATTTGGTAGTGATTGAGGCAAAATGTGTTCATTTTATTGAAAAAAAAAATTGTTGTCTCATTCATTATTTTGAAACTGCTGGGATGATTAAGAATAGCAAAAATAAGTTGTTGTTATTTTATTTGCGGATCTTGATGAAGAAATTCAGGGACGTATAAAGGGAGGGGCCCAGGACCCACTGAAATGCTAAATTTTCTTAAAGTTTTGGGCACTGCTTGTTGAAATTGACAAATAATTTCTTTTATTATTGCCCCCCTCAAAAAATTATCATTGTCACCCCCACCCCAAAAAATCCTATGTACGTACCTGAAGAATTTGTTTTTCGTGGAGATCACTACTATACAGGTAGCTGCATTTTGAGGAGGCCCGAAAATTAAAAAAAAGACGGCACAATATAGCCTATGATATTAAAATAGCGTTTTTAAAAAACTATGATATTTCACGGAGGAGTTAAGGGTCTGACCTTCATTGGATATGTGCCTGCTAGGAAAGGAACTCACGAAGCCTAGCAGCCGACCATGCAAGCCGAGGAAGATTTTGAAAATAAGAGACGTCAAAACCGGCTCTTTGCTTATATTAAATAAAAAAAAAAGTTTTTTTAACTGAAAGTAAGGAGCGACATTAAAACTTAAAACGAACAGAAACTATTAAGCATATGAAAGGGGCTGTCCTCCTTAACGCCTCGCTCTTTACGCTAAAGTTTTATTGTTTAAAAAAATAAGAGTTGTGAGAAAGTCAAACTTTAGCGTAAAGAGCGAGGCGTTGAGGAGGGGACAGCCCCTTTCATGTACGGAATAATTTCTGTTCGTTTTAAGTTTTAATGTCGCTCCTTACTTTCAGTTAAAAAAACTTGTTTTTTTTTAGTTAATTTCTGAACGTTTTTGAATTAGTTCAGCTTTGATTTTGGCTCACCGTACATGAATAATTAAAACGAAATTTGCATATTAATTTTCCTTTTTTTGCCTTGGCTTTCTCGAAATTTTGTTCCGACGTAACTTACGAATTAACTTACGTAACGAATTTCTATATTCGTATGTTTTTATTACGTATATTAGGGTGTTCGCTCCCTAGTCAATACCTCGCTCTTTACGCTAAAGTTCGAATTTTGTTCAAATCACAAACCCCTGAATCACAAAGGCCGGTTAATTAGAATAGATAGCTCTTTTGAAAGTACTAAAAAACTATGAAAGTACTAAAAACTTTTGAAAGTACTGAATCACAAAGGCCGTTTAATTAGAATAGATAGCTCTTTTGTAAGCACTGAAGAAAAACTGTAGCGTAATGAGCGAGGTATTGACTTGGGGGCGAACCCCCTCATATACGTAATAATTTCTGCTCGTTTCTAATGTTTCTAAAGTTCTAATGTTTCTTCTTACTTTCAGTTGAATAAACTTGTTTTTTTTTATTGAATTTCTGATCATGTTTTAAAGAATGCTGGGAAATCCGGCGCCCGTTCATAGAAATGTCCAACTTGCAATTGTTCTAATTAAACAACCATTGTGTTTCAGGCGTCGTTCATAAAGAATTGGGACAAAATTCAACCTTCAGCGTAAAGAGTTGACGAGGGGGAACCCCCACATGTACATAATAGTTTCTGCTTTGTTTTAAGTTTTAATAATGTTTCTTACTTTCAGTTGAAGAAATTTGTTTTTTCATTTAATTTCTGATCGTTTTTTAAATAATGCCAGGAAATCTGGCTCCACCTCCACAGAAAGATCCCTCCTCCATACAGAAATATTCTCTAGATAATTCAATCTTGGTGATAATTTACCCAACACAATTACCTTTAACATGTCCACGCGTAAAAGTAAGTCGGCAAAATGAAAGCAAGACACATAAAAAGAATTTCGTATTGGAATTCTGGCAAATTCCCCCAGTGTAAAATTTCCCGTGAAAAGTTTCCTCCCTGGAAACTTACCTCCCCATGGAAAATCTTCCTTGTGGAAAGAAAAACCAGCAGAAAATTCCCCCCCCCCAAAAAAAAATAAATGTATGCATAGTTCCCAATAACAAATACTATACGTATACAATTGGGAAATTTAAAACTTTAAGACCTTTCCGTAAGGGCTCTAGGGGGAATTTGTTACGTTCAAAGATATATTTTTGGGGTTTTTCAACTAAACTGAACAGAATGGCTATCTCAAAATTTGATCCGACGAAAGTGGGAAAAAAGGGGCGTGGGAGGGGGCCAAGTTGCCCTCCAGTATTTTTGGTCACTGAAAAGGGCACTATAACTTTTAATTTCCGTTCGAATGAGCTCTCTCTTGATGTTCTAGGACCACTGGGTCGGTACGATTACCCTTGAAAAAAAAATAATAAACACGCATCCGTGATCTTTCTTCTGGCAAAAAATACAAAGTTGCACATTTTTGCAGATATGAGCTTGAAACCTATGTATTAGGGTTTTCTGATACACTAAATCTGACGGTGTGATTTTCATTAAAATTCTTTCACTTGTAGGGGATGTTTCCCCCTCTTTCAAAAATCGGGTATATTTTCTCAGGCTCGTAGTCTTTGATGAGTAATACTAAACTTAATAAAATTTATATATTTAGAATCAGCATTATAAGCCCATTCTTTTGATACATTTATTGACATCAAAATCCCGTTTTTTAAAGTTTCTATTGCTATTGAGCCGTATCGCTTGTTTTTTTTTATTGTTTTTCTTATTACGTATATGTTATTACGTATATTAGGGGATTCTCTCCTTAGTCAATACCACGCTCTTTACGCTAAAGTTAAAATTTTGTTTAAATCACAAACCCCTGAATCAATAAGGTTGTTTATTTAGAATAGATGGCTCTTTTGAAAGCACTAAAAAAAAAAACTGTAGCGTAAAGAGCGAGGTATTGACTTGGGGGCCAACACCCTCATATACGTAATAATTTCTATTCGTTTTGTTCTAATGTTGCTTCTTACTTTCAGTTGAAAAAACTTTTTTTTTTATTTAATTTCTGATCGTTTTTTAAATTATGCTGGGAAATCCGGCGCCCCCTTCATATAAATGTCCCTTACCCCAAGGAAACATCCTCCACGGAAAGATTCTCCCGAGTAACCCCTTCCTCCAGCCCCCCCCCCGCCAGAAAAAAATTATTCCTGAAAATGTCTGTATACTTCCCAATAACCAATACTAGCCTATATGTAAACAATCGGCAAAGTTCATAACTTGCAGCCCTTCCCCTGGGAACTGTGGGGGATTAAGTCATCCTAAACGACATATTTATTAGATTTTCGACTATGCTGAACAAAATGGCTATCTCAAAATTTTAATTGGGTGACTTCGGGAAAAAAATGAGCGTGGGAGGGGGCCAAATTGCCCTCCAATGTTTTTGGTCACTTAAAAAGGGCACTAGAACATTTAATTTCCGTTCAAATGAGCCCTCTTACGATATTCTAGGACTAATGGATCGATACGATCACCCCTGGAAAAAAAAAAAAAAATTCCACATTTTCGCAGATAGGAGCTTGAAACTTCTCCAGTAAGGTTCTCTGATATGCTGAATCGGATGGTGTGATTTTCATTAAAGTTCTCTGACTTTTCGGGGGTGTTTCCTCCTTTTTTCGAAAATAAGTCAAATTTTCTCAGGCGCATAACTTTTAATGGGTTAGACTAAACTTGATGAAACGTATATATTTGAAATCAGCATAAAAATCTGATTTATTTGACTTATCTATTGGCATCGAAATTCTGTATTTTGGAGTTTTGGTTACTATTGAGCCGGGTCGCTCCTTACTTACAGTTCGTTACCACGAACTGTTTGATGAAACGTAAAATTTACTAGAATACTCTTGCGACCATTAGAGACTATAGACCGTATCTCGACTTGGATTTTATTCATGATTATGTCACTAGGGGGCAAAAGGTCCGAGCAAAGTCCAAATGAAGTGATTGTTTGTTTTCTAGGACCAGAGGCCCTATAACTGCCGAAGCGAAGCAAAGGCAATTCACGAGCACCAAAGGCCCGAGCTGCAGATAAGAAAAATGAGCAAAAATAAGCAACAGAAATGTGCGAGAGCGCCCAGCTGCCGACAGATTCTGGCGAAGAGAGCGGAGGGTGGCAACAAAAGCCCACGACCTACGGCCGAAGCAATTAATATGCTCGGCCTTTCCCTTGCATAAGGCCTCGATTTTTATCACCTCCTTCCGCTCGCTATAGTCTATATCCATTCTCATTGGTCCAATATATATATATATATATATATATATAGTATTATATATATATATATATATATATATATATAATATATATATATATATATATATATATATATATATATATATATATATATATATATATTATATATATATATATATATATATATATATATATATATATATATATATATATATATATATATATATTATATATATATATATATATATATATATATATATATATATATATATATATATATATATATATTATATATATATATATACATGGGCGCCCATAAGCTGAATTCCAGGGGGGGGCAAACCTCGTCTAATTGGCACTTTTAATGCTATTTAATAAAAATCTCAGAACAAAAATATAAAAAATAAGGCAGCATCATTCAGCCAGGGGGGCGGACGCTCCCCTGGCTGGCAAATATCTGCAAATATCACTGGCTGGCAATTATAGGCAAATATCACTAGGCATTTTGTTTGAAACCGTTTTCCAGAAATGGGTTTTATAAACCGTGAAGCAGTAATTTTGTTAGTTTTAAATTTCAACTTTACTCTTTAAAATTATAAAAAGAAACTGTTTTGTTTATTATTTTCTTAAGAATGTAACTCATACAAGTTTGAATTTTGTATATGATAACTTTTACACAATTGATCTTGTTACGTGATTAATTCAGGCTTTATTAATTCTAACTTATCACTAATGACAGACATGATGATCGGCCCAAAATGTCTCCCAATTTCTTTGCTTTTTTTGACCGACCTGATCATGTTGGTTTCTTTTGAAATTTGTCGTTGACGTGAAGTTCCTATTATCCTTTGCAGGGTTGAATTTTATGTTTTATAAGTTGAGCTTTGGATGATACATAAACGAATATGTTTTGCTAAATTAATGCCAAATAATTTACCAAATGAGTAATTTTCTTCCAACGATAAAGGGTACAAAATTTTTTATACCCTTTGTATAGTCGTTCAGTGAGTAGCCACTTACCCCCCCCCCCCCCCCTGTGGTCCCTTGATAATTTGTGCGTTAATTCAACACTCTACGTCAGACTGTCTTTTTGCTTGTCATTTCGAGACACGAGCAACACTTGGTTTTTTCGTAATCGCAAAAACATGACTGCCAAATCAACGGATGTGAACAATCTGAGCATACGTCTGTTTTTTTTTTTTTTTCTTAGGCTGTGTAACAGTATAAATTTTGTTTTTGGAGCCAGGTGTGCTAATCACAAAAGGGATTTCTTCCCTTTGGGAGTTTAGTATTTTTGGTCAAACCCATGTTTTCGTACGGATTGATATCATCCGTAAATATTATATTCATTTCAGTGACGAAAAGAAATTCTTGTGTCAGGGAGGATAAATCTAGTTTTATCAAACGATTCTTTGCTATGGGAATGTTTGTTGACCAATCCATTTGACAATGCTACTTAAACGACAAGAACTAACTACAATAGAAAAGTATTAACATACTAGATAAAATTTTTAAAAGTATTTATTCAGCATTTTTGTATCATTATTATTTTTTTCTAATACCGAGGTTCATATAGATAGAGTTTATCTTAAATTAAATAAAAAAAACAAGTTTTTTTTAACTGAAAGTAAGGAACGACTTTAAAACTTAAAACGAACAGAAATTATTCCGCATATGAAAGGAGCTGTCTCCTCCTCAACGCCTCGCTCTTTACGCTAAAGTTTTTTATTGTTAAAAAAAATAGAGTTGTGAGAAAGTCAAACTTTAGCGTAAAGAGCAAGGCGTGAGGAGAGGACAGCCCCTTTTCATATACGGAATAATTTCTGTTCTTTAGTTTTAACGTCGTTCCTTACTTTCCGTTAAAAAAAACTTGTTTTTTTTATTTAATTTTTGAACGTTTTTGAATTAATGCAGGGTTTGATTTTGGCTCACCGTACATGAATAACTAAAACAAAATTTGCATATTAATATTACTTTTATTTGGTTAAATGGCTTTCTCGAAACTTGTTTAAGTTTATTTGCGAACGTCTTTATTAGTAATAAATATACATAACTTACGAAATAACTCACGTAACGAACTTCTATACTCATATATTTTTAATACGTATATTAGGGGGTTCGCCCCCTGCTCAATACCTCGCTCTTTAAGCTAAAGTTCGAGTTTTGTTCCAATTCTTTAAAAATGACCCCTTAATCACAAAGGCCGTTATTTAGAATAAATAGCTCTTATGAAAGTACTAAAAAATCTTTGGCTTAAAGAGCGGGTATTGACTAGGGGGTGAACCAAATCATATAAAAATTTTCTGTTCGTTTTAAGTTTTGATGTTGCTCCTTACTTTCAGTTGAAAAACTTGTTTTTTTATATTTAATTTCTGATCTTTTTTAAAATAATGCTAGGAAATCTGGCACCCCCTTCATAGCAATGTCCCTTCCCCCATGAAAATTCCTTCATGGAAAGATCCTCCCAAAACAATCCCCCCTGAAAATGTCTGTATACTTCCCAATAACCAATACTATATGTTAACATTGGGTAAAGTTCATAACTTTCAGCCCTCCCCCCAGGGACTTTGGGGGATTAAGTCATCCTAAAGGACATAGTTATCATATTTTCGACCACGCTGAACAAAATGACTATCTCAAAATTTTGATTAGGTGACTTTGGGAAAAAATGAGCGTGGGAGGGGGCCTAGTTGCCCTCCATTTTTTGTCACTTAAAATGGGCACTAGAACTTTTAATTTCCGTTCCAATGAGCCCTCCCACGATATTCTAGAACCACTGGATCGATACGATCACCCCTGAAAAAAAAACAAAAAAACAAACAAACAAACAAAGAAACACGCATTCGTGATCTTTCTCCGGGCAAAAATTACAAAATTCCACATTTTTGTAGATAGGAGCTTGAAACCTCTACAGTAGGGTTCTCTGATATGCTGAATATGATGGTGTGATTTTCATTAAGGTTTTATAACTTTTAGGGGGTCTTTCCCCCTTTTTTCGAAAATAAGTCAAATTTTCTCAGGCGCGTGACTTTTGATGGGTAGGACTAAACTTGATGAAACTTATATATTTGAAATGAGCATTAAAATCTGATTCTTTTGATGTATCTATTGGTAACCAAAACCCGTTTTCTAGAGTTTCGGTTACCATTTAGCCGGGTCGCTCCTTACTTACAGTTTGTAACGAACTGTTTGATAACCTCTGTCTTGAGGAGTCGATTCCTTTGTAATGAACCTTAAACGCCACTCTATCTAACGACCCTAAGCTACCAATTTCGAACGTTTTAGAAATTTGTCGTTTAATTCTTGACAAAAACAACAATGCATTGAGTTCTGGCCTCTCTTCCACCCGGGGTAAAATCTTGATCACCGCCCCCTCCCCATATCTAAAAAAAACTGTAGTCTAAATTTTAACAAAATTTTCATTTATTAACAATATTATTTTCAATTTATGAATTAATTAATCATTTAGTTTTTAATTATTATTAACTTATTATTCAAATTATTTAATCATTTAATTATTATTAATTATTTTAATTTAATGATTTTTATTATTTTTATTAATTATTTAATTATTATTAGTTAACTTTTTTTATTTTACTTTTATTTTATTAGTTAGGCCTAGTTAATAATTTATTAGTTGTTGTCATTTATTAACTGCGCCCTCTAGTGCATTTTAAGAAAATACAATTTCAAAATTACATAATGATTATAGCCGTTAGCTGGTCATTTGAAATTTTGTGCCCCTAAACTTTCTGTGCCCGGGGCAAGTGTCCCCTCCATCCACCCTAAAACCACCTCTGGCTAAACATTGTATTCAGGATTAGCGTTGGTCGTGTTTCACAAAGTTTCTTATAAAGTTCACGTGCTTATCTGTTCGAAACATGACGCTGCAACTGACAGTTATAACTAAGAGTAATTATCCCGCGGAGCAACAATTCTGCTTTCGAACTTTTTTTTTCTTTCTGTGTTTTATCGTGACTCGTTATCAGCGATATTTAGCTCGGTAACAACAAAGGAAGGGAATTTCAAACTTCACAATTCAGGGCAAGTCTAGATGAGATCCGATCGACATATGTGAGGAAGGGAGAGGGGTTTATAGAAGGTAGTCATTTGTACAATCAGATATCAACCAAACTTACTGGGTAGTAAAATTACTGTCATAGTTCTGTTTTTGGGGTGCCCAGAGCCAACCCTTTAGGGCAGAGGGGATCCATAAATTCTTGATATCAGAACGTTTACAAGAAGGGATCTTTGTATCTCCATCAGACCTGGTGTAAACTAAGAGCGGGTAGGGCTTCTGGAATTCTTGCTTACCCAGCCTCTGTGGGGAGATAGAAACGGGAGGGGAGCCCAAATTCTTGTTATTAGAATATCAAACAGAATAAGCCAGATGTTAAACAAAGAGAGAATGTCCCAAATGCTAGGGGTTGTCCATCTCAATCAAACAATGTAGTAGGCAAGACTAATTGTCCTAGTTGGACCTTTTGGGTGTCCAGACATAACAAATCCTCTGCAAGGGAAAGTTTCCTTATATATGAAAGAGACATGAACCAGAAAACGTGGATAGAATTCAACCAAACTTTGTGGGAACTAAAAGCTAGTGTCTTAAGTTTGCCTATTGAGTATCTCGACCTGGTGTGAACTTTGTGGTAGAGGGAAAGAAGAGGTATCCTTCAATTTTCGGAATCAGGACATCAAGCTGAAAGGGCTATAGGATCTTAGCCGAACTTGGCTGGAAGTACAAGTAGATGTCCCAGTTGTAGGCTTATCTTTTAAGGTCTGTATCCATTCTGACGTATGTGTGGCGTTGGTCCCTAAACACTTGTCATTCCAACCTCTACCTGAACAGGTTGTCGGATCTCGGTCAAAAATGGTGGAAAACTGGCAATAACACTGTCAGGTGTGAAAAGAGGAGGTGTGTCCTTAACTTCTTTCCATCTCATCATTGGTCAGAACGAGTTATTGAATCCCGGCCAAATCTGGTGTAAAGGTAGAACTAGAGTCCTAATTGCGCCTCCAAACATTGCTGGAAGGTAAGAGCATGAGTCCTAATTGTACTACTTTCTGTGGCCAATCAGAGGAACTTTCACCCACTCTCAAAAGACATCACCTGAGGCTCCTTGACCACACTGTGGGTCATCCCAAACGTGAACCTTGAGCCCCCCCCCCCCCACCTGGCTTCCTGTACCCGTCCCTGATCCCACGGTCCTTCGGTGCCGGGCGGGACAGTCCGTCGTTTAGTTCCCGCCCAAAGGAAGCTAGGGCATGTACATAAATTGCTGTGGGGGTAAGGATGGGCAAATACCTCCTAGATTTTTCGCGCCCCCTCTAGACTAAAAAAATATGCCTTTTTTGGTATTTTCATTGAAAAATACCTTTCTTTGATATTTTTACTGAAAAAAAAAAACAAAAGGCGACGAATTGGCGCCCCTAGATTTTGAAAGATACATTTTGCCCCCCCCCCCCTTACCTTTTCGTGAATTAACCTCCCTAAGTATTTAATTTCAGGAGTCAATATCTGCTACGCTCTTTATGAGAGGGGGGGGGGTACTAAAATCCATGTCATCAGAACATCTGGCACAAGGGATCATTGGATATCAATCAGGCTTGGCAAGGAGTACGAGTAAGTGTTCAAGTTAGGTCTTTTGGGTGTCCGTCCATCGTCAGCCAGTGGAAGGGGAGGGGGTCCCTAACTCTTGGCATAGGTACATCTGACAAAAAATCTTTGCATCTCAACCAAATTTTATGGAGAGAAAGAGTTAGTAAGTTATGTACATCTTTTAGAGATCCCAACCAACTGGGAGGGGATTGAGGAAGGATCTCTGTGTTTCTACGTCTACCATCCGGATGTCCGGGGGAATGAGTAATGGGTTATAAACCAGACTTGGTCAGAATAATGAGTAAATATCCTAGATATACTTTTTTGGGGGTTCTTATCAATTATGAGCTTTTGGGGAGAAGGGGTTCTTAAATTGCCTTTACTACATTTCCATATAATAATTGTCGGGTCTCATCCAAATTCGGTGTGAAGTAAATCAAATTTCCTAGCTGTGCCTTTCGGGAGTTCATACCCAATCTGACCCCATGTGGGTGAAGGGATCCCTACATTTTTGTCATAGTAACATTTATGGACCTTTTTTAATTATTTTAGCTCTTGAGGGGTCCGCACCTGATGTGATTCCATAATCAAAAATCAATGTATAAAACAAAGATGAGGTATCTTGATTGGATACTGCTGAGAAGACACACAAAGGAGGAGGGGGGTACAGCTGCCCTCAAATTTTGCCCCACCCAACTAGATTTTTAAAAGGCCTTTTTTTTTGGGGGGGGGGATTGTCATTGGAAAAATGCCTTTTTTGCAATTTCGTTGAAAAAATAGGAAAAGCAACAAACATATCCCCCCTAGGTTTGTAAAAATATATTCCCCCTAGAATTCCGTAATTTGACGTTGCTGAATCCAAGCTTAAATTGTACTTGCCAGCGATAAACAAAAAATCATGGAGATGCAATTACAACATACATAATTGGTATTCTTTTTTTGTCTTTACGAATTTACTCCTCTCCGTAAGTAGTGTTTTTGACAAAATTGCATTTTAACAAAATATTGCGGCTTTACTGATTAATTTTTTTTAGAAATAGCAGTCTTTAGGCCTGGAAAAAATCCAGGCACGATGATTAGGTCTGGTTCTTGACTGGTTTGATTCAGACAGTTTTTTTTTTATTATTATTATTTTTTTTCTTTTTTTTGCTTAAAAAAGTACAACCAAAGCTGAAATTTGCATTTAGGAAATGACCTATATATCAACTTTGCTGTTCTTAAAGACACCGTTTTATAAAGCACTAAAACGCTGATTTACAAGAGTTTTGAATAGCAACTTCATTCAAATCTCACATAGAAACCTTTTTGTTATGAAAACCATTCAAAACGACATTGGAAATATGAAAACGAAACTGACCTCAATTCTGCTGAATATATAATCTGCCGGCCTCTGTAATCCAAAAAAAGACAAAAAACTTTTACCTAGTGTTTCCGTGTATCACATAGCTTGCTGTTTAGCGAACTACATGTAAGCCCCCGTTGAATTGGCACTTTCCCATCCCACAGAAAATGTTCCATGACGTATAGAGAGAGCAAAGGTGCCCCATTGCAAGTATTTAGAACAGTTAATAGTTTTTGAAAGGGGGAGGCGATAGGTGGCAATAGGGGATTTGTGATAAGAATTATTATCTATTGAATTTCCTCACCTTTGGTTTCCGGAGTTCGTTAATGCCAAACTTTCATCCATTCAGTTTTGGTTTATTATGCTGTAAAACGGGAAGTACTTATTATTATCCGCATAGAAACTATGTGCTTAGGGTATTTAGCTTGCGGGTGTAAATCCCAGAGGCTGATATTAAATTACGCACAGAGAAACACTTCAATTCCTTATTTCACTTAACAATTGCTTTTTATTCGTCTGTTTCATCGGATATCTCATCTGATAGCAGATTCAAAACTGGTTGCTAAAGATGAAAGTTGAATGTATTTGGGCCCGCCTTTACCCCCTCTCCCAAAAAGCGTAATAACATGTCATAAATAGTGATTTACGACTGTTGAATTTAATGCAAGCGCAGAGTTTCAGACGTCTCCTGGGGAGTTTCTGCGATCTTAGGGGGATGATCTTATCCATTGTTTTACATCTTCAACCATGGCATGAAAAAAGATTGGTGGGAGCGTTTCTATATACTATATAGAAACAGACTAGTTATGCCACTCGATAAGCTATTCAATTTTGAATCCTGGCGATTAATTTCTAAATTCGATTGTCCAAGGATGATTCTTGGGTTACATTGCCGCTTGGCTCCCATGATGACTAACGTAATACGAAGTTATTTATCGACTCAAAATAAAGGTTACCTCTGAGGTGGGTCTATTAAATAGGCAAGGGGTTCATTGAAAGGTTAAAAAAATGATGTACAGCCTACTGATAACTCTTGAGTGTTTCTGTTTTTTTTTTTTTTTTTTTTTTTAGTGAAAAATGTAGGAATATCTGCTGTCACGTAGGGGCCCAGGCTGAAACCTCGTAGGTTATTTTTTTTATTTATTTATTTTTTTTAGCTCAACAGATATCTGGGATTTGTTCCATGTTGTATTGGCTAAAATGAAAGTGTAAATGTACCTGCAAATTGCGTCCCTAAGCAAGAAAATGGTAAAATTGAACTCGTAATTTTCACTCTAAAGAGCACACTAATATAATAAATAAAATTTGAACGATTCACAAGGAAAGGCCTGGTTCGGGCGAGATGTGTAAGCTAGGAGAGGCCTTTGGATCCACCCGCCCCGTGTGAAATTTTGACATTTGAGTTTTTTTGTATCTTAGGGCGCTTGTGTATTACACGCCACCCACTCAAATGCTTCGTTTAATTAGAACCAGTTTCATTGACGCTCAATCCTAATGAAATATCACAAAATATAATGAAAATATAATATTTTAAAAACAAGTCTGGGCTATATATTTGCACATTAGGGGGGGGGGGGTAAACCATAGCGGGTCTGCATGCAAAATGTGTTAGGTGAAATTATTCTGCATATTATAAAGTAAGAATTGCTTTCTAACTTCAAATTGCCGAAATGCTTTACCCCACCAAATATATAGCCCATATTATATGAGGTTAGCAGCTGGTTTTGTATTAAATCAGGAGTAAAGCAGGGTTGTGTCCTATCCCCCTTTATATGGATTATTTTGATGGACTTTGTCTTAAGTAGCATAGGAAAGGCAATGGGAGACCACGGAATCAAATGGAAAGGAAAAAGTCTCCTGGACTAGATTATGCTGATGATTCAAGCATCCTAGATGATGGTGTGAGCAAAATGAATGAACTTTTAGAGGTTTTACGAATTCAGGGTGCTAGAATAAGTTTGAAAATTAATGTTAAGAAGACTAAGTCACTGAGGCTAGGAATAAGTGAAGATGAATAGATAACGCTGGGTAACGAAAAGATTGATCGGATGGGCAGCTTCAATTACCTTGGTAGTATTATTAGTAAAGATGGTGGGAGCAGTGAAAATGTTAAAAGTGGGCAGCTTCACTCACCTTGGTAATATTATTAGTAAAGATTGTGGGAGCAGTGAAAATGTTAAAAGTAGAATAACCAAGGTTCAGGGTGTTTTTTGAAGGCTTTCAACCTTCAGGGGGTCTGAAATTTCGAATTGAAGGTATCAGGTTTCAGTAAAGATGAACCTATTTCTCATTTTCGAGATGAGGGACTTAATACGTCCTTTTTAGGGTTTTAGGTCACGGAAAAGTGATTGGCTCCAGTAAAATTTGTAGTCCTCGACAGCTTGTCCTCTTCGAACAAAAATTAAGGTTTTGTGGCAAAAACGTCAGAAAGCCCCACTTTGCTGTGGTTTATTAGGATGGGGGCTCAAACCTCCTACTTGTGGTTTTAATCCATGAAAAATCGATTGGTTATCTTAAAATTTCTAGGTTCTAAGTTTCTAAGGTTAAAGTTTCTAAATTTCTTGACTTGGTTGCAGGTGTCGATTTAACCATGACCTGCTCGTTTCAGGTTTTCATATCACTCATTACTTTACTTTGAGATCAATATTTCTTAGAAAGCATTTTTCTAGCTAATAAAATGACGAAAAGCAGAAAACTCTTTGTACTTGATCCCTCGACTTGATCTTGACGGTTTCCTTCTTTGCCCCAACCCCTCGGATAGATTTTCTGCTATATCCACCAGTGGATCTGACACTTCAACGATTTTCAGCTGTTTGTGGAGCTATCTATTTTGCTTTTGGATTATTTTGTCACTTGCACTGTAAATTTTGCTGTCGACACACTACAGAAATTCTATTACATACTCGCAACTTAATGCACTATTCAATGACCAAACGTCAAGAGCGGATCCTGGATTTTTGTTCGGGGGGGGGGGGTACTAATTTTCGACTCGGTTTTCGACTAGTTTTTACTAATTTTTGACTCGGTCAAAAATTTCGGAGGGGGGGGGGTTCAAACCAGGTAACCCCCCCCCTGGATACGGCCTTGCCAAACGTTGATTTTTGTCTGAACGGCTTTTGTCTTTTCAAATCCCGAAACAACCCTAACATGGATTCAAAGATGTAAAACTTTTCTCTTTTTCACAGAACAAATCTAGGAATAACAAGCTTATAAATTTGTCCTTGGATTCGATTGAAAATCACAAAACTATTAATTGAAAGCTTTTGAGGTTTTTCTCCTCATGTACTGTTTCCCCTTCTCTGTGAGCGACCCTGCGGACATTGACAAAATCGAATCATTTTACTTTATCATAAATGGATAAAACCTGTTGCAATATTCCCATGTACCTTAAGTTAATGATGTACTAGCGACCCAATCCAAAATGTGTCGTACCTTTTTACGAAATTTTTAGATGATATCATGATTTCTTGAATCATCCTACGTAATCAACGTTAGTTTTACGCAATTTTGGCTTACCCACCTTGTGATTATATATTTCGTGATTGTGCCATAAGCTGCTGATGAATTTAAGTGGGCCTTCTCATAGTAGAAATGAGGACCACGGACGGAAAATTTGAATCTTGATGTGCGGGATAAACATTAAAGTAGACATTTACTTGACAATCCCATTGTGAAACTTTCTTGATTTCAGGAATGGCCTACAATAGTACACGTACTGGTAAAGAAAAGTGATGAAGAAGAATAAGCTAAAGCTCTCCAGGCGGGTCTAGTCCCCACTAGAGACTATAATTCTTTCCAAAAAGAATCGAATGAAAAAATACAACACTATCGTCTGAACTCAGAAAATGAGATGAATTAGCAGGCATATACGCAGAGTGGTAGCCTTTGGGCTCACCATCTACCCCAGAAATCACAAGAATTTTAATTTATTACCAATAATTGTTTCCATGAATTTGTCTATATTTTAATCGAATTTCTCAGCCTTTGAGTTGTTTTGAGTCTTCCAAATCCAGAATTAGAATTTTTATAAGAATTTTGAGATAACCATTATGTTTAAAATAGTCAAAAAACTAATAAATTCACCTCTGAGGATAACATTATCCCCACAAACCGCGGGGTAAGGGCCCGTAAATATGTAAGTTGCCCGTTTTTTAAACATAGGTTTCTGTAATGGAAAGGGGGTATGTTTGATCTTGGGTGTCCGCTTAGCTCGAAACTTTCAGGAATCGATGGGTCAAAAGGATCAAACTTTTTCTGTGAGAGTGAGAAATAAGGGGCCCTAAAGTTGGACAAGTTGTTTTGTTCCTATATAGTTAGATTTTAAGAGGGCTCTTACTTGACAGTCTGTTATGCTTAGATTCTCGGGTGTTTCCCAAAAGTGCACTCTATAGTAACGACACACGTGACCGAGTAAATCAAATATGCTATGTGGACTTGAAATTTTAGCTTATTTATTATAGATCGGAAACGACATAAAGGATCTGGTTGAAACGTTGAGGTAGTATTGACGAGGGAGGGGGATTGAGTGGAGTTTATATTTTGACTGGGGAAGGGGGTCAGAAGTAAATTGAAAGACACTATGCGTATCATGTTTATCGATATGCCATGTCTTCAATATCTTGACAAAGGCTTCGGGCATGAAGTTGAAACTTTGAGTTACATTTAGGAAATGAAAGAGGGGATTTTGAGGCAAGAAAAATTCAAATTTGGTGTTCTGGGGACAGGAAGGGGTTAAACAATTTCTATATCCAACTCAGACAAAAAAAAAACATTTTTGCACAATAACTTCCTTTGAGCCTTAATATTTATTCATCGTTGAGTAGCAAGCGAAACTAAAAGACACTATATGCTACAACGCTGTCAAAATGGCGCATCTGCATTATCGCAGGAACAGCTAATGGTATTAAGTTGAAATTTTTAGAGGATGGGGATTACTGAACTAAATGAAAACACACTGCATCCAGGCATCCTCGCCATAAAACACCTTTTGTGCAATATCTCAAGAATGAAAATCAAGGCTTAAGGGATCAAGTTGAGACCTTGAGAGGGGTCAAGTGGCTATAAAATTTTGACTTAAGGGAGGGGGAGGAGTAAATCGAAAGACACTGTGTGTATCCTGATCATGAAAATAGCAAGTCTACAACAACTTTGGAATGACTTGCGGGATGGAGTTGAAGCTTTCAGGTACTGTTGCAGAAAGCAATGAGGAGAGTGGGGCAAGGAAAATTCAAACTTAGCATTGGGGGAGGGGGAAGGGGCTGAGAAATTTGTGTCTCCAATTCAGACAAAAATATTGTTCATGCACCATTAGCTTTTACGGGATTTATAATTCATGGGTGCTTAAGTTGCAAGAAAAATAAAAAGACCCTATGTGCTGTGAGGTTGTCAAATGACACAGATACAATGTCCAAGGAGTGGCTCTAGATATTAAGTTAACGCTTTCAGGGAGTGTTGAAGATTGCAAGTGGGCATTGAATTTGGACTTTGGGGAACAGGTCAAAAAGAAACAAAAGGAACGCAGATGGGTCATTGAAATGAGAAATTCGAAGTCCTATTGACCTTCTTAAGTATCAAACATGATTGTCGGATACACAACCACCTCTCGAGCCCTTTTTGCCTACCAACACCCCTTCAAAGACGCCCAATCAAAATTTGAAAATAACCATTTTGTTAAAAAAAAAAAAAAAAAAAAAAAAAAAAAAAAAAAAAAAAAAAAAATAGCCAAAAGCTCAATAAACATGTCTCTGGGGATGACATGACCACGGCAGACCAAGGGACAAGGGCCGTAAATTATGAAAGTTGTGTATTATTTACACACAGATTTTATAATGGAAAAATGGGTTATGCCTGTTCCTGGGCACGAAATTTTGGATATTATTCTCTGGGCCATGAAAATTAAACACTTCATTAGAAGTCAAGGGGAGGGGATCTCAAAGACACAGAAATTGACCACCAATATTTTTTCTTAACTAGTGGTATTTCGAGTGAGCTCTTATAGATTTCCAAGGGTCTAGATCATTCTAGAGGTTTCCAAGATGTTTCTAACAACAGTCGTACCTGCGTAAATTTATTTGCACCTGATTTTTCAAACTAATTTATGATTCCTTTGGAATGGTTTAAGGGATCCGGGTGAAACTTAAGGGCAACAGAGGGTAGGAGGTTCAAGTATATTTATAATTTTGACTTTTTTTAGGGGGAGGGGGTAAATCAAAAGATATGATGAGTAGTCAGGTTACCAAATAACATGTTTCCGATATATTGAGAACGGTTTGGAGATGAGCTTAAACTAACTCTTAGGCACAAACAAAATACATTTTAAACTTCTTCAATTTCATATCGCGAATAAATTTAAAATTGTTTAGACTTTCAGGAATGACTATATGTTAAATTAACCATTTATATTTCATTAGTTCTTTTCAGTAATCTTGGTTATTATCATGATTTTATTTAGTTTTTGTTTATGTTATGATAAATGAAAACACACAGCTCAAAGTAAAAATTGTTTTCAGTGAATCATAAATGGCGTTTTGGTCTTTGGAAGGTACAGGGCTGCCTCAGTGGCGGATCCAGGGGGGAGGGGCGCCCCCCTAACGTAGTCAAAAGTCCCCACTAAAAAAGTCCTGGTTTCACCCTTGGGCTGCCTACCCCTGGATGTGGCTTGACTTGATTATTATTGTAATTTCTGTTCGTTTTGAGTTTCATTTATTTGTTTGCGGTGATTTATAATTGTTTTACTCTTGAACTACTATTTGACTGTTATCTCTTCTCGTCTAAGGCTTAATGTCGCTCTTTAATTTTCTTTGGGAAACTTCTTTTGTTGAAAAAGTTTTCTAAAATCAATAACAAATAAAAACCGCATTGTTAAAAATACACATTGTTTTCAATAAAATTCAAATGGCATTCAAGCTTTTTAGGGGTTTTGAGAGAGAGGGGAGGGGACAGGTAGCACCTCTCATTTATAAACCTTGTCCAGCCATGAGAATTTTTTTATTAAATCTATTGTTGTTGACGCTATTATAAACAAAATCACACTGCATGAAAATTTTTTTTTTTCAGTAAAGTGCAAATGACGCTCTGGCCTTTACTCTTTTTCTTAGCCATACTTTTTACTCTTTTACTCTTTTTACTCTTTTTGGTGTTTTTTTTTTACTCTTTTTGCTAACTGGTTGTTAGCCTTACTCTTTTTTGGGGTAATTTTCGTTTGTTTTAAGTTTAATTTGATTATTAATTTTAATTTTTGTCATTTCAAGTCTCATTTAGTCATTAATAGTAACTTTACTTTCGTTTTGAGTTCGAACTATTATAATCTTAACTTCTGATCTCTTTGGTGTAACATAGCTCTTTACTTTTCTTTAAAAAATTCTTTTGTGAAAAGTATGTTAATTAATAAAGGATAAAGAACGACCCACGTCAAAAGCAGCCAAAAGTGCTAAAAATTAATAAGCGTCGAAATCAACATACACACTAAAGAAATCCGCTTTTTATGTTGATTCCAAATATGCATACTTTATTAATATAATAAACTTTGCAAAAATTTAGGAAAAAGGGGAAAGCACCACTGAAAGAGGTGCAATTTTTACGTAAAGTACACCATGAACTCATCAAGGCCAAGGGCTGGATCTTTTTCTGAGGATGGGGAGTCTTAAAGCCTCAAAGGATCTATTCTTGAGTCCAATCGGTTTTTTTAAAGATTTATTTATTGATAAATATTTAGGGAATATCTGGCCCCCCTGACTTAAGGAACAGGCCCGGGGGTAAGAAATAACACCCCCACCCAATAGGATATCCTATAAATAATTTTGAATGGGCCATCCCATATAAGGTCAATTAGGACATGGCACGTATTGCACCCATGATCACATTTCATGCTTTTATCATAAATAAAATGTTAAAAACGCAAAAGGTAGGGTTTTTTAGTCGATACTTTTTCAAGTGAAAGCAAATATTAACATTAAAACTGAAAATGAACAGAAATTATCACTGTATGTGTGGGGTTTTTCGCATTATCAACTCTTTGCGCTAAAGTATGTCTTTTTCCCTCAATGCTTCAAGAACGAATGCTTTACACAAAAGTAGTATGATGGAAATGGAAAACAATTATTACGCAGGCTCTGAGGATGAAAGGGCTTATTTATTCATATATATTTGATGTAAATGATATAATTTTCATTTCCAATCTGGCTAAAGACAACGGATAAATATTATATATCCAATTAACAACTAGCTATAGTTGTTGCTTTCTAAAATGAATTCAGGGAAACATATTTGTATTGTCGCTCTTTACTTTCGTTTGAAAAAAAAACATATTTATTGCATATTTAATTAACAAGCAAGATAGTCTATGAGCTCCAGGCTAGGCCCGTACCCAGGATTTTTTTTCGGAGGGGGTTTTACTCAAAGATTTTTTTTCGGGGGCGGGGGGGTGGGTACACAAAAAAAAACTCAAAAACACATACAAAATTTGTTTATATCCATTTTTATTACGTTTTTACCAGTCTAAAAACATTTCGGGAGGGGTTCAAACCCCCTTCTGGGTACGGCCTTGGTTCCAGGTAGTTGAACCAAGAAGCTGGAACGCTGTACTTGTATTAGCTAACGCATTTTAAATAAACTAAGAGGTAGTAAAATTAATTAGTTGAAAAATAGTGCCAATAAGCTTATATATACGAATTTAGTATATAACTCAATTAGAGGTCTTCAGTTTAAACGTTATTAAAACATTCTATAACATCATGGGAGAGAAAGGGAAAGAAAGAGAGAGTGAGGGGGTGGGGGCAAGTACTCCAAATATTAAAATGTCCCCAGATGTAGTATAGGCTGTATGCAGTTATATATGGTATAGGTTATATAAATATAAGTCAAGTATCACGATAAATAGAACCATTGACAAAGCCAAAAACATACTATTCTTTTGTTGAACCATAATTTTTGACACACTAAAGAGCTTTTTTTTTTCTTTTGCTTTAATAAACCGAAGGTAAGAATTATAATTATTCTCCCCCCTACGACAAAACAACAACAAAGATTAGACGATTTCCTTCCAGGGTCTAATAACCATTGTTTAATTATATATCACATGGTTTAATTAATGACAAGCTCCGTTCCATAAATTCCCTCAAATCGAAAATCAGTCCGGAAAACTTATTGAAAATACTTACTTTCATGCTTTTTTCCCGTCTCAAATGTTATTTTGGTCTGAAGGCAGCTGTTATTGACTTAAGTGTGTGGTAAATAGAAATAAACGCTAAAAAAATATATATATATTTATATTAGTTAAATAAAAAAAGTCATAGAATAAATCTGAATGAAAAAACAACAACTAAGTTATAATTAAACATGGCCCACTGTTTGCGGATAAAACAAGATGTGCTTTAAGATTCCATTCATTTAAGAAAAAAAAATTAGCAGTTGACGTAGTTTCACTTTCAAACTTTATTTTCTAAACAGATTTACGATAATCAAAGAGCTGTCTGTTGAACAGTTCCCCTTATCTGAAGCCCTCTGACCCCTGGATAGGAATGCAATTTTGGCACGGCACGCTGTCTGGGAACAACTTTTAACCCTTTAGCTTCATCTCGTCAGATTCTTCGACCAGACACATATTTTTCCTTGTCCTCCTGAAGGCACATTTGAAAAAACCGCTCCCTTGTGACGACTCTGCATAGCTAGACCCCTCTTGGCAGAATGCTAAAAAATGCTTCTTTTGCATGGCAAAGCACAAATGTAAATGCAAATTACAATTGTTGAAGTTTATAGACGTCACTTTATAACACTTTCTTTATTGCTAGGTGATGAATACGACAAAGGTGACTGTATTTAGTAAAATTTAATTTAAAAGAGGAACAATTAGAAAAAATTTAAACGCCACATTCCGGAGCTATGATAAAACTCTGTCAATGTTACTTTACTATTATTAACGCAATTAATTCAAAATGACAAGTGTTTTCCAACAAAAGTAAAGAGTGACATTAAAACTAAAATCGAACGGGAATTATAGGCAACCCTAACCGTACGTGAGGGTTGCTGCGACCCCCCAACATTCCTAGCCCCCCCCCGTTTTACCCTAAAATTGAACTAATAATTAACTAACAGCATATAGAGAGTAAAATTATAGTTCATTGTTAATTACAGGTGTTTTATTTACTAATTGACTTTAAAAAACACTTGGACTAAAAAGTTTGATTATTTAAAGAAATGCAAAATTAAAAGCAAAATTTACAGTTTAATGAAAAAATATAAATGTTTTTACTTTTATAACTTTAATAAATCAAATAATTTTAACATTTTGATTACTAAATATCAGTATATGTATATTAAACTGACAATGCACATTCATTTGCATTTTTTCAGTAAAGTGCAAATTTTGTTCTGGCCTTGGGAAGGCATAGGGGTTTCGCGCCCAACTTATGTTAATTTCTGCTCGTTCTGAGTTTGAATCGGTTATTTATTGTAATTTCTGTTTGTTTTGGGTTTCATTTATTTATCGATGCTGATTTGTGGTAGTTTCGAGCTTGTTAGATTATTTGATTTTATTTTTGCTCACTTTTTGTTTAATGGAGTTCTTTACTTTTCTTTGAAAAACTTATTTTGTGGAAAAAGCTTTTTAATTAATTTCTGTTTGTTTTATATTGACATAGTCTTTTCAGGGAAAAAGAAAATAACACTTTAAATCTTTTTATTTTTTAAGACTTTATAGTTTGGCCTGCTATTTGTAGGCTGGAGAAGAATTTTCAGCAATTTTTAACAACATACACCATTTTAAAAATCTGGACACAAATAGTACTGTTTAACTTAGTTTTATACCTCCTCTAGTTGACCTGAAAAGGAAAACTTGATACCATTCGCAAAAAAATCTGTTTACTTTCTTTGATAGCTTGGATACACCTACACTATTTTGATTTGGTTAAATTTTAAGAGCAGAAGTAGCCTCGAAAGTTTGAACATAATACCCTCAGTCATTCTTGGGATAATGCTGAGATGCCTTATTGGGAATTAGCATTATCACAGTGCATTTTGATTTAATCTTAAGGCAACATTTAGTTTTTAAACATAATGGGCAAATGGAAGGGTGGGAGTGGAAGGGGGATTAGTTGCCCTCCAATCACCTTCGACTATTAAAAAGGGCATCAGCCCTTTCTATTTTTAATCGAATGAGCCCCTTTCGAAGTTCCCACGACAACTCCTTCGATACGAAGTGCCCTGGTCTAAACAACAACAACAACAACAAAAAATATTACCAATCACTTTCGACTATTAAAAAGGGCACTAGCCCTTTGAATTTCAAATCGAATGAGCCCTTTTCTGAAGTTTCTACGACAACGTCTTCTATAAAAACCTTATATGCCCCCAGGGCATAACTTAAAACCCTTGCCCTGAGGGTTGTGGGGGAGTGGCCTCCTCAAAAACCTATTTTCTATCTGGAAATCAACTACGTTGAACAAAATGGCTATCTCACAATTTTCATTGGATGTGTTTGGGGGAAAGATGAGTGTGTGGGGGGGGGGGCTAGTTGCCCTCCAATCCCTTTCGACTATTAAAAAGGGCACTAAAAAAAATAAATGTTTTTGCTTTTATAACTTTAATAAATCAAATAGTATTAACATTTTGATTACTAGATATCAGTATATGTATATTAAACCGACAATGCACATTCATTTGTATTTTTTCAGTAAAGTGCAAATTATGTTCTGGCCTTGGGAAGGCATAGGGGTTTTGAGCCGAACTTATGTTAATTTCCTCTCGTTTTGAGTTTGAATCCGTTATTTATTGTAATTTGTGTTCGTTTTGGGTTTCATTTATTTATCGATGATGATTTGTGGTAGTTTCACGCTTGGTAGATTATTTGTTTTTATTTTTGCTCATTTTTTGTTTAACGGAGTTCTTTACTTTTCTTTCAAAAACTTATTTTGCGGAAAAAGTTTTTTTTAATTAATTTCTGTTCGTTTTATATTGACATAGTATTTCAAGGAAAAAGAAAATAATACTTTAAATCTTTTCATTTTTTAAGAATTTATTGTTTGGCCTGCTATTTGTATGCTGGAGAAATTTTTTTTTAGCAATTTTTAACAACATATACCCTTTTAAAAATCTGGACACAAATAGTAGTGTTTAGTTTAGTTTCACACCTCCTCTAGTTGACCTGAAATGGAAAACTTGATACAATTAGCAAAAAAATCTGTTTACTTTCTTTGATAGCTTGGATACACTTACGCTATTTTGATTTGGTTAAATTTCAAGAGCAGAAGTAGCCCCGAAAGTCTGAACATAATACCCTCAATCGTTCTTGGGATACTGCTGAGATGCCTTATTGGGAATTAGCATTAACAAAGTGCATTTTGATTTAATCTTATGGCAACATTTAGTTTTTAAACATAAAGGCTAATGGGAGGGTGGGCGTGGGAGGGGGATTATTTTCCTTCCAATCAATTTCGACCATTAAAAAGGCCATCAGCCCTTTCTATTTTCAATCGAATGAGCCCTTTTTTAAGTTCCTACGACAGCTCCTTCGATACAAAGTGCCCTGGTCTAAACAACAACAACAACAAAAAAAATAATACATTATACCCACATCGATCTTTACTATATAAAAATGTCAAGTCTTCCAATCACTTTCGACTATTAAAAAGGGCACTAAGCCTTTCGATTTCGAACCTTATTCAAAACCTTATATGCCCCCAGGGCATAACTTACAACCCTTGCACTGAGGTTCCTGAGGGGGTTATCATCCTAAAAGACCAAATTTCCAGAACTTTCAAAAACGTTGAACAAAATGTATATCTCAAAATTTTGATGGGATGTGTTTGGGAAAATGGTGGGCGTGAGAGGGGCGTTAGTCGCTATCCAATCATTTTCAACTATTGAAAAAGGTACTAGCCCTTTCAATTTCCAATTGAATGAGCCCTTTTGAAGTTTCTACGACAACGCCCACAAAGCCCTGAGGGCTGTGGGGGGGGGAGGGGTTGTCATCCTTAAAGATCTAATTTCCAAAACTTTCAACTACGTTGAATAAAATGGCTATCTAAGAATTTTGATTGGATGTGTTTGGGGAAAAGGTGGGCGCGAGAGGGGGGTTAGTTGCCCTCAAATCACTTTCGACTATTAAAAAGGGTACTAGTCCTTTGAATTTCAAATTGAATGAGCCCCTTTTCAAGTTTCTACGACAAAGATTTCAATAAAAACCGTATATGCCCCCAGGGCATAACTTATAATCCTTGCCCTGAGAGTTGTGGGGAAGTGTTCTCCTCAAAACTATGTTTTCTATCTGGAAATCAACTACCCCGAACAAAATGGCTATCTCAAAAATTTTATTGGATGTGTTTGGGGGAATGACGGGTGTGGGGGAGGCTAGTTGCCCTCCAATCACTTTCGACTATTAAAAAGGGCACTAGCCCTTTGAATTTCCAGTCGAATGAGCTTTTATTGAAGTTTCTACGACAACGCCTTCTATAAAAAACCTTATATGCCCCCAGGGCATAACTTAAAACCCTTGCCCTGAGGGTTGTGAGGGAGTGTCCTCCTCAAAAACATATTTTCTATCTGGAAATCAACTACGCTGAACAAAATGGCTATCTCAAAATTTTGATTGGATGTATTTGGGGGAATGATGGGCGTGGGTGGGCTAGTTGCCCTCCAATCACTTTTGACTATTAAAAAGGGTACTAGCCCTTTGAATTTCCAATCGAATGAGCCTGTTTTGAAGTTTCTACGACAACGCCTTCTATAAAAACCTTATATGCCCCCAGGGCATAACTTAAAACCCTTTCCCTGAGGGTTGTGGGGGAGTGTCCTCCTCAAAACATATATTCTATCTGGAAATCAACTACGCTGAACAAAATGGCTATCTCAAAATTTTGATTGGATGTATTTGGGGGAATGATGGGCGTGGGGGGGGCTAGTTGCCCTCCAATAACTTTCGACTATTAAAAAGGGCACTAGCCACTCCAATTTCCAATCGAATGAGCCCTTTTCGAAGTTTCTGCGACGACTCCTTCGATACGAAGTGTCCGGGTATGGAGAAAAAAACAAAAACAAAAAACAACACATTGTGCCCACATCGTTCTTTACTTAGGCAGCGCTAGCGCGCTGCCTATGATAGCAGAAATCTCTTATCTTTATGGCTGAGATTTAATGGCTCAATTAAAAACTATTGCTTATATTTACTAGGTTTTTAAAAATTCTACCATCTATTAGATTTCACGGATTTTAATGTTAACTAGTTTCTGAGGAGAATTTACAAGGAACTCTTTGTCATGGTTGAAGCATTAGCTGCAACCTAGTAAAGAGCGAACCACAGCGCATAGTAACTAAAAGCTAAAAAATGTTAACATGGTCGTTTTTTCTTCTTTTACCAGGCCTAGCGGGTTACTAGAACATCATAGAGAGATGCTTAAGAGCTCATTCAAAAGCTCTTTCTCATATGTACGTGGTTTATATAAATTCCGACGTGTGCAAGTGCCGTATGGCACAAAAAAAGCACTTTTTATGCCGTTTCTCGAGGGGTGGGGCTAGCGGGCTACCAGAACATCTTAGATAGATTTTTGATAGCTCATATAAAAAAAAATTGCTCATATTTACGTTCTTTCTATAAATTCCACCATCTGCAAGTTTCAAATAGCCCTAAAAACGGCACTTTTGTGCCATGTCTCAAGTGGAAAAGCTAGGGCTAGTGGGCTACCAGAACTCTTTAGAGTGATTTTTAATAGCTCATTTGAAAACTTTTGCTCATGTCTACAGTGATTTTTATCAATTCTACCATTCGTTAGTGAGATATAACACTGAAAACAACATTTTTTGTGCCACTTCTTAAGTGGAAAATCTTGGAAGCATAGAACGGTATCATTGTAATAATTATGGTCCAAAGCCCTTGACTGGTGGTTTGCAAGAACACCTCCTGCAAATTTCTCCTCCAGTCCCCCTTAATAAGCTACGCAATTATATTCCTACAAACACACCAATATACTAAACTGCATTATTAGAGGCGTGGTTCTGTCAGTACAAGGCTGGACTTCAAATTGGATTATCAGGCGTTCGATTCCAGCTTGGATTTTTTTTCAATCATGGTTTGTCCCTTCTTGTGATTAAATAAAAAAGAAAACAAGTTTTTTAAACTGAAAGTAAGGAGCGACATTAAAACTTAAAACGAACAGAAATTATTCCGTATATGAAAGGGGCTGTGCCCTCCTCAACGCCTCGCTCTTCACGCTAAAGTTTGACTTTCTCACAACTCTTTTTTTTAAACAATAAAAACTTTAGCGTAAAGAGCGAGGCGTTGAGGAGGGCACAGCCCCTTTCATATACGGAATAATTTCTGTTCGTTTTAAGTTTTAATGTCGCTCCTTACTTTCAGTTTAAAAAACTTGTTTTTTTTATTTAATTTCTGATCGTTTTTTAGTTAATGCAGCTTTTATTTTGGCTCGCCGGCATTGAATAAGTAAACAAAATTTGCATAAAAAATTACTTTTCTTTTGCTAAATGGCTGTCTCTAAATTTGGTTCTGACGTAATTTACAAATTAACTTACGTAACGAACTTCTATATTCGTATATTTTTCTTCTGGCAAAAAATACACAGTTGCAGAATTTTGCAGATATGAGCTTGAAACCTATGTTATAGGGTTTTCTGATACGCTGAATCTGACGGTGTGATTTTCATTAAAATTTTTTCACTTTTAGGGGATGTTTCCCCCCTCTTTAAAAAATCAGGTAAATTTTCTCAGGCTCGTAGCCTTTGATGAGTAAAACTAAACTTAATAAAATTCATATATTTAGAATCAGCATTATAAGCCCATTCTTTTAATACATTTATTGACATCAAAGTTCCGTTTTTAAAAGTTTCGATTACTATTGAGCCGTATCGCTTGTTTTTTTTATTGTTTTTTTTTTTATTACGTATATGTTATTACGTATATGATGGGGTTCTCCCCTTAGTCAATACCACGCTCTTTACGTTAAAAGTTAAAAAAAAATTTAATTCACAAACCCCTGAATCACAAAGGCCGTTTAATTAGAATAGATAGCTCTGTTGAAAGCACTAAAAAAAACTGTTGCGTAAAGAGCGAGGTATTGACTTGGGGGAGAACCCCCTCATATACGTAATAATTTATGTTCATTTTAAGTTCTAATGTTGCTTTTTACTTCCAGTTGAAAAAACTGGTTTTTTTTAATTTAATTTCTGATCGTTTTTTAAATAATGCTTGGAAATCTGGCGCCCCCTTCATAGAAATGTCCCTTGCCTCAAAGAAACATCCTCCACGGAAAGATTCTCCCGAGTAACCCCCTCCTCCAGCCCCCCCCACCAGAAAAAAATTCTTCCTGAAAATGTCTGTATACTTCCCAATAACCTATACAATATGTAAGCAATGGGCAAAGTTCATAACTTGCAGCCCTTCCCCTGGGAACTGTGGGGGATTAAGTCATCGTAAAAGACATATTTATTAGATTTTCGACTATGCTGGACAAAATGGCTATCTCAAAATTTTAATTGGGTGACTTTGAGAAAAAAATGAGCGTGGGAGGGGGCCTAGTTGCCCTCCATTTTTTTGGTCACTTAAAAAGGGCACTAGAACTTTTAATTTCCGTTCCAATGAGCCCTCTTACGATATTCTAGGACCACTGGGTCAATACGATTACCCCTGGGAAAAAAAAAACAAATAAACACGCACCCGTGATCTTTCTTCTGGCAAAAAATGCAAAATTCCACATTTTTGTAGATAGGAGCTTGAAACCTCTACAGTAGGGTTCTCTGATACGCTGAATATGATGGTGTGAATTTCATTAAGGTTCAATAACTTTTAGGGGGTCTTTCCCCTTTTTTCGAAAATCAGCCAAATTTTCTTAGGCGCGTAACTTTTGATGGGTAATATTAAACTTGATGAAACTTATATATTTGAAATCAGAATTAAAATCTGATTCTTTTGATGTATCTATTGGTACCAAAATTCCGTTTTTAGAGTTTCGGTTACCATTGAGCCGGGTCGCTCCTTACTTACAGTTCGTTACCACGAACTGTTTGATTACTTTTCACATAATACACTAGTTTTGCAAACATGATGCACTAATTTTTTAAGGCATATCCCGGGAAAGCTGATTTTAAACCTATTACTAATATTTACGTGCTTTTTTATCAATTTTACCATCCGAATGTGTCATATAGCACTAAAAACGGCACTTTTGGTACCACTTCTTAAGTGAAAGAGTTTGGAAGCATAAAAAAGTACCTTTGCAATAACTATGGTCCAAAGCCCTTAACTGGAGGTTTATAAGAACCCCTCATATATACTCCCCATCCAGACCCTCTTAGTAAGTTTCATAAATCACCTACTCATCTTAAAAGTAAAAGATAATTGCGAAAACAAATTAACTAAAACTAAAACCTTTTCAACTAAAAATCTACCAAAAATTAAGCTTGATGGATCAACAGTTTTGAATTGAGCCTTCAAACTTCACTCTGCGATGAAGCCTTTGAGCATAGTTCTAATGGCGGTAATTGAAGGGAAGGGACGTCCTTGCCTCCTTAGTTTTGCTCTTGCCTAGGTTTTGAAAAACACCTTTTTTGGTCATTTCATTCAGAAAAGGCACTTGTTTCAGTTAAAAAAGTTGGGGAACAACCGGAAGTGCATTTTGTGGGAATGTGCTATCAAGTCAAATTTATCAAAAGTGATTATAATTAGGTATAAATATAAGATTTTAAATGATCCCTTTAACAGCTCTCTTTTGTTGCAGTAGCCTTCTAGTTTCTGCTAGTCAGTAGGTAATTTATATAGCCTGTCTTCATTATGGCTTTTTTAGACGAACTCGGCCGAGTAAAAAAAGCTTTTTGCTCATCGAAAAAGAAAACGTTCCTGAAAAACATGTATTGTTTTGTGAAGTATGGATAATGAACTTTATTTTATTGACTGAACGTTTTTCTTAGCTGTCAAGGTTGTTTGCAGTATTTTCTAGAGGTGTCTTATCTCCCCTAGATCAATGATAATTAGAAATTATATTAAAAACAATTTTTCAACTGAAACTAAGAAGTGACGTTAAAAATTAAAACGAACTTACATTATTCCGCATAAATAAAAAATATTATGGCAGCATTGTTTCTACACTAAATTTTAATCAAAAACGAACAAAGGTTAATCTAAAAAAATATAGTTTTCCCGAGGGAAGTAAAGAGCGAAGTTGAAACTTAAAACCGACAAAAAATATTAATTCACAGCCTATTTAATACAGATAAAAAAACTAGTACAAATAAACCAACTGACTATGTTTCCCTATGCTTTTAGGATTATACAAAACTAGTGCTTTACTGAAAACACAAAATAATATGGGAGTTTTGGTACAGTAAAAGGAAGCCAATTAAGGACACTTTTTAAAGAATAAAAATATTATCAATCTATTTTGGGATTTTGCTTTATTTTTTTACGTTTAATTTGGTATCACTTCTTTATAATGGCTCAGTTCAATGACTGGCTCTTGTCTTGGTTCTGAAAAGGAAATGTCATGATTAGTTTGTACACAAGTTCGAAGTAAAGGGATCTTGATAGTATCAGGACTCTAGACTAGCTTTAGAATTTATATCATAGCTTGAAATTCACTGTTGTATAGAGAGAAATAATCAGATTTCCAGAGTTCATATTATGTCTTATTTGATCTTCATTTCAAGTAATACTAAAGCATATTTCTTACAATTTAAGACTGTATATTACCCACTATTGGTATTATAGTTGGCGAGACCAAATGCTGCTTGATAAATCAATCCAATATTTCTGTAGCTGTTCAATTTCTTCGCGGTTATTAAAAAAATATTTAGTTTTACGCTTAGGTTTTTAAGATAATTTTAATTGTATACTGAAAGTTACTGATGTCACAACTGGTGTAAGACTATGAAAAGCTTTATAGATTCGTTTAGTGTTGTCAGGCTACATACTCACTTTTGACTCTTAAATCAATAATCCTGTTTTTTATACTTGACTTTTGTGTTTTCAGTAAAGTGCTAGTTTTGTATAACCCTAAAAGCATAGGGAAACATAATTAGTTGGTTTATTTGTACTAGTTTTATTGATATGTATTAAATAGGCTGTAAAGTAATAATTTTTGTCCGTTTTATATTTCAACTTCGCTCTTTACTTCTCTCGGGAAAACTTCTTTTTTTTTAAATTAATCTCTGTCTGTTAAACTCTACTTCATGGACTCGTATTCTCATTCAATTTTTTTTTAAAGGAAGGAGTGAAGCCAGGCTACGAATTCTTTTGGGGTCCAACAATACAAAGGACTGGCCAAATGCTGTTTTAAATGTCACTCCCCCGACCATTTCAACACTCTTGTTCTGTTGATATCCCTATATGCGTCCGTTGAGCTGGAGTGAACATTTCTACGAAAGATAAATCATGCACTGCCCCTCTAGGTGTGCTAATTGAGATAAGAATCACCAATCTTACAGCTAGCTTCTCCTGTTATGCAAGAGATACTCAAAAAGGATCTGCATCCACATCAATGTCTTTTCAAGTTTTTGTGATATCGTACAATATTAACATAACTAAGGAGAATTTTTTTTTTTCATTGGTAAACTATGCAGCCAGTACGATCTAGTTTGTTTGAAAAAGCATCTTTTGACATCAGCTAGCTTTAATTTTCTACGCCGAAGTCCAAATCACGTAGCATTTCTAACCGCTGCCAGGGTAACTGGTGGCCGTCTGTCAGGGGGTCTGACATGCATTTTTAAGCGTAATGCACACTTTCCCACCCCTGTTCTTTATCATCATGATCAGTTCTTTTTAGCAATCCGTGTCGGGTCAACTATTCTGATCAGCTCAAATTTCTCGTATGATAATAGATCTTATCGCTCAATCACAATTTTTGGGAAGGTTTGTGCTTCTATGAGAAATTTAATGAACTGCTTAGTGCCTCAATCTCTAAATTCAGTAGAGATCGATTATTTTAGTATGCTACTACCACTAACAACTCACCGCAGCACCAAGTCACCTGAGGCCAACACAGCTATTATTTTAATATAAACATTATTTTAGTATAAACATCAATATACTAAGCTGCCAATATGCTAACTTGTCTTCCGCTATATCGCATAATTCCTCAACATCTACCTGTCACCTATATCCATCACTCTGAAGTATTACTGGCATTCAGACGCACAGCTAAGAGGGGGGAGGGGGAATCACCCCAAAGTTCCACGGTGTCAGAACCTCGGGCCGACGCCCTGGAACTTCGGGCGTAATAATTTAGCTTGTGTCCGTATTTGTCGGCACACTCGACGATTTTATTGGCACATTCTTTATCCCACCCAAAAAAATTGAAACCCTAGCTTCGCCCCTACTGATAATCTATTCTTCGATTGTAACTGTCATTATGATGAAATGATATTGATCACCTACCTCTATCTGTGACTTTTTCGCTTTCTTGTGTTCTAACAGATTTGAGATTCAAAATGAAATCTGAATAGTTGTCCAAGCACAATTGAAAAAAAAAACAAAAACAAACAGATATCTTGTTATGCATATCAAAACTTACATTCCTGCTATCTCTTATATGTGCACCCTATCATTTATTGCAGTTTCAATATGTGGGACCTGACAGAGTTTCTGAGTTAAATTCATATTATAAAGAAATACTATCTTGTCTGAAAGAAACTGAATCTACAGCTGTTTTGTTAGAACATATCCATATTGTTTTTCAAAAATCATTCTGGCTAGCATATCCCAAATTAAAGGCTGTGAAAAATAAAGCCGAATTTTGGCTAAGAGTTTGGAACGATAGTGGCCGCTTGCGATCAGGGTATGTTGTGGATTTAAAACAAAAAACTGAAGCAGATTATAAGAAGTATCTTAGGTCAGTAAGGTATCGTGGCAGGGATTCCCCTGTGAATAAATGTGAATGGCGTAAAGTGATTAGTTCCTAAAATCTTGAGAATGATTATTCCTGCAATGATGCCATACCACCATCTATCTGCCAAAAGCATCATTCTTCTATTTTTTCCTTTGGTAATTATCCCGTAGATGCCGTGTATTCTTGTTGCATTGTAACTTCTTTGTGCATCCGTATTTCGGAGCGACAAGTAAATCCCATTCCTTGTTCCGCTGTTTGTAGTACAATTAAGAATTCAAAATCTGATTCTACTGATACAGATGATATACTTTGGACTCTTTAAGAGTTCAAAGTGATTGAAAATGAAGTTCTAGCCAACCCCACTTCCGTGCCCTTTTTGTTACCAGCCCAAAACATCTAATCAGAATTTTGGAATGCTATTTTTGTCAGAATTATGAAAAACTCCAAGAAATATGCCTCTAGAGATGCCATGACTCTCATATTACCTGGGGAAATAGACGTAAATAGTGCAACTTGCCAACAGTTTACACATAATGGAAAAACGGAAATTGTTTGACAGTAGGTGAGCGATTGGCTTGACACTTTCAGGGATCGTTCTCTGCGTCAAAAGGATTGAACATTTTGTTGTGGGGAGGGGGGGGGAGGGTAGGGAACTGGTCCAATATAACCTTTGCCTCTAGTTAGTTTGAAATTTACAGCCGTAGATCCTTGGGCCAAGAGGAACCTAATGTGCAATAAACACCCCCAGGGAGCATTCTATTCTCCCTCCCCCAAACCCTCCCGATATTGCATAAAATTTAAGTTAGTCACTCTGTCTTGAAAAATCAAAAGATCTAATAAGTATGCCTCGGGGACTGACTTTATCCCCACAGCCTAAAGGGCTATGGTCCAAAATTATGTAATTTATCAACTGTTCACAGAAAGGCTAAGAGAAAATCCAGAATGCAGCCATGCCTAGTCTTGGTTTTCCAATGATTTTGGGGCTGATGGGACAATTTCTCAATGGTAAACTGTGGAAACAAGAAGCATACCTGAGTAAATCAAAAGACGCAATTTGCACCCGAGTTAATAAATTATCTGCGACATCTTGGGAACGGCTTCTGGGAACAAATTAAAGCTTTCAGAGGGTGTTGGGGGGGGGGGGGGTATTTCAAGTAAACCTCGAATTTGAGACTCGGAGGAGGGTAAGAAGTAAATTCAAAGACACTGTATAGATCAATGTTACAAAACACCGTATCTACAGTGTCACAGGAATAGCCTGAAGAATGAAGTTGGAACTTTTATGTAGCGTTGAAGAAAGGAAGGGGGAGATTAGGGCAAAGCGACTTAATATTTTCTATTTGAGGGAGGGGAAAAGAGCTAAATAACTTTTGACCCTGAATCTCGAAAACGTTTCTCGCACTGTAAGCTCCAGTTGAACTTACATAAATCTACGCAGAGATAAGAGGGGAGGTAAACCAAAAGACAATAAATGTTGCTAGTGTATGAAAATGGGCCATATGCAGTGTCTAAAAAAAAATTGGAGTATCAAGCTGAAACACTTAGGGGGTGTGAGAGGGGGTGGAGTGGATGTTGGATTTGGAGAAAGAGCGGGGCTGAACGAAGAGACATTTAGTACATCCAGACAGATTGTCAAAATACCCTGTCTGCAACATCTGGGGATAGCTCTAGGGATACAATTGAAACTCTTTGGTAGTTAGAAGAAAGAAGAGAGAGAGGCAGGAGGACTTCATATTTTGTGTTGGGAGAGGGGCTAAATATATTTTGTTTCCGGTCAACCTAGAAATTTCTGTACTATAGGCTGATATGGGACTTAGGATCTATTCAGGGTTAATCAGTGATGTCAATTCAAAAGACACTATGTTGCCGGGCTATGAAAATTGCGTGTCGGAAATACCTCAGAAATGGCTTGAAAGATCAAATTGAAACATATAGGTTTTATTTTAGGGAAAAGGACTAATGTATACCTGGAATACTAGATATGGGGGAGGTAGAGGGCATGGGTGCTGGCAGGGTTGGGGCAGGGGGCATGGCCCCCTCGGAAATTTGAACTATAAAGTAATGATAGGGAACCAAAAAAAAAGCATAATATGGAAAAACCATGGAAAAATGTGTGTTGCCCCAAGGTTGACTACCTGCCAATAGATTTTGACCCTATAAGGAAAGTGTAAGAGCCTAACTTTTGATATCATTCAATCAACGAATCAGCTTTTTATGGTAATCCTAAATATGTATTGGTTTATTAGCAATTATTGCAGTTATTAATACACAAGACAGTTCGTATAATTAAAGAAAACACAAGGGAATCAGCTTAATAAGGGGCAATTTGGTTAAAATTTAATAAGGGGCAATTTGGTCAACTTTTGCTTGCATTGCCAGAGTACCCATGAACTGATATAGGAAGCCAGTATAATCAGAAATGTTTCCCGTGAACGGAATGCTGGGAATTTCTGTATTTTCCCCCTGAACAGATACGTTTTTTGTGTTTTATTATAATTTATTTATTTTTCCAGGAGTGATTGTATTTATCTAGTTGTCGCTTTGAAAAAGATTTAATTTTTTACAGTTCTGCAGTATAAAGGTGTCAAATATATTTGAGAGAGAAAAAACAAACACAAACATACAGATTCATACGCATAAACACACAAAGATAGACACAAAGACAGGCAAACACACAGTCAGACACACATACACGGTAAGAGAGAGAAAAAACACACACAAACACACGGAGTCAGACACAAAAACACACAAAGACAAACTCAGAAACAGGCGAACACACAGTCAGACACACAGGCACGGTGAGAGAGAGAAAAAACACGCATAAGCACACAGAGTCAGACACATAAACACACAAAGACAGACACAGAGACAGGCAGACACACAGTCAAACACACAGGCACGATGAGAGAAAGCCAAAAACACACACAAACACACACAGTCAGACACACAAACACACAAAGACTGACAAAGAGACAGGCAAACACACAGTCAGTCACACAGGCACAGTGAAAGGGAGAGAGAAAGACACAGAGCTAGAGACACAAACACACAAAGAAAGACACATAGACATGCAAACACACAGTCAGACACGCAGGCACGGCGAGAGAGAGACAAACAAAACACATATATACACAGAGTCAGACACACGAACACACAAGGACAGACACAGAGACAGGCAAACACACAATCAGACACACAGGCATGGTAAAAGAGAGACAAAAACACACGCAAACACGCAGAGTCAGACACACAAACACACAAGGACAAACACAGAAACAGGTAAACACACAATCAGACACACAGACATGGTAAAGAGAGACAAAAAAAAGCACAAAAACATACAGAGTCACACACATAATCACACAAAGATAGACACAGAGACAGGCGAACACACAGTCAGACACACAGGCACGGTGAGAGAGAGACAAACAAACCACATAAATAAACAGATTCAGACACACGAACACACAAGGACAGACTCAGAGAAAGGCAAAGAGACACTCAGACACACTTGTACAGAGAGAGAGAGAAAAAAAAACACATACAAACAAATAGAATCAGACATACAAACGCATAAAGATAGACACAAAAACAAGCAAACCAATGCTCAGACACACAGACATGATGGGAGAAAGAGACAAAAACCTACACAAACACACACAGAGTGTTTGAGTCTACTATACACACAAACACACTAAAACAGACACGGTGACAGACAAACAGACGCTCAAACACACAGGCACAGAGAGAGAGAGAGAGAGACAAAACCACATGCAAACACACAGAGTTAGACACACAAACACACACACAAAGACAGGCAAACAGACGCTCAGACACACAGACACGTTGAGAGAGACACGAAAAAAACACACACATAACCTGACCTACCGGTCAGGTTATGTGTGTAAAAACACACGCAAACACGCAGAGTCAGACACACAAACACACAAGGACAAACACAGAAACAGGTAAACACACAATCAGACACACAGACATGGTAAAGAGAGACAAAAAAAAGCAGAAAAACACACAGAGTCACACACAAAATCACACAAAGATAGACACAGAGACAGGCGAACACACAGTCAGACACACAGGCACGGTGAGAGAGAGACAAACAAACCACATAAATAAACAGATTCAGACACACGAACACACAAGGACAGACACAGAGAAAGGCAAAGAGACACTCAGACACACTTGTACAGAGAGAGAGAGAAAAAAAAAACACATACAAACAAATAGAATCAGACATACAAACGCATAAAGATAGACACAGAAACAAGCAAAACCAATGCTCAGACACACAGACATGATGGGAGAAAGAGACAAAAACCTACACAAACACACACAGAGTGTTTGAGTCTACTATACACACAAACACACAAAGACAGACACGGTGACAGACAAACAGACGCTCAAACACACAGGCACAGAGAGAGAGAGAGACAAAACCACATGCAAACACACAGAGTTAGACACACAAACACACACACAAAGACAGGCAAACAGACGCTCAGACACACAGACACGTTGAGAGAGACACGAAAAAAACACACACATAACCTGACCTACCGGCTAGGTTACCCTAATCTATTAGCAGGCAAGAAAAAGGCTGAATCCTTAAGAAAAGGTGCGAGTTTGCCTGACATACCCATGAGAATAACATTGTTTTTTTTAGCTTTTAAAACCGATCGGCTGCAGGTACCTAGGGGTGCGACATGTTGGTTGCAGGTACCTGGGTTAGCTTTAGGTTGGTTGCAGGTACTCATGCTGTGGGAGTTTGTACTTTTAGTGGTCACGTGTATGTCTTTATGTGTTTGTGATTCTGACTATTTGTGTTTGAATATTTTTTTTGTCTCTCTCTCTCTCATCGTGCCTGTGTGTCTGAGCGTCTGTTTGCCTGTCTCTGTGTCTGACTTTGTGTGTGTATTTGTGATTCTGAAGCAGTGTGTTTGTATGTGTTTTTTTTTCTCTCTCTCTCTTCTCTCTCTCTCCTGTAAAATTTCAGTATACCTTTTTGCGCTTTCACTTGGAGGACGATAGCCTACACGAACAAACTATTGGAAGTTCAGGAACACCAGCCGAAAATTACCCGGAAAATAATGTGCACTAGACAAGTTATTGGAAAAAATATACTTGTTACTTGGTGGATTAATTACTTCCAAATCCAAGTATTCTGTTGTCAGAAACAACCTCTAAGTCAGACAATGTCGGCTGGCCCGGCTGGCATATGCGGTCATAACATCCCCAGAGGTATATTTACTGGACCTATTGACTATTTTGAACAAAATGGCTATCTCAAAATTTTTATCCAATGTATTTGGAGGTTACAAGTGGGCCGAGTAGCAAAAACAGTCAAGAGAGGGAGGGAACTGGCTACCATTCAATCAATTTTCACTCTTAAAAAGGTTTTTTAAACCTGAATTTTCCAATCAAACGAACCCCCTCTTGTTTGGACGACCACCGCTTCTGTATAATGTGGCCTAGGAAAAAATAATACTAGCTAAAATATTGAGAGACTATGGCTCTTAACTGCTGGCAACACCAGAGCATTGCCTCTGATATATATAGGGATCATTGTAGCACAATGTGGCAGCAAGACATGTAAAACCGGGAGGACGTTTATATCACTTTTCGACAGTTTTAAGCAAATTTGCCATCTAAGAATTTTTGCGCGATAGCATTTATAATGTCTTTCATTTATAATGTGTCCTGCGTGCCAAATTTGTCAGAAAAGGGATGATCCAGCTACAGAGTTACAGTGGAAAAGCAGTAAAAAAATAAGCTTAGGTTATTTAGAATTTGGATTGCACACATAGTCCTGTGCTAAGTATCTGGAAAAAAAATTTAACGGGAAATCTTTTTTGACAAACTTTTATTGGTACCGAGATGCCTTAAAAAGATAAAATCTGTAAGGGACACCGATGCCTCCTTCAAGGGATCCTTAATTGTCTTTGCCAGTTTATGCAATTGGCCGGTGCTAATCATAAAATTTTATTAAAATTTCTGATTGGCTGAAATTAGTGCTAGGTAGATCTCGGTATTAGTAAAAAATCAGTGTGAATGGACCTTAAGTGTTACCTTTTAAAATTTTGAATTTGCACACTGTGCCTGTGTCCCCAAAATTTGTGCTCTAAGAATCCCCCCAACCGTAAAAAACACCTCATCAAAATAGACAAAGAATTTCCGGCTTAATCCGGCCTTTTTCTGAATTTTTAATCTTAAAAATGATTTTCTGTTTGTTTCAAAGCTGAGATTAAAATTTAAACAAGAACGCTATTATTAGTTGAAGGGAAGCGCATCAACCGAATTTGTATGAAATTGATAATTTTAATGTAGAGAACTGAACCAAGAGTTGTCTCCCAGAGGTATTTAATCTTGTTTTTCATTTGCTTGAATGACTAACGAGGACTGATGTCCGGCTTTATTTTTACATATTTCTCGGTTTCTTCGAAACACGAATGATCAATCCTTCAAAATGAACACATGAATGTTTGGTTAAAAGATTTTAACCTAGAACCAAGCAATTTTCTCCCAAAGAAAATATATTCTTGTTGCTTCATTCGCTTGCGCAGCCACCGGGGATGCAAGGAAAAGGTCGATAGTTCTCATCTGATATGTGACAGAGAACCCTAACTTGGAATGATTATTCTTATATATTATTTTGTAATTCTTTTAGGATTTTGCCATACCGGTTTGCCAAGAACTAAAAGCAAAGTATTGCACATTGGAGCGACATTTCCTATAAGTGGAAAAGAAGGATGGCAAGGAGGTCAAGTAAGTCTATATGTTCCTATCAAACACTTCTTTATTACTACGAACAAACCGTGGCAGTATTATTTCCAATTGTAAAGTAGAGGTTTTTTCAATTTTGAAAACAACAGGCAAGTCCTGTTTTGAGAAGAAAATCTGAAAGATGATTTAGGACTAATGAGATTTTACCTTGGATTTTACAGTTTATGAATTGCTCAAAATGGAATATTTTAACTTAATCCGGCTTTTTTCTGAATTTTTAATCTTAAAAATGATTTTTTGTTTGTTTCAAAGCTGAGATTAAAATTTAAACAAGAACGCTATTATTAGTTGAAAGGAAATCGAAGCGCATCAACCGAATTTGTATGAAATTTTACATGTAAACGAGTCAATAACTCAGTTTACCAGAAACATATGACTTGAAAATGGATAGCTTATAAATAAGGATATCAATTTCCCATTCCAAACTACTTTAAACAACTTGGAATAGAAAGCATGATGGGGCAGGATCTTTCAATTGTTCTTGTATGAATGATTCCGAAAACCTGAAATAGCGTTAATAAAATAGCCTCTCTGTGATAAACTCTTTTCTAAATAAAACACATTCATTTACTCCATTGGTAATTTTGTTGTGTCGCTCCTAGTCAGTTTTTTTATAAATTCAAACATATATTCTCTTGCAAGAGATTTAATTTTCTTTAACAAATATTTAAAAATGAAAATTTTGCGTTTTTACAAATGGTAGTCACAACTTTTTGACTAAGAGGTATTTTTTTCTTTGTCATAGCTCACAGTCAAATGCTCGGCAACAATAACTTATTAAGCTATTATGTAGACTTTTTCAAGCTGAATTGATTGTTGCAGTTCAGTTTTTTCAGTATCAACTTCAGTGTCAATATACCTAAGGGCCTCTGTTTTTCCTTTAAGATTGTTTTTTTTTCTTATTTACGTTTGCAGAAATAGCTACAATTACGTCTTTCGATGCCTAAATTGTATTTGGACTGTCTTAAAGGGCTGAATTTCTCCTTTTCTTCAAAAAATAGGTCATTGTTAGCAGTATAATGGGCTCTGGATAGCTGGATGCTAGAACTGACCCTGAAATTCTTCTTTAACCTTCATCTCAGGTGTCATTCGCCGGTATGCCATTGACTTACACTTTTTATTTGAAGGTGAGACAACAACAGGTATTACAAGTTCACTAATTTTTTGTTTCTTTATACTCGTTTGCTGAGAGACACATCTTTCGCTGGTCCCTCAAAAGACACTCACGGTAGTATGATTCCTGATTACAAGGTAAAATTTATGAAGAATCACTTTAAGATCTGTTGAATCCAAACACTGATTGGCAAGGTGCAAACATGATGTTGTCACCAACAGCTGATAAACCGCCGTTTTTAAAGTGTCATGGCACCAGCTTATACTTCCAAGATACCAAACGTCATAAAACAGCTAAAAAGCAATGAGTCGCCTGGCGAAGATGGTCTTCCTCCTGAGGTCTACTAAGCCTTACGACATAGTTTAGCTCAACAACTAGAACCCCTCTTAAGTCTGATGTGGGAGAAGAAGACCTTCTCATCTGATTGGAAGATGTCAGCAATAAGCTCAGTTTTTAAAAAGGGGGGCATATGTGACAGCCTTAACTACCGAGGGATATCACTCATGGATATAGGCACTAAAGTATTCGTGAGGATTTTTCTCAAAAGGTTCGAGGGAGCAAGGGATGAGCAGACACGTGAAAACCAGTGTGGATTTCGCAGAGAGAGAGGGTTTACTGACCTGATCTTCACTCGTTGCATTATTCTACAACATGGGGAACGTTACAGCCCCCCTATAATTAACGTGTTTCTGGATTTCCTGGAAGCTATCGACTTAGTAACCCGTGAAAACCTTTGATGATCATAGCAAAAAATGGCACGCTGGTTGAATTCATAGAGCTGATGAAGACGTACTATGAGTATTGCAAACCGAAACTGAGCCCTCAAATATGGATTGTGGTTTAAAACAGGGGTGCAGATTGTCCCCGTTTTATTTAATTTCTGTATAGACTGGGTTCTAGAAGATCACTCTCGAGTTTTGATAGTGCCATTAGGAGATTCGGCTTTAACGTGTCTTACCTGGAATACGCGGATGATATTGTTGCTCTTGCTGCTGATCCAGCAACTGCCCTAGCGATGCTAAATGAAATAGCATATTTCTCTCAGCTACTGGGTATGAAGATCTACGCGGTCTAAACTAAAGCGACTGACCTAAACATATCAGTGTAGGTGAATACATGGATTTTGACCTTTCTAATTACATCGATGAGGCGAAAATACGTAACTTAATAAACCTATGTGAAGATGGACTGGATATAGTTCCGTTTGATAATAGGCAAGATGATACTTCTACTTTAACTGGTAATGATGACCTTACAAAATATACGTCCCCATGCATGCATGGCGTTGACGGTTCAATATCTCCTCTTGGAAATATCTCACCCATGAAAATAAATTCGGTGACTCCTCTCTAGACCGTTTTCAAGCTTTTAAAGCTTTTTTTAGGGGGGATCACAAGTCCTGTCAATTAGGGTGGCTTTATGAAGGAGCCTGATGCTTTTTTAAACGTTTACGCAGGCGAAATTCGAGCCACTCCTGAGATTAAAAAACAAATTGGGGTATGAAGTATACCGTGAAACTGTGAATAAATAAAAAATTTTTCATATTAACAAAAAGTCAGCGGAATACTTAGGGTCTACATTTCTGCTTGAATTCAACTTTCTACCTTGATCTACTTGATTTTGAGGGGAATTTTCGGGCTGAGTAGATTTTGATCCATTGATTTTGAATTGAAGTTATCAAGTATTTTGTAGTAGGTTGCAGATGGTTGCATCAAGACATGGCTAATTGTAGACAGAGAAAAGCCAAGACAGATAGTCCAAGTATTTGAGAGGCAAATGTTTAAATGTGTGGCGCACGGGTAAATGGCAGGAGTGTGCATGACTCTCTTATTGGACACATACTTGTTTGTTAGTTTTGTTTGCCTAGAGTCTCAGGCATGCTAACCAAGAATTTAAAATTGACATAAGACCGTTAGATTTCCTGTAATGATAGGCAAACAAGGCAGGCTTGCCTATGGTCTTAAGAAGGTTGACCAAGAATTTAGAATTGACATAGGACCATAAATTTGCTTGAAATAACATGCAAACAATCGTTTAAAGCCATCTTTATCTTTCAAATAGTACCTATTCATTGCCTAAGCTCAGCTCCACATTCTGAAAAAAAATTGAATTTTTCACAAATTTTTCAAATTTTTGGGTCACTTGACTGGATTTAGTTCCGTTTGATAATAGGCAAGATGATATTTCTACTTTAACTGGTAATGGTGACCTTGTGAAATATACGTCCCCATGCATGCATGGCGTTGACGGTTCAATATCTCCTCTTGGAAATATCCCAACCATAAAAATAAATTCAGTGCCTCCTCTCTAGACCATTTTCAAGCTTTTAAATCTTTTTTTATGGGGGGATCACAAGTCCTGTCAATTGGGGTGGCTTTATGAAGGAGCCTGATGCTTTTTTAAACGTTTACGCAGGAGAAATTCGAGCCACTCCTGAGATTCAAAAGAAAATTGGGGTATGAAGTATACCGTGAAACTGTGAACCAATATAAAAATTTTCATATTGACAAAAAGTCAGGGGAATATTTAGGGTCTACATTTCTGCTTAAAATCAAATTTCCACCTTGATCTACTTGATTTTGAAGGGAATTTTCGTGCTGGGTAGAAAAGTATCTAACAGCAATTGACAGTTTTAATGAGAGGAGAATCGCAACAATGGTTGTATTTACTACAAATTTAAATTCCTGTTTTTGGATGTTCAAAAATTAGTTTATTTAAGAGATGGGGAAAGAGTCACGCTACATATTGCCATCTGAGCTTATCAACTACTAAAACTTAATATACCATACTAGAGTTCAATACTTCAAATATGAAAAATTGTATAATTCACAGAAAAGTTGCTAAGAGTAGCAAATGTGACTTTCATGAATTTTGTAGATTTACTTCTATAGTTTACTGTGAACAAAGTGAAATATTGTTAAACTATCTAAACGAAAAGAATAGTGATCAAATCGGCCTATCAAATTGTAGTACAAAGCAATAAAATAGTCTCGTAAATATGATAAATTATTTCGTAAACTAATTGTAGGACGGCTTTAGAAATTAAGAATTACCTTTTAAATTATTCACAAGCTGCAACCTACCGAAAAATTCTATTGTTCACAATTTTTTTTTTAAATGCTCAGTAGAACATCAAGAGGCAGCAGATGTTGCCATCCTGGCGTGGAAGAATTTACTAAATCTGAGAGGAAAAATTTACTAAATCGTATCTGTTTTTAATAAATGCTCTAACAATTTTTTGCGCGTGTGGCAGTAGCCGCAAGCATCGATTTTTACTATAGGAGGATAATCAATAGGATTTTCACAATGTGTTTTCCTTTTTTCTTCTTTTCTTTTCTCTTTTTCTCTTTTCTCTGTCTGTTTCCATTTTCTTCCGTTTTCCTTCAGATAAACCTACTGCTGTCGCCTGCCACTCGAATTTTATGTAATCTTTTTTTAATTAAAACTACAATTGTCGCTGCATAGGCTGTTCGATATGTTTCGGAATATTTCTTTTCCCTAAAACGCGTGGAGCGGCTTCTGATTGGTTGAGGGTAGGAGCGAGCTTGCGCATATCAAAAGCAACATCAACCTTGAAGGGTATCTTCGTTTGATGGGGGTCGGTCACGACAGTCGAGGAAGGAGAAACAGCAACCTACTGCGAACTTTTACCAGTCGGCAAACTACTGTCCTGTTTGTTCAAATAACTTCTTACAGACCTGACCGAGTTCGACAACAGTTCTCCGTTTGTGCCTGCAATAAGTGAATTTAAAAGGGCAGCAGTTGTCTCACCACTCCTACAACATCATGTCAAGAGAAAAGATTCTACCGGAAATGGATAACGAGCAACACCCCGTCTAGTAAGCCTTGTCTGTACTTGACGGTTTTTTCTTCCCATCTCCTCACGGGATGCTGTCCTGGCACCGTTGAAGCGCTCAAGACCCTCGAATGCATCGATCCTTCTGTTGCTTTGTACAGCTCCGTATATTGCACAGTAATTTATTGTCTGAGTAGACAACAGTTTACTGCTATTGGCAGTTTTTCTTGCCCGACGAACAAAAAACTGCCCTCAAGACAAAACTTCAGATGGTTCTAGCATTATTTTGAGCCGGACACTTCTTTTTGATGATGAGCTTCCGGCATAAGAACTATTTATTTCACTACCTAGATATTACCATCCTTATAGAAACTTTATTCACTAAAATGATTATCTTCTCGAGATGAGTTGTTAGAACGAAGCACAAATCAATTTTAGCAAACATATGAAAATCTTCGAATACAGAAAAAAAGAAGACATGTCCTTTCCGGTAGTTTTTATGAAGACGAAAAAAATTCCAACCTCCCAGATGGTATGACATAGGCGCATCCAGACACGCAATGCAAACAGGGGCAAGGTAGTAACTCTGGGAACTTCTTTCTTGTAACCAAACCACCCTTGAATTGAAAAGGGGTCGACACTTTTACATCCAATTGTATACCTAGACGAACCTTCATCCGCATTCGGTATTTCAACAAGGTTGTTAGCTTTATAAGTGCGCCAAGAAACGATCAGAGGAAAGAAACAATCTGAACTATTCCTCAGTGTCCACAAAATCTATAACCTCCTCCTGAACAGTTAAAGAAGGTTCTCTTGGTTTCCACCTTGAGATTGTTGACACTAACTGCGGCGGTATTGACCAAGTCGCTACTCCTCTATTTTCATTTTCTCTATTTTCATTTTCAGAGCGAGCCTACTCAGTAGGTCTGGCCTTGGTAGTGACTTTGCTAACTTTGTGAGGCCGTCGCATAGACTGTACGGCACTAGGAAGCATTCAATTTTACTTTCAATCTCTAACAAACAATCATCAACTGATTAGTCCTGGAAGTGAGATATTTAAAGATAACATAGTTTGTGGTGAGATCAAGGCTTTCTCACTAGCAAGGTGTGCTGACGTTGTGGCATGCTTCCGCAAGCCTACCTTACCCTGAAAGCATCTTAAGTCTTTCTTGCGGCAAATACAGTGTGCCATATCTTTCGGTACTTCTCCTTTCGGTACTCCCACTGCTTTCGGTAATTCTGATCATACTTCCTGCTCTTCGGCTTTGGACTGGCCGAGTTTTTCAAGCTTTTTAAATTTTTCTCTGATTCAGTGCAGTGCTCACTGCTATCATCTATTCCATTTAGTGGCGTGTTCAGACGTGCTTTTATAGGTTTTGAGAAAACGAAAAAACTTTCTTTTTAAATTTATTTCAGAAATTATGAAAGATAAAACATTAAAAAAAAGGATGCTAATGCACGTGCGATGAAGGTGTGGCACATTATATCTTATTTGAAAGTTATTCATTTGTAGAAAATCATTAAAACCGAATATATTTACCATTCTTTCGGTCTAAGAGGAAGCAGAATGCCCCTGGAATTCCTATTTCACTATCTCACTTGCTCTTCAGCTGTTGACAGTAGATAGTAAACTGGGGAATAATACGTCACTAACTCTTGCAGTTTTAACCTGAACGGGCTAATTAAGACGACACAAAGTATATGCAATTATAAACAGACTATAAAACAAACCAAATCGAGGTTAGTCCCTTCAGGAATTGCATGATCTTTGAAATATGAGAAGATTCCGCTCACGACAAAGATGCCACTGCCAAAAACCATTGCACCCTTCCATTCTATAAAACATTATAGGATTATAATTCAACGGAATCCAAACCAAAATAATTGGCTGACACGAAAACTTAAGCCTCCAAAAATAAGTCAAAAGTCAGTAGATGCCTCCAAAAATAAATAGAAAACAAGTAGATAAATAGATTTAATATTTGGAAGTAGAAAAGTCCAAAAATAAGTATTCTGCTATCAAAATAAGCGGAAGTAGAAACACTGATGCCTGTGGTATTTTCAAACAGACAAAGGTTGGAGCAGTCTCGGGATGTCACGAACTGGAGTAAACCTATTTCCTGTCTAGTAACAAAAACAAAAGAACGCATTAAAAAATATAACTATTTTGTTCAGTTGCATACTTCAACAAAGAACTGTAACTATTTCTTGCTTTTCAAAAGGTAACTCTGTTCGTTATCTTCTACCTGTTTGACAATTCTTTCCATACATTCTTGTCTTGTCTTTATCCAACCTAGCCTAACCCTTCTGCAGCCAAGTGCAATTGCTCATCCATTTTGAATCGGCTGAAAGAAGTTCCATATTTACGAAGCTTTTCCTCCCACTGTCAACCATCATCCCTTACCAACCTCAGGTTCATTACTTAACTCAAAGCAAATCCTCTAACACCGGAGCATAAATACAGTCATTGACGTTGGAAAAACAGTCATTAGAATTGATGTCATAGGCAGCGCAATAGCGCTGCCTAAGTAAAGAACGATGTTGGCACAATATATTATTTTTTTTTTGTTTTTTCTTTTGATTCTTGGTCTTAGACCAGGACGCTTCGCATCGAAGGAATTGTCATAGAAACTTGGAAAAGGGCTCGTTTGATTGGACATTGGAGTGGCTTGTGCCCTTTTTAATAGTCAAAAGTGATCGAAAGGCAACTAACACCCCTTCCACGCCCACTATTTCCCCAAACACATCCAATCAAAATTTTGAGATAGCTATTTTGTTCACCGTAGTTGATTTCCAGATAGAAATTATGCTTTTGAGGAGGACATTCCCCCACAGCCCTCAGGGCAATGGTTGTAAGTTATGCCCTGGGGCCATATAAGGTTTTTATAGAAAGCGTTGTCGTAGAAACTTCAAAAAAAGGCTCGTTTGACTGGAAATTCAAAGCGCTAGTGCCCTTTTTAATAGTAAAAATTGATTGGAGGACAACTAGCCTTCCTCTCACGCCCACCTTTTCCCCAAACACATCCAATCAAAATTTTGAGATAGCCATTTTGTTCAACGTAGTTGAAAGTTCTGGAAATTAGGTCTTTGAGAATGACAGCCCCCCACAGCCATCAGAGCAAGGGTTATAAGTTATGCCCTGGGAGCATATAAGGTTTCTATAAGCTTTGTCTTAGAAACTTCAAAAGGGGCTCATTCGATTGGAAATTCAAACGGCTAGTGTCCTTTTTAATAGTCAAAAGTTATTGGAGAACAACTAAACCCCCTTCCACGCCCAGCATTTTCCGAAACACATCCAATCAAGATTTTGAGATAGCCATTTTGTTCATCGTAGTTGATTTCCAGATAGGAATTATGTTTTTGGGAAGGACATTCCCCCACAGCCCTCAGGGCAATGGTTGTAAGTTATGCCCTGGGGGCATATAAGGTTTTTATAGAAAGCGTTGTCGTAGAAACTTCAAAAAAGACTCGTTCAATTGGAAATTTAAAGGGGTAGTGCCCTTTTTAATAGTCAAAATAATTGGAGGGCAACTAACCCCCCTCTCACGCCCACCTTTTTCCCAAACACATCCAATCAAAATTGTGAGATAGCCATTTTGTTCAACGTAGTTGAAAGTTCTGGAAATTAGGTCTTTGAGGATGACAATCCCCCCCCCCTAGCCCTGAGGGCAAGGGTTGAAGTTATGCCCTGGGGGCATATAAGGTTCTTATAGAAATCGCTGTCGTAGAAACTTCAAAAAAGGCTCATTTAATTGGAAATTGAAATTGCTATTGCCCTTTTTAATAGTCTATAGTGATGGGAAGCCAACTAACACCCCTTCCACGCCCACCACTTATCCAACACATCCAATCAAAATTTTGAGATAGCCATTTTGTTCAAAGTAGTCGAAAGGTCTGGAAATTATATTTAAGAGGATGACACTCCCCACTCAGCCCTCAGGGCAAGGGTTGTAAGTTATGCCCTGGGGGCATATAAGATTTTTATTGAAAGCTTTGTCGTAGAAACTTGAAAAAGGGCTCATTCGATTGGAAATTCAAAGGGCTAGTGCCCTTTTTAATAGTCGAAAGTGATTTGAGGGCAGCTAACCCCCCTCTCACGCCCACTTTTTCCCCAAACACATCCAATCAAAATTTTCTATTTTGTTCGACGTAGTTCAAAAGTCTGGAAATTATGTTTTTCAGGATGACACTCCCCCCACAGACATCAGGGCAAGGGTTGTAAGTTATGCCCTGGGGGCATATAAGATTTTTTTTTATAGAAAGCGTTGTTGTAGAAACTTCAAAAGGGAATCATTCGATTGGAAATTGAAACTGCTGGTGCCCTTTTTAATAGTCGAAAGTGATTTGAGGAAAACTAACCCCCCTCTCACGCCCACCTTTTCCCCAAACATTTCGAATCAAAATTTTTAGATAGCCATTTTGTTCAACGTAGCTGAAAGTTTTAGAAACAGGTCTTTGAGGATGATAACCCCCTCAGAGCCCTCGGGGTAAGGGTTTTAAGTTATACCCTGGGGGCATATAAGGTTTTCATAGATACTGATGTTGTAGAAACTTCAAAAAGGGCTCATTCGATTGGAAATTAGAAGGGCTTGTGCCCTATTTAATAGTCGAAAGTGATGGGAGGATAAGTAATACCCTCTCACACCCACCATTTACCCAAACACATCCAATCAAAATTTTGAGGTAGCCATTTTGTTCGACGTAGTTCAAAAGCCTGGAAATTATGTTTTTGAGGATGACACTCCCCACACAGCCCTCGGGGTATGGGTTCTTAGTTATGCCCTGGGGGCATATAAGTTTTTTTTTTTATAGAAAGCGTTGTCGTAGAAACTTCAAAAAGGAATCATTCGATTGGAAATTCAAACGGCTAGTTCCCTTTTTAATATAGTGATTGGATGACAAGTAACCCCTCTCTCACGCCCACCATTTCCCCAAACACATACAATCAAAATTTTGAGTTAGCCATTTTGTTCAACATAGTTGAAAGGTCCGGAAATTATGTCTTTGAGGATGACAACCATCTGACAGCTCTCAGGTCAAGGGTTGTAAGTTATGCCCTGGGGCATATAAGGTTTTTATAGAAAGCGTTGTCGTAGAAACCTCAAAAAAGTCTCATTCGATTGGAAATTGAAAGGTCTAGTGCCCTTTTTAATAGTTGGAAGTGATTGGAGGGCAACTAATCCCCCTCTCACGCCCACCATTTCCCCAAACATATCCAATCAAAATTTTGAGATAGCAATTTTCTTCAACGTAGTTGAAAGTTTTGTAAATTAGGTCTTTGAGGATAACAACCCCCCCCCCCCAGCCCTCAGGGCAAGGTAATAAGTTATGCCCTTGGGGCATATAAGGTTTTTATGAAAGTGTTGTCGTGGAAGCTTCAAAAAAGGCTCATTCGATTGGAAATTGACAGGTCTAGTGCCCTTTTTAATAGTCGGAAGTGATTGGAGAGCAACTAACCCCCTCTCACGCCCACCATTTCCCCAAACATATCCAATCAAAATTTTGAGATAGCAATTTCCTTCAACGTAGTTGAAAGTTCTGGAAATTAGGTCTTTGAGGATAACAACCCCCCCCCCCAACCCTCAGGGCAAGGTTAATAAGTTATGCCCTTGGGGCATATAAGGTTTTTATTGAAAGTGGTGTCGTAGAAACATCAAAAGGGCTCATCCGATTGGAAATTGAAAGGGCTAGTGCCTTTTTTATAGTTGAAAGTGATTGGAGGGCAAATAACCTTCCTTTCACGCCCACCATTTCCCCAAACACATCCAATCAAACTTTTGAGATAGCCATTTTGTTTAACGTCGTTGAAAGTTCCTGAAATTAGGTCTTTGAGGATAACAACCCCCCCCCCAGCTCTAATGGCAAGGGTAATAAGTTATGCCCTTGGGGCATATAAGGTTTTTATTGAAAGTGTTGTCGTAGAAACATCAAAAGGGCTCACCCGATTGGAAATTGAAAGGGCTAGTGCCTTTTTTATAGTTGAAAGTGAATGGAGAGCAACTAACGTCCCTTTCACGCCCACCATTTCCCCAAACACATCCAATCAAAATTTTGAGATACCCATTTTGTTTAACGTCGTTGAAAGTTCTGGAAATTAGGTCTTTGAGGATGATAACCCCCGCACAGCCCTCAGGGCAAGGGTTATAATTTATACCCTGGGGGCATACAAGGTGTTTATAGAAAGCACTGTCGTAGAAACTCAAAACGGCTCATTCGATTGGAAATTGAAAAGGCTAGTGCCATTTTTATAGTGAAGATCGATGTGGGTACAATCTATTATTATTTTTTATTTTTTTTTTTTTATTTAGACCAGGGCACTTCGTATCGAAGGAGTTGTCTTAGGAACTTCAAAAAGGGTTCATTCGATTGAAAATAGAAAGGGCTAATGCCCTTTTTAATAGTCGGAAGTGATTAGAGGGCAGCTAGTCCCCCTCCCACGTCCACCCTCCCATTTGCCCATTATGTTTAAAAACTAAATATTGCCTTAAGATTAAATCAAAATGAACTGTGTTGATGCTAATTCCCAATAAGTCCCAAGAGCGACTGAGAATATTATGTCCAAACCTTCGGGGCTAATTCTGCTCTTAAAATTTAACTAAATCAAAATAGCGTAAGTGTATCCAAGCTATCAAAGAAAGTAAACAGATTTTTTTGCGAATGGTATCAAGTTTTCTATTTCAGGTCAACTAGAGGAGGTATGAAACTAAATTAAACATTACTAGTTTTGTCCAGATTTTTAAAAGGGTGTATGTTGTTAAAAATTGCTGAAAATTTTTCTCCAGCATAAAAATAGAAGGCCAAACTATAAAATCTTAAAAAAACGAAAATATTTCAAGAAATACAAATGAATGTGCATTATCAGTTTAATATAGGCTACACATACTGATATTTAGTAATCATAATATTAATATTATTTAATTTATTAAAGTTATAAAAGTAAAAACATTTATATTTTTTCAGTAAAGTGCAAATTATGTTCTGGCCTTGGGAAGGCATAGGGGTTTTGAGCCCTACTCATGTTAATTTCTGTTCGTTTTGAGTTTGACTCGGTTATTTATTTCAATTTCTGTTCATTTTGGGTCTCATTTATTTATCGATGCTGATATGTGGTAGTTTCATGCTTGGTAGATTATTTCATTTTATTTTTGCTCATTTTTGGTTTAATGGAGTTTTCTACTTTTCTCTGAAATACTTATTTTGTGGAAAAAGTTTTTTTTTAATTAATTCAATAAAAATACGGCAGGCATGCCGTATTAAGTCTACGGCAATAAGTCTAATACCCTGTAGGCAGGCATGCTTTGTCAGTAGCACACGACTTAGAAGTCGTCAAAAATTCATTGATCTTGGAATTTCAGCACTTGCTTCGCCTTTCAATGAAGATGTAAGGCAATGAAATGCAAGTAAGTGGCACCAATAATAAAATTCAAAGACACTGCCTTGGGGGCAGCTACCAGAACCTTAAGAACTATTAATTAGTAACCAGAACCTTAACAACTATTAATAACATAAAAAATTCATTTCTAGTGTTTTTTCTGTTCCTGATAAATATGGGTCTTGACGTATCTTACTGTTATTTGAATTACCTCAGCCGATGTTTGTCATCTCAGATGCAGTTGCACTAAAACAATCAGTTGATACATTTTCTTTTGTGATTATTTAAAAATAAATCATTTCTGGAAAGATAGGCCAAAAAATAACTTTCTTCTTTTATTTTCTTCTTCCTGGTCTGTAATCTGTAAAATGAATTTGTTCTCCTATTCCAATTTTTTTTTATTTTTTATTTTCTTATCATTTTCTCAGGCATGTCAGCCGGCTGTACGCCTAGCATTTTCTGACGTAAATAGTCGAAGTGACATTTTACGAAACTATGAGCTGAAGTTGCATTGGAATGACAGTGAATGTGAACCAGGACTTGGTGCCACTGTTATGTACGATCTACTTTATAACGACCCAACAAAAGTTCTTCTCTTGGCAGGATGTAGCACAGTTAGCACAACCATAGCTGAATCTGCTAAAATGTGGAACCTCCTTGTGGTAAGCTAAAGTTATTTTTGTATGCTTGTTATTTACTTAAGAAACTAAGTGTTTTTTTGAAAAATTAAGCAAAAAAAACGGGTTTTAGCTTTAATAAAGCAGTGAATAAATAACAACAAAATACACACCTAACAAATAAAAAAATACTCTGAATATTTCAGTCCCACGTCCGGGAGCCTTTCTCAACGGAAAAAAAATATTCTGTTTAAAAAATAACATAAATATTGATTTATTTAGTATATTTTTTATTTAAGTGTGAAAGCCAAAACCAACATAAATTTAATAGACAATCGGAAAGAGAGAGAGAGAGAGAGAGAGATTTATTAAACCAAAAAAAACAACAACAGTAGCCTAATAACAGCCACCCCAGGAAGTAAAAAAACTTGTCAGAAGGGGTGGCAAAAATACATTAAAAAATAATACTGGACGAAGAAAAAAAAAATATATAAAATCAATAATACGTCCTAATCGGCATCACAAACTTTACAACAAAACAAATTCAACAATACTATTAAAATTATACCCCGAGAGGTCACAATAAGATACTCAATTATTTATTTACAATAAAACAAAAAAAGAACTAAAATTCACACTTAGTAAAAAAGATTTCTTTTATTTCTCTCTTGAAAAAAAAAATATCACTATTATTTCTAATACTCTGATCTAGATGAATCCAACTTCTAACCCCCCTATGAAGCACAGAAAGCGTTGACTGGGTCGAAACAATCAATGGAATATTAATCTCTCCGTAAGATCAAGTATCATAATTGTGGATCCAGGATCTCACATTAACTAAACTGTCAAAACATGAAAGATTTGTACCATGTTGTGACCTAAAAATAAACAAAAGTGTATATAACTTTCGTAGTCCAGAATCTGGTGGCATCCTTATTCGCTCGTAGACGTTCCGCACCGAATCCTGGGCTGTAGGCCAACCAGCAAACGAGCAGCATTATTTTGAAGAACTCGTACGGGCCGGACAATAGAAGCAAATGTACCAAGCCAAACGCTACTACAATACAGAACATATGGATGGACAAGGGAAAAATAAAGAAGGTTTAGGACATGTGTAGAGAAAAAAAATGCCTTAGTTTTCTCATTATACCTAGGTTACGAGACAAACGCACAGACTGTGCATACCACTTGAATAATAAAATCTCATCAATATAAACCTCCAGGTATTTAATCAATAAAGCACGCTTTAAAACTCCATAGACCTATCAAGATTAATCTTAAGCCTATTTACCCTCAACCAAGAATGTAACCTATCCGTATCTTTCTTCGATGTCAGGAGTAACTCTTCTGTCTTTGCAGTGCTGATAGCCGCAGTGTCATCCGCAAATAATGAAATGTCATCTCCGCTTCTTTCCGGAGATTTTTAGTCATATCACTAACACTAAAACAACAATTATGGATAAAATTAGGCATATCATTAATAAACAAAAGGAAAAGAGTCGGGCCAATAACAGATCCCTATGGGACACCAAAACTGACTGGGGGCAATTCAGACTTTAAGCAATTCATCTCTACAAAGTGGTACCGGTTATTGAGGAAACTCTGTATAAGATCAAGAGCTTTACCTCGAATACCATACACTTCATATTTTTCAAAGAGTAGACCATGGTCAAGTGTATCAAAAGCCTTCGTTAGGTCTAGAAATACAGCACCAACCTTAAATCCTTTGTCTAAAGCCACATTAATAATACTTGTCAAAAATACCAATGCATCCTCCGTCTTCTTATTCTTCCGGAATCCAAACTGATTAATGAAGCAAACAAACACATAACAAGTGCCATTTAAATGAACTAATAAATCTTAAAACGAGTAAAACTTAAATGAAATATACAAATCAATCTTAAAACGAACAAAAATTCTATACTATTAAAGAATAGTTAAAACTCAAAACGAACAGAAATTAAACAAACAATTTTAGCAAACAAACATGCAGCAGGTAGTAATATGAAAGAGTAAATAAATCTGAAACGAGTAAAACTTCAATTGAATATGCAGACCAAGCTTAAAACGAACATAAATCACTACAAACAACAGTTTGGCTACTGCCCCTCCTTTAACTGTAAAGGTATAAAGCATAATGCATCATTGCCGCTTTACTGAAAGCGAATTATATTACAAATATTTTCTTATGTACTTATTACAACTTAGAAAATAAAATTAAAATTACAGTGAAATAAAATCTTGAACTCATGAATTTTCAGCAATTAATATCGTTATTAGTCGTGTATTCAGTTTAATTTTATTAGTTCTTCCAAAACTGTTCAAGACACATATAGTTTCCACTACAAACAACGGTGTTGGGTTAATTTCCTTATCAATTAATTTTGAAATTTTTTTCGACAAAAGAAATTTTTCAGAAAAGTAAAGAGCTGCATGAAACCATAAATGAGCAAAAATAAATTTAAATAATTTTCAAGCGTAAAACTACCGCAAATTACCATCAATAAATAAATGAAACCCAAAACGAGCAGAATTTACCATAAAAAAAACCTAGTCAACCTCTAAATGAGCACAAACCAGCATAGGTAGGGCTGATTATCCCATGCCTTCTGAAGACCCGAACATAATTTGCACTTTGCGGAAAACAATCCTTATTTCCCGCTGAACGTTTTTATTCCTCAAAATATAAAAAAAACACCATCATAACGAAGATTACTGAAAAAGAAACAAATGAAAATGGATTGACAGTTTAATATACATACACTAATATTTCTTCCTTAGAGTCTTAATATTTTTTGATTTATTATCGTTAAAAAGTGAAAACGATTATAATATATTTTGTTTTTAGTAAAGTGCAAATTATGTTCTCGTCTTCCGAAGGCATTGTGGGGGGGGGGGGGGGTCAGCCTTACTGAGACGTCTTATTGGCAACCAGCATACAAAGAGCGCCGTATACTTTCCGTAGAAGTTTCTATTTTATACCCTGTTCTAGGGTATGCCCTTTCTACCCTGTAGCCTAGCAGAAGTAGTAGTAGAAGAAATAGCGGGAATATTAGTGACAACAGTAGTAATGTTAGTTGTAAACAACAATTGTATTCACATTTTACCTTTTTTTTCTAGTACAATATCCCCTCCTCATGCTCTGGTAGTTTCAACTTAATATTTTAAGGTGTTCCTGAGATAGTTCTCATACGTTCTGTTAATACCCTGCCTGCACGTAGTGAGCTTGATTTAGCCCAACATCCCCTCAACAGTCCCTAAACATTCCACATTAATACCATTGACCTTGGTAGTGTTAGCACTAACGGCAGTAGTAGTACTACTGCTAGTAATAGTAGTATGCTCTGAAAGTTCAACGCCTAAGCATACCCTGAAAGTTCAAACCGAATAGTCTTGATATACTGCTGATACGGCCATTTGACAGCTTCAATTCGTGTTTCCATTTAATTTAACAGACCCCCTATCATATTCTAATAATTTCCCTAATGCTCTTAGCCTTGAGTAGTATACTTGTTTGGTTGGCTCAACATCCCCCTTGGTACTCACTGAAAATTCCAATTTAATACCCAAGACCGTTCCTAGGATACTGCTGTTGAGCCCTTTTGACAAACAGCTTGTACAGAGTGTTTTGATTTAGTTCCACACTTTCCTCAACGTGCTCTGACAGCTTTACATGAGTGCACTTGGTGTTTTTGAACACTAAAGGTCAAAAATGCCCTCTTTCCCAATAACAGATATTATAAATAAACAATGGAGAAATTGAATAACTGGGGGGGGGGCTTACGGTTCTTCTATACAAAGAACCTTGGTGAAAAAATACATTGTACCCACATCGCTCTTTACTAAGGCCTCAACATATATTAAGAACTCACCCTAAAACTCTCTTCCCAAACCTAGCCGGATTAGGGAAATAACCAAAAGTGGGCTTAGAAAATGCAACTCACTTCTATTGACCGAAGTGTCAAACCAACAATTCACTTGGACGTCAAATTCACGAACTTTGTCTAAAGTAGGATTTCCCTTTAACTTCAACCAACTCAAATACAAACAAACACACAAAAATCAAAGTAGCCTTTCTCGCGGGCCAATAGAGACACTAACTAGTCAAAAGAATGTCTATCTAAAACTCAGTCTGACAGTATCCAGAAAGTAAAATCACATGAAGAAAAATTAAGTCAGCTAGTTTGATGACTTATTCAGGAATATTGATAGTATAAGCCAATGTCTTTTCTTGGTCACATTACAGTTTGAAAAATTAATAAATCTAAAGGGTGATTGAAAGTAATTTGTAAAAGACAATTTAAAACGTTAATGAAAATAGTTTAAATATAGGACAATTTAGAGCGCAGATGAAATAATGTATGTACGTAGAATTAAAAGGCACATTTATCTGATAGTTAGGGCCGCAGGCCCAACACATTTCGCTTAGATGACAGGCCACCACCGCGCCATATTGGTTAGTATCTTCAAAAAAAAAAAAAAAAAAAAAAACACCAACTTCTAAATCTCCAACAATTTTCTAATTTTTCTTCTCTGCCCAATGTCCACTGCAGCTACAGCACAGCTTGGCTTCATGCTCTACTGCCACCCAGCATGTCTTCAATGTAGAAAAATTGCGATAATGTGTTGTGTTACCATCGCAATAAGGTTTAGGCTTTCGAAGAGACATATCCATGATATTAGTGAAAAAATAATTGTGCTAATATAGTTATGCAATGCTTGGGCCATGCCTGAGAGAGGGGAGGGGGTTATATACCGACAACTCACCAGAAAAATGGAGAAAAGGACACCCATATCTCGGGTTCTGGATCATTACTTATCAGAGATTTGTAGCACGATTTGCAAGAACTTTGTCTTTCTCCAGTTTACATTTTAGTGAAACGAAGCGGGATCTAGTATGTAGAACGATACCAGGTGTCATGGGGGATTGACTCAACCAGCTTCACTTAACCTTCAGCAGTGGAAACAAACATGGGCGCCCATATGGGGGGGCAGGGGGGGCTCCCGCCCCCCCTTCACCCGGATGAATGATGCTGCCTTATTTTTATATTTTTGTTCTGAGATCTCTATTTTATAGCATTAAAAGTGCCAATTAGACGAGGTTTGCCCCCCCCTGGAATTCAGCTTATGGGCGCCCATGGAAACAAATCCACAAGTGAATAAAAAGGACCTCTCCATTTCTATTATTTATTAATATTAACAGAAAATTATTCACTAACACAAAGCTTAAAAAGACAAGTAAAGATGATGTATAAGAATTCAAACGAACAGAAATTAGCTTTTGTAAAATGTTAAACCTGAAACAAGATGAAGTAAAAAAAAAAAAGAAAAAAAGCCAAACTTAAAACAGACAGAAACTAACCCATAACAGGATGGTTTGCCGAAGTTTTGTCTGTTTTTAGCATGGATTTATCAAAATTTGTGAAAATTAATTTAGATTTAGTATTTCAAAAGATCTTTATTTTTGTCACTGTTTCCAACACTTAATCCATTTCTTTCAAAAAAGTAGAAACATCACTGGGCTAGAATAAACTTTGAATTGCAGCAATCTCTGTAATTTTCAGTAAAGTGTAAATGACACTCCAGCCTTTAAAAAAGCTTTGAAGGGCAGCAACAACATCTATATTTGTGGTAATTTAGTTTGGCAAGTCTTCGATTATGTTTTCTTCCGCTATTCATAGTAATCTCTCCTCGTTTTAGCCTATCAGTTTCTTTTCATCATTTTTATTTTTGTTTTTTATGGAGTAAAGTTTGCAATATAAACATGGAACAAGCACTATCCTTGAAAATAGTAAAGCACCCTTAGTTTTCTGAGTAGAAACTTTAAAAGCTTTAATAGTTAAATCAAAATCTTTAAACACGTTATTATTGATCCGCTAAAGCAAGGGTTTTAATTTCCATGTCCTTCTACTTCCCAGGTACGTCAATAGGAGAGGGAAGGGGACAATCAACCGCACCCTTAGATTTTCTTTTCCCCTCACCTCTACATTTTGAAAACACTTTTTTGGTATTTCCCTTGAAAGAAATTAAAAAAAACAAATAAAATTGTCTCCCTAGATTTTGAAAATTCATCTTGCCCCCTCCCTTTCCCCAACGATGTTCGGAATTGATGCTTCTGTTAATTCTCAAAGAACAAAAAAGATAAAAGGTGCACATATTAGACTAATAAACAACGGCAGCTCATTGTTCTCTTCGTCCATTCAGTCCAATTCTGCCATGAGAGCTTTCCGTGAATTTAAGCTGTTATGACGTTATTTGTCTAAGCTCAGCTTAAGGATAGGGGCTTAAAAAAATGCCCACGGGTTGGACGAAGTCCCGTGAATATCAGACATCCTAATAAAAAAATTAAATGAGTTTACAAAGAAAATATTCAGGATGATTGGTGCCCACGACGGGGTTCTATGCCTTCGCAAAATTGCATTTCTACTTTATCCCCATATTGCCTCAACTGCTTACAAAAACCTTTCAAAAGAAAATTTTGCGATCAGATATGTCTATTTTTATTGCAAAGCGTAATTTATAATATATAACAGTTGTGGTACGTCTATCAAAGAGTCTTGGATCGCCAAGAATTGTTAAAAGCAGATTTAAAATTTAATAAGAATTGAACGAAAATTACGTCATTAAAATACGATGTGACAGAAGAAATTCTAGGAAAGTAATAAGCATGGCACCACCCTGCGAAAAAAATCCCATTACTCCTCTTTGTCATCACAATTAGCATCGGTGACAAAACATTTATATTCAACTTATTTAAAAAAAAATCAACTAAGAAAGAAAAAATCGTTGAACAAAAATTAAATTTGTTCTCAAAATCTACCTTAAAGCACACACTTTTGTTATAATCATGTCTAGGATGGAACCAAATGACAATCATTCTGAACAAATTCACAACTATCGCAGAACTCGTTTAGAGCGAATTAATATGGTGTTTATTAGGTGGCGCTGGTGAGTTTCTTCCAAAACTAGATTGAGTTTTAAGTAATTTCCACCCCATCCATGATACTTTCAACTGGAAAGAGGAGTGACTCGAAGCAACCAGGCTAGGTGGGGAGATGACATTCCTTCATTTAAATGATTCGTAGATCATATTATACGACTCATAAAAGTTTATTATGCATTAATCTTTTATTATTTACGCTTATATACGGAGGAAAACAACAAACTAAACCGGAATACCTCATGCGTAAATGTGTAACTAAAAACAGCTAAATTTGTATTCACCTCTTCTTCAAAGGGGGCCACTGCTGGACAATCTTGTTTAAGTTAATGGCATCGGCGAGGTCTTTTCATTCGCCAACAACATGAGGGAATCTAGTCAAGAATCAACCATGACAGGTTTCAGCTAATTACTAGCAAACTTGAGGTTGCTAAATGTTCTTTCTGCAGCAGTAAACTGTAGCTGGTGTTGTCACGGCCAATTTGCAAAAATGATTAGCTTGCTTAAGCTTATTTCGCCGGCAATTTCCTTCACCTACGATTTCTCTGAAGCAAGTGGTACCGTAACAAAACTGAAATAGAACTTCAAGCTCTTCTTAAAGAGCAGTAGAACTTAAATTTCTTTCTTGGTTTTGGAAAAAATGTTGTTGCTAGCTTAGTATCTGAAACTGAAACCCTTTTTTTAAAGGAGGCTGAAGTAAGGAGCAAAATGGCTGAAAGTTGACAAGGTAAGCTCTGAGATTATTTCCCATCATTGTAGTCAACCTATCAAGCAGGATTCTAAAATGTTGTCTATAAAAACGATACATTGAGATCTCGGCTTGACCTTGAGTTCAGATATCAAACCGAGATGGTCCAAGTCACCGACGATGATGTCTGATGAATTCTACCCCTGAGTCGGCTTCCATCCATGTGGCAAACACTGCTGCACTGTCATTTAAATCGTTTATTTCATCCATTGTAATAATTGTTAGGTTTTCTTTCAAGCTTAGCTTCCTGTTGGCTTTATTTAATTATTTGTGTTGTTTATATTTGTATGAAATAAAGTTTATCTATCGATCTATCTATCCTCCAGTATTCTTTTGAAAAGTTTCTTAATAGATTCAAGCATCTCGATTGCATCGATGATGTTGATTCCCTCTTCTTCAAGTTTTTCTGTTGCTGCCCTGGTCTTGTACATGAGATTACTATAAACACGAGGCAGGCAGTAAAGTCTAAATTTAGAATCTTTTTCAGAGGGACGCTAGTTTGTGCCTTCGTCTTCACATCGGCGTTCATTATCTATTTAAACTCGTGAATGGTTGAAGCAATTTCTTCAAACGAAATAACTACTGCTTGCACGGTTTCAGCCCTTGCAGTCCACTGAGAGATGAATTGCACTATGCTCTATAACAGTATTTAGTCTGTGGATTTGGCAGGGAATGCAGTGCACAGCAATCAAGAAGTTCAGCTATTTTCTGCTGGCCTCCATTACATTGACCAGACATTGCACTTGCATAGTCATAAGACTGAAAAGCTAGTTTATTAAAAGGAATTCCTTTTCTTGTAAATGTTCCTGTTATACTTTCTGCCATACCCAGCTCAGTTTTGTCATTAGCCTCGCAATAGTCTTTTTCTAGGTGTCCCTTCTGAGCTGATAATACCGATTACGACCGCAAGCTTATCAAAATGATAAGCATCGGGTGTCGTATCCGCCACCACAGAATAAAAACTGGAATCCAGGACTTTGTCTAGGATCTTCTCCCTGACTTTTGCTGAAAGCAAGTAAATGAACTCGTTCTCAGGAATGGTGCGTAAATAGGGCAAATTGGTAGGGTATAAATGGGGTATCAAGAGCAGCCACATATCTCGTTAGAAGTTGATCATTTTGAACAAATTTCTCATTTTGTTCTTCAGTTCTCCTGAAGGCAATGTCCTGTGTCACTATGGTCCTTGCAACGTCCAAAAAATTTTCACAATTTTTCCGTTTGTCTCTTCAGCTTTTGCTTGCTGCTAAACCTTGGTTCAGGTTGTTTCATCAAGCAGGAAATCCACATGAACCACTGTTATTTACGATGTGAAAAATCAGACAAAGCTACTTTGTGTGACTCAGAAGCGAAATCACTTGACAGTTTCCCTTTCTTCGCCTTTACTTTGCTCTTCGTTCTGTCCCATTGCCGCACACCATCTTCCACCCAAACTTTTTGAATTGCTCCCTCCCGGGACTACCGGAGAAAAAGAGACACACGAAACGGGAAGATCCTACATTCTAAAAACTGGTTATCTTCATGCCATCACACATGAAAAAGCTCCTATTTTATTTTTGATATTGAAGGTTGAACTGGGAATACACTCAACTTTGGTTGTTTAGCGCCACGTGAAACAAGGTAATATGTGGCTTTCGCTTCCTTATTCCTGAATCCTTGTGAACTATAGTTTAAAAAAAAGTCACTGTAACTTTCGACGACAACTCCACTAATTGTTGAAATGTTAATAAGTTCTTCAGTGCAATCGATTGCTAGCTCGTTACTTAGCTCAAACACAGAAGGTGATGTGGATTGAATTTCCAACAAGATATCCCTTGCATTCAACATAGAGTATTGTCGGATAGTCTTAACAATGGTATTGAAACCAGCAACTACTGACTTAGTGTATTTCAGCTTAGCAACACATATAAAAATACCTTGTTGCGTCTTTAATATATTTGACTCCTTCTCATCATTTGTGTTAATTGATGGTGAGACATAAAAAATTAAGGTAAAGAGCCGGAGGCACATATTTGGAATATTTCTTCTTACCCAATATCAGTTTGTTATAAGCTTCAGCATTACTCATTACTTTCGTCCTAGACAAAACCTTACTAGAAAGAACATGAGCTATCCCAGATCTTCAAAAAGCATTCCTGTCCTGAGAAACAAATTCTGGGCATATAGACAAATCTTGCGTGTCCTTTTCAAGCGTTGTATCCGTCTCAAACTTGTTCTGTAATCAAGCTTTTTCACTGTCGTGGATACTTGCTTTGAAAGGGTCTATTTACTCCATTTCTTTAAATTCTGATTACTTTCCATTGTGTTTGAAACTTTCATGCCTTCTTTTCCTCTCACAGTCAAAGTCACCATAGTCACACCCTATGCAGGTAACCTTATCTCTTGCTATTGGTTTGTTCATACTATCTATTCAGGCTTCACTATCTTTGGTTCTCGCTATCTACGACTGAAGCTAAAGAGCACTAAAATCAACCATTTCTATACTGATAAATTTGAAAATCCCAGTCTTTTCACGAGAAGAAAAATACAACGTAGACTGTCTCTGACTGAATTGAGCGTCTGGAAACTGGATGAGGCTAAAATAAATGACTTAGCCTATATGACTTCACAAAAAGTAGGGGCTAGCTCTAAGCCACCGGACAATAAAAAAAAAAAAAAAATAATGAGCATAAGCAAGTTTTATAGGCGCTAGTTGCTAGCAGCCCAGTCCCTTTAAACCTGATTTAATTTAAACCACTCTGTTTAAAAACAAAATCGTAAAAATTAGAATTAAACGATAAAATAAAACGACTTCATTTTATTTGCATGTGAATTTGGTTTTCGCTGTCTACGACTAAATTCTAGCATTTCCTTACCGATAAGTTTAAATATGCAAAATTCTTTCCAGGAGAAGGAAAATACAACTTATATTGTCTCTGAATTGAGCATCTGAGACCTCAATGAGGTCAAAATATACGACTTGTGTGACTTTACAAAAAGCAAGGAGGGAGTGAATCACCACCACTCATCATCCCCCCCCCCGAGCCACCCCTGCGTAGAATTTTTAGGACTACTAACTTTAGTTTTATGCACATTGAAAAATATAATACATAAGTGAAAGTCAGGCCGTAAGAGAAACTACCAATAAAATCTAAACGGGTAAAGATCAAATACAAACTATTGAGAAAAGTTTTTTTTTAAGAGCGGAGACCTGTATTATTGCTTTTCGTCAAGATTAAAACGCTGATAATAAAAATTTAGAGAACAACTCAAGTTTCATGTTTTCCAAGTTTCGTAAGGTCTTAAATTAAAAGTTTTATTTACCTATGATGCAAATAATCATTAGCTCTCTGATATAGCAGCTAATTTATTTCTTTGTATTCACATTTTTATTTGGTTCCAGGTATCATTTGGAGGAAGTTCTCCAGCCCTTTCAGATCGTGCTAGGTTTCCAACACTATTTCGGACCCATCCTTCTGCCACTGTGCATAACCCTACAAGGGTGAAACTAATTCAAATGTTTGGCTGGTCAAGAATAGCAATACTCCATCACACACAAGAAGTGTTTACTTCGGTAAGATTCCTTGTTTATGAAGTCAGTTATCTTTTCTGTTTTTGATTTGATCAGTCTTCTAATTTATTCTTTGAAAAAAAACTGGAATAATTTTAGATTTTCTTTTAAATCGATTGCTTTCTTTAATCAGCCTTCTGGTTTGTCATTGGAAAAAATATCGCTGGATGATTAGCATTCCGATTTTTCTAATGAGATACAAGCATCTAAAACTCAATGTACGAAACTCTCAGTCAATTCATTTACTTGCGTATATATTTTTAAAGATTTTGATTTATAGCTTATAAGTGTGTGTGCTTTTAGGCGTTTAGGCCCAAGCTCTCGGACTTTCCTTGAAAAGCTGTTCAGATAAATTTAAACATGGGGAAAGGAGGGAGGGCACATGCAAAATATACATGTTGATTTTATCATATATCTCTTTGCTTCAATTCAATACCCCCGACCACGGCTTTGAATTAAAACACACTGAAATTGCCTTATAAATGGAGTAGCCTGCCACTCTAAGACCTTCTATCCTTGTCCTTAGTAAAAAGAAAGTTTGAAAATGTGTGATGAATCTAAAAAGTAAAAAATTATTCTACCACATGGAGAGGGGTAAGAAATGGTATCCACTTAATAAATAGCGTAGTTTCGTTGTATGTAACTATTATTCATTTTATTTTGTAGCAGATATCTTTAAAAAATACTTTGATTTATGTTTTTCCATTTGAGGATATTTTTACAAGCAAAATCCCCTTTTTACTCATATTGTTTTTTTTATTTTGCCTTATATATTCCATTGCACAGTTTTATATAATATTTTACTGGGAGCCTTCTCAAGACCAGAACATAATTTGCACTTTACTGAAAAAAAAAAAAAAAAACAAACAAATGACCGTGGATTGTAGTAGCATGGCCATAAGGCTTTTGAATGACTCATAGCCGCTACTCCTTCATTCTGTATCGTTAATCACGAAGAAGTTTAATGGTGATTTCCTGAAGATGCAGGTATTATTAATTTTCTTCAAGGTGCCGGTGCTTGTTACATAATAAGAGTTGCGTGACTCATTAAATTTATTGAAGGTGACATAATCTTGCGTGACTAGTTGAATCTTACGAATTGCTTCAGTATTATTTATGCATGGGAAGAATAAACATCTATATTATATTTTTTTTTAAAAGTGAAGATGAAATATTCCATGAAGGCGTGTGTACATGATAGTGTTGTAGTAGCATTGAATTCCGAGAAAGGGAAATATTTGAATTACGAAACAAGTACTAATGGTAACACTATTGGATATATATGCGTGCATTGTCATGAAAGTAAGGAGTTAAATTTCTTTGGAGTACCGAGAAAATTCAAGTGTTATAGAGGTGGTCATCTTTCAAAGAAAAATATTTTCTCAAAGGATGCTTAACGATAAAATGAAAAATGATTCTCCGTCTTTGAACTATTGTATGAAACTTTTACGTCGTGGCCCAGATACATTTACTCAATTTATTGACTTATTCATTGAAACAAAACAAAATGATATTGTGGATTTGCTTTTGAGTACTACCTAGAAAATTGTTAAAGACGGCCGTTTTGCAAAGCAAAAATAAATAAGTAAAAAAATCCTGTCTAAACAGGTTTCATTGATTGGATATGTGACGTCACTCGATTACTTCTCCTCCTAAAAGAGATTCATTTTATAAAGACAATTTCTTAAACCACATTGGCCTGACATCACATAAAGAAAGAAAAACGAGCAAAAATGGGGTTTTTATAGGCCAAATGAAGATACTGAAAAAACAAAACGAATATTTCGAGAGGACAAACGCCTCTCTTCTTCAGCGCGAAACGAAACGATGTATCAATAAAAGCTAAAAAATAAAAGAATTAAAACCAACTACCTAACAACCATAAAAGCGAGTTATTCGCCAATATCCGCGATTTGCACAAAATCCAAAAAAATAAAAAATATGAACTGCCATCGACGGATACTAGCGAACAACTGACAAAGAGAGGGAAACCAATTCATTCACTCGAAAAAACAAAACGAACCAGCAATTAAATAAATTGGAGAACTATGTAATTTGATTTCGGATTTTAATTAATGCATTTCTTGCAGACACCCTTTGAGACCTAAGGGGTTGTTCACGTGTTTGATTAGATGACTGGGAAAGTGGTTCAAGGTTTATTTCAGGGATTACTAAAGTATCGGCTTCTCTTTTGAGAAAACCGAAATATGACTCGTTTATTCTTAAATCACCGGAATCTCTGTTTAAAGCTAGACCTAAATGTTGGTATTTATAAATTTCAACAGCTTCTCTGTAGTGCTGGACAATACCTTTGTCATGCGAAATAAGACTAGCTTGATTAAACAAAATAGTATGGTCTGGTTTTTCAAAAATGTGCTCTGCAAGGGCAGAGTCAAAATTTTCTGTTTTTTTTCGCTTTTTAAGTGTATTATTAATTGAACTAGAGTGCTGAGTTAATCTATCAGTTAGTCGCTGATTAGTTCTTCGATATACCAAAGACCACACGAACAAGGAATTCTGTAGACACCGGAGTTTTCACCTATCGGGATAGGGTCTTTACCTTGATAAATTTGGGACCTGATAGTTTTTCTGGGTCTATAATAAGTGTAAATGTTATTTTTCCTTAGATTTTTTGAAATGTGGTCTGAAATCCCTTTAACATATGGGAGACCAAGATAAACTGAATTTTCCCTTTGATTTGTGTTTTCTGTGGAACTATCTGATAATCTTTTAATGCGTTTTGCAATTACAGAATTTATTAAACTAATTGGATAACCATTCCCAAATAAAATACCTCTAAGGTGGTTGAGCTCTAAATCCAAGAAACGTGTTGAACAAACTTTCAATGCTCTATCAACTAGAGAAGTAACAACTCCTCTTTTCACAGCAGGAGAATGATTTGAGGAATAACTTAAGTAACGGTCATTATGTGTGGATTTCTATAGACACTAAACTCGAAACATGAATCATTTCGGTGCACCAGAACATCTAAGAAAGGAAGACGCCTCTCTATCTCTGATTCCTGAGTAAATTTCAGTTTTGGATCCAAAGAGTTGAGCAAGTGAAGAAAAGAACCCAGAGACTCGTCACCATGCTCCCATAAATAAAAAATGTCATCTTTAAAACGAACCCAAAATTCAGGTTTACAAGAACTTTGCAAAATAGCCCTTTCTTCAAGGTCTTCCATGAAAATATCAGCCTGTATTGGAGAAAGAGGGGCACCCATGGAGAGCCCATATTTCTGTCTATAAAAAATGCCTCTATAATGGAAGTAAAAAGAAGTTCTGTTACAAAGGGCTGTAAGCGAAAGAAGTGTCTGATTCGAAAGAGTAGAATTTTCTGATATAGATGGGTTAGAATTAAGTTTTTGCTCCAAAAACAGTTCGGCCTTTTGAGGATCACAATTGGTATACATTGAATCTGCATCAAAACTGCCAATTCTTGTGTTTGGTTTAACCGCCAAGCGCTGAAAACCATGTTGTGACCAAGATGGGCCCAGGATTGCACAAAGCCTCCATTCATGGAGGTCCCAGGGACTTCTTGCTGTCCGGTTCTAAGCCGGCTTAAGCACTTCGGTGTAGACTTGAGAAGATATGTGATCCCCGTCCTGCACTGGTATCCGGGATCATTGCTTTTCCTGAGGCGAAAAAAATTTCAATGATTTAAAGAACATGAAAATTGGAACTTGGAATGTTACGACATTAAAAAATGACTATCGTATCGACATTTTGACTGACGAATTCAGACGATTCGAACTGGATCTATTAGGAGTTTCAGAAACTCATATCCCAGGGGTAGGAAGCATGAAATTAGGTGATATAGAATTTGTTTACTCAGGCAGGAAGGATGGGTTACATAGACAGGGAGTAGGGCTCATGATGAATAAGGAAGCTGCTAAGTCTTGTTTAGGCTGGGAAGGTATTAATAATAGAATACTAATTGCTCATTTTATGACTAGAAAGTTCAAGGTATCAGTTATAGTAGTATACGCCCCTGTAGAACCGACTGATGGAGATACTAGTGACTCAGATGAATTTTACTTACAGTTACAGGAGCAAATAGACAAGGTCCCAGGTAGAAATATGATGTTATTGCTGGGAGATTTTAACGCCCAGGTTGGTAGAAATATGGATAAATGGTATCCCAGCTTAGGTAAATTTGGTGTAGGAAAAGAAAACAGTAATGGATACAGACTTCTGCAATTTTGTAGGTATAACAATCTAGTTATAACCAATACGGTGTTTGGTCATAAAATGGCTCATAAGCTAACATGGTATTCACGTGATGGTAAGACAGCAAACCTTATTGATTATGTTATAGTAAATCGAAGACTGGCAGGATCAATACAAGATACTAGGGTATATAGGAGTGCTGTTATTGATGTTAAAAGTAAAGATCACCATCTAGTAGTGTCAAGGGTTAATTTAAAGCTGAAATATCGGAAGGGTAATTACCTCCCGGGAAGTTATGATGTTAGTAGACTCCAGGATGAGAATTTGAGAGAAACTTTCCAGGAACAGTTGAATACTAAACTTGAGAGCTTAAAATTTGATAATGTGGAAGATGGTTGGAATAATTTTAGAAAAATAATTTGTGAAGTTGCTGAAGGTGTATTAGGGAAGAAAGCTAGAACTGCAGCTAAGAATATTAGTGAAAAAGCTTTAAGTTTAATAGAAAGGAGAAAGGACTTGTACAAGAATTATCTGAGTGATAGATCACATGAAAACAAAAGAAATGTAAAGAAAGTGGAGAAAGCATTGAAATATGAACTAAGGAGGTGTGAAGTGGAGGCCATGGATAAAATTGCCGAGGATTTAGAAGATGCAGCTAGACGGCATAATAGTAAAATATTGTACTGGCACGTTAACAAATTGAGAGGTAGTAGTCAATCCGGACTTGTCCCAGTTAAAGATAGGAATGGGGTGGCAATTAGCGATAAGACAAAAGCTAAAGCGAGATGGGCCGAACATTTTGAGAATTTGCTTAACCGAGATAGAGTTGCAGGAAAAAATATAGAGGAAAATGAAAAAGTTTGTGATACCTTGGATGTGAAGGAAGATTTGTTTTGTGAGGAGGAATTAGAAACAGTACTAAAAGGATTAAAGAATAATAAGGCTCCAGGTGCTGATAGGGTAGTAAATGAGTTTCTTAAATATGGTGGCTCTGAGGTTAGAAATAAGTTATTGGAGATTATGAATATGATTTTTGAAAAAGGGGAAGTACCTAATGATTTTAGGAAAACCTTAATTAAGCCACTTTATAAGAAAGGTGATAAAAGTGAGTGTGGTAATTATCGAGGCATTAGTCTGGTCTCTGTAGGTAGCAAATTGCTTAGTAATATGATACTTTTTAGACTGAGAGATGCCGTAGACAAAGTTTTAAGAGAAGAGCAGTGCGGTTTTAGAAAAGGTATAGGATGTGTTGACCAAATTTTCACTCTTAGGTTAATAATTGAGAAGTGCCTAAGTTTTCAAACACCTTTGGTCCTTAGTTTTATAGATTATGAGCAAGCGTTCGATTCTGTTGATAGAGGAGCTTTAGTAAAGGTTTTATCCTTGTATGGTATACCAGACAAATACATTAAAGTGATTAGTGCTATGTACGAGAATAACACTGCTGCGGTTAAGGTAGGAAATGAGGTTAGCAGCTGGTTTTGTATTAAATCAGGAGTTAAGCAGGGTTGTGTTCTATCCCCCTTTATATGGATTATTTTGATGGACTTTGTTTTAAGGAGCACAGGAAAGGCAATGGGAGACCACGGAATCAAATGGGGAGGAAAAAGTCTCCTGGACTTGGATTATGCTGATGATTTAAGCATCCTAGATGAAAGTGTGAGCAAAATGAATGAAGTTTTAGAGGTTTTGCGAGTTTAGGGTGCTAGTATTGGTTTGAAAATTAATGTTAGGAAGACCAAGTCACTAAGGCTAGGAATAAGTGAAGATGAAAAGGTGACGTTGGGTAATGAAAAGATTGATCAGGTGGGCAGTTTCACTTACCTTGGTAGTATTATTAGTAAAGATGGTGGGAGCAGTGAAGATGTTAAAAATAGAATAGCCAAGGCTCAGGGTGTTTTTTCACAGTTAAAAAAAGTCTGGAAGAATAGGAAGATAAGTCTGCAAACCAAGATTAGAATCTTAGAAGCTACAGTGATGACAGTGGTCAAATATGGCTCTGAAGCATGGACGCTCCGAAAAGCGGATGAAGATTTGCTAGATGTTTTCCAGAGAAATTGCTTAAGGATTGTTCTGGGTACCCGGCTGACTGACCGTATTTCAAACAATAGGCTATACGAAAAATGTGGTTCAATACCACTTTCTAGGTCTATAATGAAAGAAAGGTTGAGGTGGTTAGGGCATGTTGTTCGGATGAAGGATGACAGATTGCCGAAGATTGTTCTTTTCGGCCAACCATCTAGGGCTAAACGGAAAGCAGGTCGTCCCGTCTGGGTTGGGAGGACGTCATAAAGAAAGATTTAAAGGAAATGGGAACTTCGTGGGCGGGTGTAAAAAGGGAGGCTTTGAATAGATTGGGGTGGAGGAGGAGCGTGCGTAGCTGTGTTGGCCTCAGGCGGCTTGGTGCTGCGATGAGTTGTTAGTAGTAGTAGTAGTAGAAACTTGCTTTACCTTGGAGACAAAATCAGCGGAATTTTTAATATAGGATTTTTGAGCCTGAATTAGTGGGCGAAATATCACTGATAAGAATTTCCCAATTTTTGCTGTAGGAGAACTAAAAGAAGAAACAATGGGTCGAAGTGGATTACCGGGCTTATGAACTTTAGGAAGACCATAAAAGCGAGGGGACGTGCATCCGCGTGGGTAAAACCTTTTGTACAACTGATCTGTAATTTCACCTTTTCCTTTTAGATAAGAAAGCTCTTTTCGGACTTCCTGTACAAATTTTTCTGTGGGATCGGTAGCTAATTGTTCGTATGTGTTAGAATCATTTAAAATTTCTCTGCCTTTTTTTCGTAATCATCTGAATCTAATACAACAACAGTATTGCCTTTATCGGCTTTCGTAATAATCATAGAATGATCTTTGTGTAGTGCGTGTAAGACCAAGTGTTCATTTTTACTATTTTTTTTTTTTTTAATCAAGCTAGTCTTATTTTGCATAACAAAGGTATTGTCCAGCACTACAGAGAAGCTGTTAAAATTTATAAATACCAAAATTTAGGTCTAGCTTTAAACAGAGATTCCGGTGATTTAAGAATAAACGAGTCATATTTTGGTTTTCTCAAAAGAGAAGCCGATACTTTAGTAATCCCTGAAATAAACTTTGAACCACTTTCCCTGTCATCTAATCAAGCACGTGAACAACCTCTTAGGTCTCAAAGGGTGTCTGCAAGAAATGCATTAATTAAAATCCGAAATCAAATTACATAGTTCTCCAATTTATTTAATTGCTGGTTCGTTTTGTTTTTTCGAGTGAATGAATTGGTTTCCTTCTCTTTGTCAGTTGTTCGCTAGTATCCGTCGATGGCAGTTCATATTTTTTTTTTTTGGATTTTGTGCAAGTCGCGGATATTGGCGAATAACTCGCTTTTATGGTTGTTAGGTAGTTGGTTTTAATTCTTTTAATTTTTTAGCTTTTATTGATACATCGTTTCGTTTCGCGCTGAAGAAGAGAGGCATTTGTCCTCTCGAAATATTCGTTTTGTTTTTTTCAGTATCTTCATTTGGCCTATAAAAACCCCATTTTTGCTCGTTTTTCTTTCTTTATGTGATTCATTTTATTGATTGCGACTCAGGTTCTTTTTGGCAGCGAACGATTTAACATTGGAAAAATGTTTTACACATGTTTGTACACATTGGACAGCTGTTTATCCTGTGAGAATTGTACTGTTGTTGATGAGTATAATTAAAAGTGTAGATTATGCAACCCATGTAAATTGCAGAGAGGATATGCAGTGCAAATTAAAGACTGTAATTCCTGTCTTGAAAATGTTTGTGACTCTCACACTACAGGTTCTCTATGTTCAAATTGTCACCATGATAAATGTGATCAGTTGGAACCCTTGTATGATTACAGAAAACCCTAAATGTGATTTCAGTTTATTTTAAAGAGACTGGTATCATCGTGGTTTTAAAAGTGTTTTGGGAAGAAGAACCTGGTCTACGCTTCAATTGATGGAATAATAAGAGAGTCTGGTTTTTCGACATCGCTGTGCAGATACGGGCTACTAGGATTATAAACCTTCTGATTTTTATTTGGCTGTTACAGAAAGTGAGCCTTGATATGAGAGTATCGTATGTGACATTACTTCAAATAAGCAAATTGAAAAATGTGGATTTTATAATATGAATCAAAATAGTATTATTGACTTTACGAAGACATATAATAAAAATGAAGTTACATTAAATTGTAGAAAATTCGGCCTCGACTCGGTCGAGCCCGAATTTAGAGACTTACATCCCATGGTATAAAAAAGCCAAGACAGATAGTACGAGGGATTAAGCGGCAAAAAATGTTTAAATGGGACGGGTAAATGGCGGGAGTAAGTATGACTCTCTTATTGGACAAGTACTTGTGTGTTAGTTTTTGGAAAGGCACAAATTGAAATCAAGTATTTTGCAGTAGGCATCAAGACATGGCTAATTGTAGAAAAAAACAGATAGTCCGAGTAAATGAGAGCCAAAAATGTTTAAATGGGACAGGTAAATGGCGGGAATAAGTATGACTCTCTTATTGGACAAGTACTTGTGTGTTAGTTTTTGGAAAGGCACGCCTGCCTAGAGTCTCACGCAGGTTCACAAAGAATTTAAAATCGACATATGACCATTAGATTGCCTGGAATGAGAGGCAAACATGGCAAACCCGCCCATGGTCTTAGGAAGGTTGACCAAAAATTTAGAATTGATACAGGACGACCATTAATTTGCGTTGCTTGGAATAACAGGCAAACAATCATTAAAGCCATCTTCATCTTCCAAATTGCATATATATTCATTGCATAAGCTCAGCCCCGCATTCTGAGGAAATTTTAATTTTTCAAGTTTTTGGGTCAGTCACTTGCCCGAGACTCTGGGCGGATGGGCGCCCCCAAATATTGTTCCAAATGCCTCTCTCAATTTTGCACTTGTTCACGGATGCCTTGTTCACCGATGCCTTGTTCAGCTGGCGCCACTTATGATTACCAGTGGTTACCTATAGGCCTTTGCGGAAGAACCTATACGTAAAGGACATAGACTTTTTATTGTACATACAGGTTTTTTTAACAAACAAATTCATAACCATTTTAAAAGCATTTCACTCCTCTGACACTGAAATATCTATTACATGTGAGGCGTGTAGAATGCATACTGTAGGTCAAGAGCATCAAAAAATTCAATATTCTTCACTGTTTGAAAGATGCACAGCCAATGTCCCGTCTTTAAAGTTGATGGCTACTATTAACAATGATAAGAGTATTGTTAACACTTTGAATATGGTTGAGGAAATCCGAGGGTATGCAATAGGATTTGTATTTGAACACGTTGAGATCCAAATTGAATAAACTGATTATTTGATTTGTATTCATAGTGCCAAGTCTAATAGAACACTGCCATCAGGGTAATTTTCCAATAGGTTTCAGATTGATTTAGCGAGATTAATGCTATACTCTCCTCCAAAGGTTCGGCAAAGGTACACTCTAAACGTACTGTGCCCAATTGGACAATACTCATATCTTGAGCATCGGAAGAATCCAATACAAGGATATCATGAGTTTTTTGCAAACATTTTATCGACTATACCATTTTCAAAAAGCTGTGAATCTCGTTCTAGGGATTGAATTGCCAATTTATATATGGTCCTGTAGGATTTATCAAAGGAAAAATTGTAGACTGGAATTACAATTACTTTATATACAAGAGATGAAAGTCCAAACATTTGAAATTTATGTTGAAAATTTGTCTATGATCCTATGGCACTTGCACTTTTACAAAAGCCAAAGCAAGTTTTGAAACATTTTTGCGATTGATAAATGACGACTAGGTGTAGGTACGTGAGCCAGTAGCAATATATCGTTGATCTGTGATTGTATATGGAATGAGAAGGTTGATATTTTTTCCACTAGCTCTTAATTTTTCTATTGTCAAAGCGGCAGAACGTATCAACCTGTTGTTTTCGTACATGAAGTATTGCCAAGGTGAGAGCAAATGTTACAGGTGCAGTGGGCAGTGGCAACTACTTTTCGCAAAATAAAATTGGACTGAGCAAATTGTAGCTTTATATCAATCTCAACATTGGGAGGCAACCATTGAGGTACATTAAATATTTCATGATTTATTTGCCCAGCCAAGTGTAAATCTTTAGTTGTCACATCTCTTAGCATAAAGCTAGTGTCAGTGTCTGTTTTATATTCAAATGCAATAGCTAAACCTTTTCAATTTCTTACAGTACATTGGAGTCGTCATTATGAATTGTATATAACTTGCATAGTTTGAAAGATTATTGCTTGTGCTCACGAATGTTCCATTTATGTAGATACTAATTTGTCTAAACAAATTGTCTAGTACACAATTTTCTTAGGATAAACCCTCGGCTGCACTTAGTTGTTCATTATTAGATTTTTTTGACAATGACATAAAAATCTATAAATGTAGAAGTCAGTTCTGTGAAATTCTTTTCACTGGAATAAATTTAAAATTGAACGTTTTCATAGAGTGGTTGTTGTGGATAAAATTATTCATAGTAACCATGTTTAACACTCGCATCAACATTTTCTGCATTGAATAGATTTAACGATGAGGAAACTGAAGGATGGGATTCTTTATGTGATATATGCCATTTTTAGGAAAAGAAATTTTTTTTCGATCTAACAATTTTTTGCTCTAGGTTTATTTATCTTCTTTGACAAGAGCAATGTTTTACGCTTCTGACCTGAGTTGAGAATAATGAGTGACGTGGTGTCTCTTGCCCCTTTTAAACTTTTTCTGCTTTTGTGATTTCAATCGCTCGCCAAGGGATCGCGCGCTGGACCTGACATTTTGTGAGACACTTTCTTTAAAATCCGTCCCAGAGCCCCAATCGTGTAGTGTAGAGGACGCAAAATCTGTGGCAACCGGTAAAATATGTTTTAGCAAGGGGTAATGCAGAGCAAAACAACTTAGCAAACCAATTGTCGAGACCGTAGCCTGAAATTGACGAACGAGCCATGTAATGGTGCATTTCATTCCACAATTGTCGTGGTCTAAGAGTAGCAGCATAGCGTTCAATATCAGGACACAAAAAAGTATTTTTCTAATAGCTATCTCACAGAATAGGTTGGAAATGACATGTAATCCCAGCCAAACCTTTTGTTATTGCTAGAGGATCGCCCAATTCACTTCTTAATGTTTACTGACAGAGTTCTAGTGTTGACTGGAGTATATTGAAGGTGCTTTAAATACGAAGTGTTGAATGGAATGTATTGAAAGTGCTTTTTACCATAGTGGTGAATGTGTTCGTCATTGTTTTTTTGTTCAAGAACACGTAGAAGGGGGGCATTGGTATTACCGACTCTCGATGTCTCGACAAAGGATGCATATAGAAATATACAATTGTCCGATGAGAAGCTGGGTGGATAGTCTGCAAAAATAAAACTTTCCATTCTGCCGATGATACCAGCAATTTCACCCTCGATTATATTCTGTTTAAAACCAAGAATATCTCTCAGATTTATGTTGAGATGAATCATTTCATTCTCGAAGGGGGATCTGATGTAAACCCTACCATGTTCCATTGAATAGTTAATGTAGAATGCATCATTCTTACGAGCAGAGATTTTTCTATTGATTGTACGCTACAAATTGGTTATAATACTATATTCCTTGTATTTAAGGGTGAGATGTGAATACATATATATGCATATATATATATATATATATATATATATATATATATATATATATATATATATATATATATATATATATATATATATATTATATATATATATATATATATATATATATATATATTATATATATATATATATTATATATATATATATATATATATATATATATATATATATATATATATATATATCAGAGTTAAATGATTTTATCCGTTCTTCTTCCTCACTACACTCTCCAATCGTTTGGTGTAACTTTTACATTATATCTAAGATTCTTTCTCAGGATATCATATGTATTTTTAAGAATATAAGCAACAAGAACAGCATCATACTTTCCCTTGAATTTGATGGCAGGAGACAGTTTTGTCCAAAAATCGTATGTTTTATTCAATTTATCATAGACGGGGTCAGAGAAATTGGACATGAATGTCACATAAAAAACATTAGTTTATGGCATGCAGTTCATCGGATGGGAATTTTTGTATGCAAGGAAATGCATAAGATAATAGTTGATCCTGTGCTGAACTACTTACAGAGATGCCGCGATAGCAAGGAAGATTTGAAGGATGTCTATGACGCAGCGTGTGATTTTTTTTTAGTAAAACGGCTCTGCAGGGAGCTTGGAACAGGCTTCATGAAGCACTAAAAGTGAATTTTCGTTGCAAGCACAATGTAAATAAAGATACCATCCTTACAGAAATTGCTGACGGGTTGGAAAAGTTTGACTCGGAAGTTTTACTGGAGTCAATGTTTGTGATTACTGATCCCGCCGACGTTCCGTTAAACCCAATGAAATCGAGAGCAAACGTTTCCCGTCGGCTCAAAAAGATCGAGAACCAATTAGGACTATTGCTTGATTCGAGCTTTGGAACCCCGCCAGCCTCTCCATTCCAGTTGAGCACTGATTCAAAATCAGGTGAAAAGTCACTTTATTCTGTAGTCGTCAAAAGCCCCCTTAAACTATGGGTCCCCGAGACCGCAAGAACTTAATTTCCTGAGTCGGTGTCGAATCCAAAGTGACTGAAATAAGCACTTTTCAAAACAGTGGAAAATAAAATTAACAGACAAGGTGAGTGCCGAAATCTAGCTCAATCTTTAGCTTTTCCCTTGGAACCTCAAAGCAAGAACCCGCCTTCTTCTGAGTTGAAAATCAGATCCTTCTTGGCTGTAGTGAAAAGAATACCACAAAGCGTAAACGAATAAGATATTCAATCTGCTAACCCAAAGTGTTCCAAAGTGCACCGCATAAGAAACAGCTCGGCCTTTGGACTGTACTTTCAAAGCGAAAGCGAACTGGAATATGCAATAAAAGCAGGATTCAAAATGGACTTTGACCACTTTCGTCTCGAGAAATATGTATTATTCCCAAAAGGTGCTACCGCTGTCAACAGTTTGGGCATATAGCGAAGATCTGCGGAAATGACGAGAAGTGTTTCAAGTGCGGAGAGTCACATGCCTCAACTCCGCTTTCACCATGTACAAGGCAAATCAAATGCTCAAACTGCGGGAAACCTGGTCACGTGCCTTCAAGCTTAAACTGTGAAATTGCGAGAAGTTTCATGTCAAAACAGGTTGATTCAATGTAGTAGCAACAACATTGTGACTGTCAAAATGTGTTTTTTTCTTTTTTTTGTTCTCTCCTTTTACTCCGTCTTTTGCAATTTTTGTGTATGACGGATCGTAAATAAATTAATTAGTTAATTGATTAACCATCGTGAACGTCTTCAGTGGCAATCCAAGAATCAAAATCAGAGTTGTGTCCTAGCCAACAAGCAAGCAACTGTCTCTTACCCTTGCAAGTTCGACTCTTTAATGTATTTTGAATCTGATACATTCCACTGGGTTTAAGCTTTTGCAATTCATGCTCGTAAAAACAACCAAGAATTTCTTCATCTTTCATATCACATTGAGAAAATATTACAGGTATAGTTTCTAAGAATTTTTACACTTTAATAAATTCAGTGAACCACAAATAATTCCCCTTTTCAAAAATATTACTTGTTCGATTGAAAAACATCATGTGTATTGGTACCGTGAGGAACTTCATGAGGAGTATGATTGGACAGGGATCCGAGAGGGCTTTGATGATAAATCAACATCATTTTATCTAATTTTTGAATAAAAATGGCAGTATTTTGTCAATATACAATATCTCGTGATTAAAAGTCGAATTTTTCTTATAAATTGTTCAGCCAATACCGCCTTTATCGGGCTATGATTTCGACAGAGTATTGTATTATATTTCAATAAAGCCTTTTTTCCATGTTGATTAACAAATTCACTACCCCAATCTATTTGAGTTTTTCTATAAAAATCTTGCTCAAAGATAGATTTAAAGGCTCTAGCAACTTCATCACCTCTCTTTGAACGCAATGGAACGGCATATGCATAGCGACTAAAAACAGCGACTGCAAGTAAAATATACTTGTACGGACAATTGTGACGTCTTTGAATCTCGTCTCGAGTCAAAAGATCTGCTCGTAAAATATACAATTGGAAAAAGGCTTTCGTTTTTCGATAAAGACTACCGCGAACTCTATGATTTCAATGAAGGGTGTAGTTGGGCTGATTCTGTAAATACTCTTTCGCTAGCTTCTTTTCAATTCAAGAGACTCGAGTAAGTGTGGTGGGAGAAATTAAACTCCCAGCTTTGCCAATCATAAATATGTTTCAAAACTTGAGCAATTTTGAACGTAAACATGGTGTGAAGCGTCCAATACCCTTTTGCATACTAATAGGTGATGCACTGATATGAAGACGCCTTCGTTTGAAGCCTTTTGAATCATCATCCCCAATTAGCGTGCAGTATTTTCTGAAAATGATTTAAAACATCTTTTGATATTTCTCTATCTTTCCTTAATCGATCTAAAATTTGTTTATTCCCAAAAAGACTTTTGGGAAAGTTTGATGACTTTAAAAATTTATACAAATGATTGTCAAATGATTCAAGTCTTTTACGATTTAAAATTAAACCTGATACCAAATCAATTAAATTGTAACTCTTGCCCTGGATTATAACTTCACTCTTTTAGTCATCAAATTGTACATGTTCATTTTCAGCGAGATAGGTTAGGACTCTTTTACTTTGCTCACGGTGCGAATGAGGCATGAGGTCTACAATACTTGATAATAAATTTCTTCCGGTTTCAGCGGTGGTGGTGGTGGTGATGTTGAATTTTCAGAAATTTGTGGTTGAGGCTGATCAATGTTATTTACTTCGAGCGATCTTTCACGGTAGGGTTTATGCTTCAAAGGGTGAAATTCAACACGTCGAAGGGCATTTTGAAGAAAAATTTATTTTTAATCGTCGGTAATTGTTTTATTGTTAATATATTTATCAAAATTATCTTCAGAGTGCTCTTTTGGTGAAAGACCGAGTTCAATTGACGTCACTTTGTAAGGCATAGCCATTTTTTCTAGAGAATGGTGATTACAAGTCCCACGGTTATTGGTAGTAACAATGAAAAGAAACTACCACCCGCTTGAACAAGCCGTTTTCTTTAAAATCTTTTGCAAGTCTAAGACTGCCCTACTTATCAGGGCTAAAACTTGGTATCGTGTTATAGCTGAGGCGTTGGGTAAGATCGGTACTTAAAATCCAGTGACAACTGATATTTATTATAAAATATAATAAAGGAAAAATATTGTAATTCTCGTTATTCTGAATTCTTCCAATACCTCTTCTTGGTCGGCTAGTCATATAATGTGTGTGTCTGTGGTTCAATCCACGTTGTTTACCGGAAAAAGTACTAATTTAGTTCTAGGCTATCAATACTTTTTGTTGCAAGCGTTACTCTTGAATAATTGAACAAAGCTTGGGTACTAAGGTAATTAAAATCCTTTACTTCAGTTTATTGTTATTCTGAAACTAGGAATAACTTTTGATTAGATATCACATTATTTGTTTAAACTAAGCCAAGCTCTTATTTTTATATCTTGAAAAAGAGGTTAGTGCATTTTGAACCTTCGATAAGCTTAAACTTTACCAGGGAAGATTGAATCTATCTGGACGGAAAGGGATTAAAATTCTTTATCTGACAATATTATTCCCCTTTCTTCCCTAACCTATCTGTATGACGTCGAACTTGCGTTTATATAAATAGTCGGCACGGGATAACAAATGCAAGAGTTGCTAAAAAGAGGAGTGAGGTCCCCTTTCGTATAAACGTCAAAGAATACACAAGGGAGGAGTACTTTTAGTGTCCTATAGTCCCAATCTTTTTGTATATAAGATTTTAATAAATGCCAGGAAAGTTCCAAGGGCCACTAGGCTGGGAAAGGGAAGCACAAAAGTTCTCCTAATCTACTCTTCTTGGTTAAGGTCTCATTCCTCTTTTAAAAAGAGGAATGAGGTCCCCTTTCGTATAAACGTCAGAGACTACACATAGGAGGAGTACTGTTAGTGTCCGATAGTCTCAATCTTCTTATATATGAGATTTTAATAAATGTCAGGCAAGTTCCAAGGGTCACTAGGCTGGGAAAGGGAATCAAAAAAGCTCTCCTAATCTACTCTTCTTGGTTAAAGTTTTTTTCTTTTATTTAAACCTTAGGTTATTCACAAATTTCAGTTTGTGGGACGAAACTAATTTAATCTTATTTTAACCCTTAAAATACTGTACCTTGTCTAGAGGGCCAAAGCCTTGGTTAATTAATACACTCTAATCGAATTATAAACCCAAATCACCAAGTAGAAAAAGTTTAGAGTATTTAGGCGCATATTTTCCTGCTTTTAATCGGTTTTAATTAGTTTACGTATTCTCTAATAACGAATCTGTTGACAACCCTTAGAAGGGGATTTTGCCCTGACTCCAATTTCAGTTTAAAGATCTCAAATGTAAGTATTAAATCTATTAACTCAACTCAGCATAAGACCTGAGTTTAGCCCAGGCGACAGAAATCTCTTTGAAGCTTATTATCTTACTTCAGTGGTTCTCAAAGGAAATTTGCACAGGCTAGTAGTAGCCTTTTATCCTAGTTAAAAAGAACTTCACTTACTCATGTTCCTTGGTTCTGAGGCAAAACTACCCCTATTTGTCTCTGATCTGTAGGTTATATTCAACTTGGTACTTGACTCGCTTAGCGACCTTTCCCCCGTTCTTTTAGCCAATCACCAACCTTTCTGTTAAAAAGTATTTTTTCCAGTATTTTGAGGCCTTGCATTCCTCTTTGTTTTATACCAAACTGGTCTAGATTGGGTCTTCAAATATTTATCACGGGTTCAAAAGTCGTTCAATGCTTGAACAAAGAAATGTCACTACAAGATTTATAACTAGTTACGCAAAGTGAAGTTATTTTCAAATTCAAGGTAATTTGAAATTGTCGCTTTATTTCTGATCTATTAGAGAAAAGGGTTTCAACTTTTAGAGAAGTTGAATTACCAAATTACTCAAAAATAAGGTCTCTTTACATAAGCTAGGGCATATAAAAGTGAACGACGTTGTTTTGCCCGTTGCTTAACTACTTCTGAAAGTTGAGCATTACCTTCAGTTAAATTTAACAAAGCTCAGATAGGAGATTAATGAATTCATTGTCAATGCCCTGTTTGAGCATAGTCTTCCTAAGCCGCGGTTTTGAATTACCTAAAAAAGAAAATTAATGTCTGTTTTCATGTAGTTTCTTCAGCGTCATGATGGTAACTAATGGCCTTTTTTTGCTGTTCACGAATAGATATACGGTAATTTAATTGTCAGGAATATCCGTGACCACACATAAATCCTCGGATGAGTTTTAAATGAGAACCAAAAGAATGTAACCATATGGTTTATTTGTAGCTTGATTGTAGCTGAAAGTAAAAATTGTGGTTCACCGGGATATATTTGTTTGTTTAAAGTTATGAGATAACTTGAATCACGAACAACCCTATGGATGATATAGTAAGTATAATTCAATGCAAGTGTTCTCATACATTTGCTCTGATGAAAGAAATTGTGAAGAACAACGGGTACGGAAATTTTATCATAATGAGATTGGATCGTTAATAGCTGTAACATCTCCCAAGACCATTCTTCAATGGATTCATCTAAATCCTCAATAATCAACCACGAGTTTGGTTCGATAATATTAAACACATATAGTACCCGTATGAATTTTATGTCTGGAGCATTAGTCTTTATTCTATCAGAGGATTCTTGCAGCACACTATAGCAAAAATAGATATTTTGGTTTTTCTAAGAACATTTTATTACGATTTGGATTGTTAAAAGTGCTGTTTTGCCAGACATTGAACGTCCGCAAAGAAATTATCTGAATGGAGTTTTAAATAGATACATATTACTCTTCTCGCGGTCAAAATACAACTAACCTAACCTAACCTCATTCTGTTCAGTAAATATCAAAAAGACAGAAAATTAAATATATGTTTTCCTTAATATATAAATAAATGCACTACATATTGAAAGCATATTTACATATGTTACACTGAAACATAATAACATGGGCAGTAATCAATAACATAAAATAGACACTTTAAAAGGCAATTTGAAATACAGACCCACTAGCACGGTGACTACTGGGAGCTGCCGAGCGGGTGCTGGCAGAGGGAACGGCAGCCAAGGGCTGGGCCGGCCAGTTATGGTAATACATAATAGTATAATATTCAGCACTTTTTAAAATACAGCGATTCTGCCTTGCGCAAAAAATAAAAATAAAACTTTACATATAAAACACTATAAACAAACTACTGAGCTTGAGAATGTTGGGATACATAAAAGAGACCCTCGTACCACCAAGTATTGATTTTTATCCAGAATGAGACACTTTCTGTACTCTAAAAATATGTCTCTATCCGAAGTAATGTACTCACACACCGTCCGCGCGCATAGACTTTGTCCGATATGGCTGACATGGCATTCTTCTAAACTCTAAATGTGTAGTTTTTATATTTTACAGAGTGAATTGCAATGAATTTCCCTCTTGGAATTAAATTATTTTCTACACAATTCCTGTTAACACTCATGTCGAAATTTCCCTTTGCATAGTGTGAAGGCACCCCCCTTGCAGTCTTTTTTGATATCCTTATTGTGCATTTGCACAAAGTACACCTTCAGACCTGCTAACACAACATTGGATGTGAAGTCGCACCCCGTCTCAGTTTTTAAAAATAATAAATTATTTGGTGTCTGGAGCTTCACTAGCTCCGGGTAATTGGACTCGTCCCCGTTGGTGCAGTCCATTCGAGAGCTAATGTGCTCTCCATTTTTCAAATCGTCCAACTGATTATCTTTTTTGAATTTCAACAGGGGTGAATCAGTGTCTCCATAATACACTTGAACTTGTGCCTCTCCCGGCCACTGGAGTGTACACTAAATGTAATAAAATTCAAACATGAGTTTTTTTTGGAAATTTATAGAATGGCACTGCAATTGGCAATGTTTTTATTTAAAACTACGTTTATTTTTTTTTGCAAGAGGACCATATTTGAGTCTATGATCATGAACGATGTGAAATTCGGATCTGTAATGATTCGGGCACATTCTTTTGGTTTAGTTACAACATCACTACGACTCCTATGTCGCACGTTTTCGCACAAATAACCTTAAAGGTAATAAGACGTTTGAATTGAAGTTATCAAGTGTTTTGAAGGTTGCATAGGTTGCATCAAGACATGGATAATTATAGACAGAGAAAAACCAAGACAGATAGTCCAAGTAATTGAGAGGCAAAGCTGGGGCACGGGCAAATGCCGTGAGTATGCATGACTCTCTTTTTGGACACACAAACAAATAAAATAACCTTAACAATCTTCTTTTCAACCTTGGTTTTTGCCTCAGAGCTTTTACTGACAGGGGTGTAAATAAACGTCTTCTTGTATGGATTTTGATAAAACTGGAGGGTTTAATGAATCTTTATGACCTTTAAACCGTTGGCCAGCATCCACCACAAGAGCAAGCGATGTACAAAAATATTCCGTCTCGGATGAATGTCGGCAATAAGCTTTTGGTTTGAAGGTGTAGAGTGCATTCCCCCATCCTTTACCAAAGAAATATTATGTGGATTCAATGAGTTTCTAGACACCGATCTGTTTATGCACTGGAAAAGAAAATCCTTTTCCGAGTCATGAAGTTCGTTTGATACTCCACCATCAATTTCGAAAAACCATCCTTGCAGTTCATTCTCCTCAACAGTGACAATATCGGGAAAACTTGGATCACAAGGACTGTCCAGCCATTTGTAATTCCCACACGGAAAAGAGCAGTGAAACATGGACGACGGATAAAGGGAGTTCATATCCAGAAAACTGCATTAGACTTTACATCGGTACTTAGTCCAGTCGTATTAGATTTTTGGTTACGATCTCCGTGGAAAATATACCCTCCCCTTATTGGTCTCTCTAGAAATAAGTGCTGATCCATTTCGATGATCAGACCTATTTTTTCGCTACTGATTTTTAAAATTAAATACATCACCAGATGAGGAGTTGAAAAATAATAATCCAACGTAAATTTCTGAAAGATTTTATCCGTATTTTTAAAGTCAATACCCAACAATTTCAATGCATCACTTTCTAGGTACATTTTACAGTAATTCTCCTCATTTTACACTCCCCCCTTGCCAATTTTTTTTTAGCAAATTCAAAGTTGGTAGTGGTGCATTGATGATCGTGAAGTGCATCATAAAACTCTTCGATGGTCTTTAATTTTTCCTCACGTAACCTTCAGGCGGAGTTGTAGTACTCATACGGGTTTGTGCCTCAATACGTTAGTAAATCATTCATTGCATGATACGGAAAGCGCTTTTTAAGGAGGGGGAAGCTATTAAAATCATCACTTTTTTGTAGTTGAATCAATTGACTTAGGGATTTGGGGAAAAACCATAGGAATCTAAAAAATGAATTATATTCAAGTACGTATAATTTTCCCCCTGTTTTCCATTTGAACTCTAAGAGCAGCAACTTCTGAGATGATTTCAGTACGATTTTATATGAAAAAGACCCATCTGCCCAAGTTCAATTTACAACTTTACCTTTCTGCAGCCTGTCAACGCTGGTAATATGAATTCCAAATCATAGTTGGAATTGTGCATGTAAACCGGTAGAAAATACTGTTGCTTAACGTTTAAATTACAAGATTCATGTTCCAACCACCAACAATTACTTCCTCCCGCTTATAAAATTGGATTGATTTAATGGTCATTGTCGCGGACTGACATTTCCCCATTACCGTCAACAAGTTTCCCCTTACATACCCAACACATGTTTTTATTTTTAATTGCAAAATAGTCCTCCGGTGATCGAAACATTGGATAGTTTACGTTGCGTAGCGGTGAAATTAACTTATTGGCTGTTAAATAAGTGCAACCATAGCAGCATCTCCACAATCCCCCCACCCAACGTCTACAATACCTCTACTAATTGAAGGGTATTACTCGAGCCTCTTGAAGCATGGCTATAAGAGACTGGAATGGCTTCAAGCTCTTTAACACGATTCGAGTTTAATGGATGGCACACATCCATGAGTTTAGCTTTGATATCTAAAGCCACCTTGTCGCTCTGCAAGAGTGAATTTTGAAAATTCTTGAAACACAAGATGGCCTTGTCACCCGAAACCGTCTCCACGGACTGTTACCCGTCTCCATGGACGCTTACAGTGCCTTAGGTGGTGTTTTAATTTGAACTCTGTACGGATTCTTGAGAGACACATTGGACAATAGTTGTAAATATCCCGTTTGTTCCCTTTACCCTCGCTTAAAACCAAACGAACATTGGGAAGAGGAAAAAATGTCCAGTTACATCAGGTTCACTGACAGGTCTGTAGAGAAGCCATACCCAGTGTTTCACAGATTCAATGGACGGAGCCCTTACTGAATACATTTGTCCCTTTTATCTTTAAGTTCACTTCTTCATATTCTATATCGTATTGTAACACTGAAACCCCAATCTTTAAATACACGTTAGGCCTCTCAAAAAGATCTATCTCCTTTTTTGGTACTGGATATTACCCGTTTAAACACTTAAAATATACTTTAAGACACTCTGACCCCTTCCCATCCCCATCAACTGCCAAATCATCCAAATGTGTCTTACTAGCATCATTGAAACGGGAATTACGCCCTGCCACGAGGAAAGCATACTTGAATCATTGAAGTCCTGTGTCGAAAGAAAAGCGGTGTACACCTCTACAGTTTTTTAAATCTACATTATATATTACATCCCCCTTCCCCTTCCAGCCTCTTAAAACAAATTCCTTTTAAACTTAGCCACATTTACATCAAATTTTCAATAAATAAAGCCACTAAACCGCGCCTATTGTCCTTATAATTTTCCTATCCTAATAAAAATCCTACCAACCCACTCTGAAAAAAAACACCCTAAAAATTGTTTAAGTCTGGATGAAGAGTCTTCATTTTCGTTTGCAGGTAATGCAAGTACACCTTACTTGACTTTTCATTAATTTTTTTTGAGCGATAAATGACTTTAAGCTATCCCTAACTCCCATCTCCCGAATCTTTTTTTCAAGAAAGGCCCGAATCTTGCCTACATATGAGTGTACTATATGTAATGGATCTTTGAGAAAACAACCACTTGTAAGAGTATTAAAGGGGTCTCCGAACTCAGCCCTAAAACATAAACGTTGCGCAAAGCAGAATTGGCGAAATAGAACTCCGGTAATATAAGGGGTGAACCAGCACCACTTAGTCCTGCTCCCCTCATCACGGTCTCTTTGTGGGTTGGGTACTATCTTGACAACACTTGCTGTTAGTTGGTCAACCAATTCATAGTCCTTATCGAGGTCAACATTCCGCAGCGTGTGATTCAAAGATAGGGGGAGCTACTATAATAGGGTTCAACCCCGCACTAAAACCCCCTCTCGTTCACTTTACTCTGGGGCCTAATACAACACCGTTAACGATTCGATATACTCATAGAGGTTGTAGGCCTTTTGAGATAATGATATGTGAACCTAAAAAATAATAAGATATTATAAACTCATTGAAACAATTTAGATTTCATCCTGAAAAGGAATTTATATTAGGCTGAAATAGAATATAATATTAGTCTGTAAATTTTTTGAGGGGGAAAAGTGACCCTTCGGATGTGTTGAGAACCAGACTACGTACTAAAGGTGTACCAACCAAAGGTGTATAGACCCTTCGGATCAAGAGACCCCCCACTAGCAACTAAGAATTTAAGAGCCAGAAATTAGCCCCATATGTGGAAGTAGAGTGCTCCCTTTACGCCCCAGCTATTACAAGACCCCCCTTTTGAATTTACGAGTCTTAAAATACCTAAGGAAGGGGAGGTTGTTTCTATTGCCCGGGTGCTGCTCGCTTCTTCGTTCTCAAGGAAATCGGCCAGCATTTCAGGTGCGGCCTGGAAAAAAAGTGACAATTGTTATCCTCTTGAAGCCGTTATGATTTTAAGCTGAAAAGGTATATCATTAATCTAAGGATTAGGGTCCTCAAATTCTTAGAGGCAGGGCTCCCTTTCAACCGTAAAACGCTACTAAAATATTGTTCGTATACTTAGGCTTTCTTGTAAAATAACAAGGGGTGAATTACCCTCCCTAGAAAGCAAGAGGTTAAAAAATCTTATTTTCAAAGCATATAGTTAATCGCTAAAAGAATGTATTATTATTAGAAGCAGCAAGATCCTAGCTATTTCCCCTTTATTAACCTGAAAAAATGTCTTATATTTGCTATTTCTTTTAGGGGCAGGGGGACTCCTCAAAACCTCTCAAAACTATCGGGAGGGCCCCTTATAGTTCCCTCCATAATTAAGCTGAAAAGAAACCTATTTTTGGTGCAATACCTTTGAAACCCCCTCCAGGGGTAGAGAACAAGGTTCCCAACATCTTAGTTATTTTCCAATGCCAAAAAAACCGTAAGTTTTTTCGCTAAAATATTAAGCTTTTCCAGAAATATCAATAATTTTACTTACACTAGGGCTGGCAACTCCATCTTGCTTGGAGGGTACAGAGGACTCCGCATCATGGCCGTGTATTTCGGAGATGGCTGCATTCTTCCTGCTTTGTAGGGCGGTGGTTGTTACCTCCTCATCGCATGCCCTTGCCCTTTTTGAAGGAAAGAGAATTTTCCTTAAACTGAAAAAATTCACTTTTTCATGAAGTAAAAAATACATCTTATTTGATCATTTAAGAAAGTTGGTAATTAGTTTTCATTAAAAGGATGTATATGGTTAAAATACATGGACGTACGTGACCATTTAAGAAAGTTTGAAATTAGTTTTTAGAAATGACACCATCCCCCCATCTTAAGGGGGCCCAACCGTAGGAAAAATGTCATAACAATACGGGACTATAATAATAATAATTTATTCATAACCCACTGCACAAACAATGTGAAAAAAAGTGGAGTAAAGAGAAAAAAGAAGAAAAATAAACACACACAGCACTTAGAGTAAAATAAACAATAAAATGAACATTCAACGAAGCAAACGAATAATAATAATATATTTCTTACCACTTACAAAGGGAAAAAAAGTGAAATACCAGGAAAGAAGACAAAAACTACAAATAAGCAAAAAATGCACAAAAAAGAAATAACATTTTAGCTAAACAGGCAGATAAGACGATGATTAGGACCAAGACGGATTGGCACTTGATCAATTAATTTTGAAATTAATTTTTCCACTGAAAGAACAGTATCGGTTGCCTGATACTGACTAATCAACCTTCGGATCCGTAATGATCGCGATAAATAAAGTAAAAACTTTCAATAGCGATAATATTCCTTCTTGCCCCTTTTTACGTCACTTTTATTCAAAAGCATACATACAGTAGAGCAAAATAACACAGAATGGTCGCAAAAACTCGAGTACAGCTTTGTTAGTGCTTGTCTCCTGAAATTTCCACGATTTCCAACCATTTTAGAATACCCCAATTTAAGCTTATTCTTAATATCACGAATTGTCTGAAAACGAAAAGGTTAGCGAATTGCTGGCAGAGATCCCGACCCATCGAAAAGAGGTGACTTGAGGTATAGAAAAAGAGCTGCAATCCAAAGGATGAGACAAACTAATCCCATTAAAAATAAGATATTCACATTTATCAACATTTAGGAATAACCCAATACTCGCAAATGCAGCGGCGACGGATCGGACAGGTGGCGCTAAACCAAACTCAGTTCGGCTAATAAGAAGCAAGTCGTCAGCATAAGCTAAGCATGATACGTCTGTGAATCCCTTAGGCAATAACTACCTACACCAGACAAAACATGTTCAATAGAAGCAATAAAGATATGAGGAGAGAAAACTCCCCCCTGCCTAACTCCACACTTAACTTGTATATGTGTGAAAAAATCCCCACTTCCTGACTTTAATCTTAGATATGAATTTGAATACTAAAACTTCAGAACAAGAATCACAGATGCATTCACACCGAGCTGACTAAGAATATAGAAAGCTTGGGCATGGCAAATGCTATCGAAGGCTTTAGATATATCAAGGGTACAAAAAATGAAGACTATAACTGTTTTGAGTGGCTTCCTTAATAAGCTGCGCTAAAACGTGGTGAGCATGTTGACAACTCAAACCTAACCTGAATCCAAACTGGTTAGCCTTATAATTTGCAAATTCATCAATGTGTGGAAGCAATACATACTCAAATAATTTAGTTAGAGTACAGGCACCAGTAATCGGTCTATGCGAATTACATGAATGTAAATCTTTTCCTTTTGTTTGTATAGAAGTAACGCTTCGACGTAAAAATGAATCAGGGGCAATATACCTAGAAAGCCACATTTGAAATAATAGCTGGAGGTGCGATACAAGTTCAGCGGAACGCGGGTCAAGATGAGCCGCAGACATACTATCAAGGTCACAAGCCTTTGACTTCAACCGTCGAAGAGATTTCACAATATTAGATTTTTCAATAGGAATAACATGTCTTTGGCTCACCCTATTAGGAAGAACCTTTGCCAGTAAAACAGAATAAAGGCTATGAACAGCAAGTGGTAAGTGAATGTTGCAATTCAGGTCACCGGCAAGTAGCCATGAGTAGCCAAGAGATTCAATGCCACTAATTAGACCTTGTAGCCTATCACAAGACTTGGCAAAGCTCGAGAACGAGTGTAACGACTTTTTATCATGTGGCAGGTAAGCATTTATTAGGACAGTGTCACCAAGTCTTACAGCTAGAAAGTGCTCAGATGAGTGGTAGCACACCGAGGATAAATCTGCAAGAGTCCGTCTGATATAACACACGAAACCACCAGAAAGCCTACCCCAAGTCCGTTAAGCGTTGGTGCTAAACACAATGTAATCACGGTTCCTTCGCAAAAAAAGTTTACACTAGAGGCAGGAAGCAAATGTTCCTGCAGGAAAAGGACATCACGACGGTTCAACTTTTCTTCCAGGCTCAGAACTTTATCTTAGTCCCGTTAATGTTAAACAAACACACAGAGATTTTGCGACAGTTTATTTATGAAGGCGCCCATTAACGTTCTTAACAAGGGCTTTGAGACGGGGACAGCAAAAACTAAATGCCACATGATCACCTCCACATTTTGCGCATTTTATGGGATTCGTACAAGGGGTTTCCTTGCAACACTCATGAGGACAGGAGAATCTGGAACATTTATGGTAGGTACTGGGACAGTTAGCAATTAGATGCTCAGGAGACTGGCATTTTTTACAGCATCTTGGGATTTTTTAAATTCATAGAAACGGATCAGTTCATATTCAACTTTCAGTCCCAACCTAAGAGCCGAAATAAGAGATCCTTGATCACTAAAAGCAATCTGTACCCACCGTGAATTGCCAATTCGGGTGGCTTCAATAACCCCAGAACAGTTCTTGAACAGAGATAAATCAAACGAGTCACCAATCCCTTTTGCGATTCCGTAACACTTTTTTTCAACAACCTTCACATCAGATCCGCGCAAGACCAGACGGGCTGAATTGCCACGACACTGTCAATATTCACTATTATTCTGATTGTCAAGATCACGCGGTGTCTTCTTGATAACGATTGTAGCTTGATTCGTTTCAACTGGAATAGGAGCACCACCGTCCCTTGGTAACCCAGGGAAATGTAAATCATAAGCAGTCACCTTATCTTTAATCGGCAACAAAGTTTGTTGAAGAGTATTAATTTTTGCCGTGAGCCTAGAATAGGCTACTGCAGGTAAAGATGGAACCTCTGTGAGGGAAGTATCACGAAAACGGGCAGGATAGGATAAGACCCAGTTTTCATTCTCTGAATTAGTTTAAGCATGTCCTTCAAGTGATTCATTGGAGCATTTGGTCTAGTACGTTTAGGACAAGCCTCCGAAATCAACAGCTTTTCCCACAGCAATTTCTTTCCTTTCGCAATATCGGTCAGCTTATAAAAATCTACAGATGATTTCAAAATAACTGCATCTTCTGCTCCTCTCTCCAAATTATACTGAAGAAAGCTCAGAACAGGGGAATACACTAAACAGTCGGATGGTCTAAAATCAATGTCCATTCTCCGTGCAAAATTGTTAATCCAAAAGAGTAATAATTTTATCCGTAAAACAATGCGTCTACTAATGTCTAATTTCTTGCTAAAAAAACTAGTCAGACAGGTTTCAGAATATCGCTATAAGCGACCTTCAATTTGTTGACTGATTATAAAATAAAGTTCAAAAAATTTACCAAATAGCTTTTATCCAAAATCCAGAAAAGCTTTTTTTTTTCGTTGTTCACTGAATGAATGCTGAATCAATACTGCAAATGATTGCAGTATTACAAATGGGCAAGCATTAGCAAATGATGTGTAATCCTTTGCCCTAAGCGGAATTTAAACTTTAATAGGGATTAAAAGAGTCTACTCCTCGATCTTAGTAAGGGGAGGGGGGTACGAAAAAAATGGGTTATTTGAAGGAACAATTTGAATTAACAAATAGCGCAGTCCGTATATATTTTCTTTGCGTTTTTATTCTTTCTATAAAATAGTATAGGGAAAAACATTCTTGAACTACAAAAGTTTTATATAACAGCGTTTAAAAGGAATAATCAAAACATTCTGGAAACAAAAAAATCGAGTTTGAACATATCACCTCTTTCGAATTCAATTTCAATAAACTACGTGTAACCAAAAACATGACTTCAAAATGAGTGCATAGCCCCTATGTAGGGAAGGAGGAGCCCTCCCATAATAATTCATTATTATAGCCAAAACGTTCCTTGTTTATCTATTTTCTTTTACTATAAGAAAAAAATATTACCCATACAAAGCAGTTTTTAGAAGCGTAATGATACCCCTTGTGGTAATTAACTAACGCTCGATCCATGCAGCTGTTTGCTAAAAAGTAAGCCTCTACCAGATGGCAGGGTATCATTAAAGGTTACGCATATATCTGACGGATGTTAATCGTACCCCTGCTAGAATAGACTTCAATTAGCGGAAAAGCACATTAAAAATGCAGACGAGAAAAAGCATATAATTTGACGCGATAAACGATATTAATTTATCAGAGATGGAGGTATGTAATAAGATGGGGGTTGGGGCCTCACTTGCTATACCATATAGAGAATCATACTAAGTTTTATTTGAGTATAATTCCCCCCTATTTTTGGTGGGGCTATCCCTAATATACATAGAGACTTACCTGCATATAGGCAGGAATCCAGTTCTTTTTCAAGTTTCTAGAAGCATCCATTTCAGAAAATCGAGTTGTATGCTCAATATACAATATAAGACTGATGAAAATGCTCGTTCAATACCAGGTTTTATACCCCCCGAGAACGATAGAAAATAATACGCTCCTGCAAGAAGAATAACAAGCCTTTGTTCCTAGAAAATCAATAGAGTATCACGTGACACTTCTGTTTCTGGAAATAGCAGAAAAATCCTTTGTCTGTCCTGCTAGAGGATTAACAAGCATTTGTTCCTAGAAAATCAATAGAGGATCACGTGACACTTCTGTTCCTGGAAATAGCGGGAAAATCCGTTATTTGCCGACAACAAAAGGCTATGCGTGTGTGAAGCAGAAAAATATTGGCCCATTAACAATGTGGACTATGTCCTTACTTGGGAGGTCTCTGGAGGTTTTTCCCCATACATCCCTAGGTCTTTAGGTAATCAAAGAAAAAATATTTCCTATTAACTAACAAACACCTGCGTCTTTCAGAAAACGTTCCCTATTGCGTAAGAAGCACCTGCGTCTTGAAGAAAATTAATAATATCTGCGTCCTGAGGGAATCACTGTTAAACTTCTTCGTGATCACAGATCTAGAAGAAAGGAGTAGCGGCCATGGGTCATTTTAAAAGCCTTATTGCCATACTACTTATTGTCAGTTTAATATACATATACTGATACTTATTCCTTAAAGTTTCAATAGTTTTTTATTTTTTAAAGCAGAAAAGTGGTAAAATTTAAGATGTATTTTGTTTTCAAGAAAGTGCAAATTATGTTCTGGTCTTGAAAAGGAATGGAGGTTATCATCCTTACTCACGTTAATTTTTGCTCGTTTTGAGTTTGATTCGGTTAGTTATTGTAATTTTTTGTTCGTTTTGGGTTTCATTGATTGATTAATAAAGATTTGTGGTAATTTTATGGTTGGAAGATTATTTGACTTTATTTCTGCTCATTTTTCGTTTAAGGGAGTTATTTACTTTTCTCTGAAAAACTTGTTTTGAGGAAAAAGTTTCTGAAGTTAATTTCTATTTGTTTTTTATTGACCTAGTTCTTTTAGCGCAAAAAAAAAATGCATTTTATATCTTTTTGGCTTCTTTCTAAAGAGATCCAGAGTTTAGCTTGCTATTTGTATGTTGGAGAAACTTTTTAACCAATGTTGAATCCTGACACAAATAGTATTGTTTAACTTAATTTTGTGCCTCTTCAAGTTAACCTGAAAAATAAAACATTATAATATTCCCACAAAATTCTATCTATGCTCTTGATAGCCTGGAAGCCTTGAAACACTTACATTCTTTTGAATTATTCATATTGTAAGAGCAGAAGTAGTAATTGTAGTAGCCCCTCAAGTTTCAATTTGATACCCTCAGTCGTTCACGATATATTGCTGAAGTGTCTTATTGGCAACCATACACACAGTACCTTTTGATTTAGTTTTAAAGTAACGTTTAGCTTTAAAGCATAATGAAACAATTAGATATTTTTTTTTTTTTTTGGGGGGGGGGGGGTTGACATGCCCAATATCCCTAGAAACATAGCTATTGGACCGTTCTACTATGCTGAACGAAATGGTTGTCTCAAAATTTTGACTAAATGTCTTTGGAAAATAAATGGGCTTGGGAAGATGGCTACTTGCCCTCCAATCTCTTTTCACGCTTAAAAATAGCCCTAGACCTTTTTGATTTAGTTCATTATACGTTAAATATTCCTTGAAAACTTCACCTTAATGCTTATAGCTTGCTTAGAAGCAATGGTTGTAGTAGCAGTATGCGCCTAGCACCTTTGGTTTCAAAAACATCCCCTTTAATACTTGCTTAAAGTTTAAACTTAATACCACCAGCCGTTCCTGAGGCATTCCTAATACTTCCTCTTGACGATCTGTGTGGGGATACTGTGTTTTTGATTTAGTTCGATACGGTTTCAATATTTTCCGAATTTTTTTCCTTAATAACCTTAGATATAGTAGCAGCAGTGGTATTAGTAGCAGCAGAATTAATAGTTGTAGCTTTAGTTTTAGTGGTAGTAGTAGCAGTGGAAGTAGTAATAATAGTAGCAGTATCTGTAGTATGAGTAGAAGCAGCGGTATTAGGATGCAAATATTTTCTTTTGGTTAGTCCAATATCCCCCACAATAAGCCCAATTAGTTTCAACTTCACACACCAATGTGTTCCAAAGATATTGCTGTTACACAATTTCGACAACCTGTAGCCAAACGACATGTTGTGACTAAAGTCACCTTCCCTCTTCCAAAATTCTTTGAAAATTTCACCTTCATGCCCTTTGGCATAGTTGTAGTAGTAGTCACAATGGCAGTATTGGTATTACTAGCAGTAGTATTAGTAGTAATAGCGGTAGCACTAGTAGCAACAGTAGTATTAATGTATTGCCTTTACAATGGAAGTAGTAGTTGAAGTTGAAGCAGCAGTAAATGTAGCAGTAATAGTAGTATTAGTTGTAGCGTGCACATATTGTCTTTTGGTTAGATGATCTTGCCCTTTTAGCAGTCTCTGAAAGTTCCAACTTAATACCCAAACCAGTACTTGAGGTACGCTCTTCTGACAATGTACATCCGCATAGCGTCTTTGGATTTTGTTCAAATTTCCCATCAGTATTGTAAATGGAGTAGCTTGGTAGTAGCAGTAATAGTGGTACCAGTAATAGTGGTAGCATGCAAATACTGCCATTTTGATCATCTTCTCTATCATTTCCTGAAAGTTCCAAAATTAATATATTCAGTCATTCCTTGAGTTATGCTCTTTGAAATTCCGTATAAACATATAACGTGTTTTAATTTAGTTCAGCATTCCTCTCATCTTTCTCTGAAAGGCTCACCTGGATGCCCTTCGTCTCTTTAGAAAGTAAAGTTAAAATATGCATGTCTTCCTCAAAAACATATACTATATATGAACAATGAACGAATTGGCTAACTTAAAGCCCTTGCCCTGACGACTGTGGGGAGGTTGACATCCCCAAAGACATAATTACTGGACTTTTTAACAATGCTGGACAGAATAATTCTCACAAAATTTTCATCAAATGTGTTTGGGGCAGTGATGGACTTGTGGGGGAAAAAATCCACTAGAACTTACTGCTTCAAATCAAATGAGCCTCATCCAACACAAAGTTTAAACCATCACCCATTCCATAAAAGTCTTATATGCTCCGAGGCATAACTTACAACCCTTGCCCCTGAACTCTGGGGGGTTTTGTCCACCTTGAAGGCATTGTTTTATGCTCTTTGGACTAATGTGAACATAACGGCTATCTCGCAATTTCGATCGGACGTGTTTTGGGAAAAGAGACTGTCAGGGAAGGGGGGGGGGGGGTCTAGATGCCCTTCTTCACTTTTGACTGTTAATAAGGAATTAGAACTTTAAATTTCCAATCAAAGGAACCTCCTCTTAAGTTCACACAACCACCCATTCCATTAAAAACCTTATATGCCCCGGGTCAAAACCTACAACCTTTGCTCCCGGACTCTCGGGGGTTGTATCCACCCCAAAGATATTATGCATTTGGAAGAAATAGAAATTGAGGGGATCTAGATGCCCCCCAATTACTATGACTCTTAAAAAGGCATTATAACTCCTGATTTCCAATCCAATGAACCACTACCAAACGTTACACGAATACTCTTTCCGTAAAAATCTTATAAGCCCCTGGGTCACAACTTACAGCCTTTACCCTGAGGGCTGTGGGAGAGGGGTTGTCATCCTCAAAGACATATTAACTTGACCTTTTAACTACGTTGAAGAAAATGGCTATCTCAAAATTTTGATTGGATGTGTTTGGGGAAATTATTGAGTCGGAGGGCGGTTGCCCTCCAATAGCTTCCTACTATTAAATCGGACACTAGATCTTTCAATTGCTAGTCGAATGAGTACCTTTTGAAGCTTATACGACAACTCCTTCTATACGAAGTGCCCTGTCCAAAAACAAACGAAGAAAAAAAATCAGCGTGCCAGCATCGCTCTTTACTTATGCAGCATCATTGTGCTGCCTATGATATGGTTCCAAGCCACAATTTCACATTTTGTAGATCTTTTAAATTATTGTGGCCTCAGACCATAAACAGAATGGATCTCAGAAGTTCCTGTCAGGTACTAATACATCTTCTTAAGTCCACACGAAGTGCTTAAAATGGCTTAGAACTAAAGAGAAAGAAGCCCCCTGGACCTCAAGTTGAACTGAGGCCATATGCAATCTTTGACCCTTCAGGTCGCTACAAGGTTTTTCACACTTGAAGATACCAAGAATTACCTCTTCTATCACATAGAATTAACTTCCCGCAAAAGTCAATTACTTCTGACTCATTATGAAACCATTTCTGCGAATTAAACTACACTGGAGAGGTAGCCCATAGTGGACAACTTAGCTAGGAAAGGGTTTCTGATTGTTACCTATTCTGGAATTTTAAAGTAAATAGTCACGTGTACTGAAAAATATACCTCGTCATACATATTACGAATGTCTAAAGAACCAGTACTACTTCTAACAATGAGAAAGTATTTCAATAACGGGCTTTTTATGCTTGATAATTTTTACTTCCACCATTGTTAGTTTTTTTTTAAGGTTTTAGTGTCAGAAAACTGGATTGATCTTTAACTATGGAAATATACAATAGCATTCAAAGAAAAAAAAAAGATTAGAAAAAAAAACAAATAAACGACCTATCCAGCACAAACACCAAACACTTTTCTAGAGGCTAATTTGACTAAACATATAATAAAACACATAAAAACCTCATCCCTACTTGCATATAAGCAAACATGAAAAAACAAATACGGCATTGGACTTTGCAGTACCTACCGGCAGTACTGATCTGCGTTTCGTGACCCTTCAGCCAGGAATGCAAGGAGGGGGTAGGCTGCCAGCCATCTTGTGCTTTTTCATACTTTTCCTGTTTACCTTCTTCTGATTTCACCGGGTTCCCATTTAGAGCTGGGTCGACTCTGGCTGAGCATGCAGAGCTACGCCACTGACCCCCGTTCCAAACCAAATAATCTGCGACTTAAGGACTTGAACCCGTGTCCCAACTGACAAAGGATTTCAAGTATAACCCATCAGTTAGGACAGCTTGAAAAAGTCCTGGAAATTTTCTCTTGAAGTGGATTAGTGCCTTAACATCAAAATCATCAACAAATATTCAGCCTGAATTCAGCCCACGGTTTATAAATGCATTTAGTCAGGTTTGCTTTTGACTAACTTGTTTTTCAGACAATAGGGTATCATAGGCAGCGCAATAGCGCTGCCTAAGCAAAGAACAATGTTGGCACAATGTATTATTTATTTTCTTTTTTTGGCCAGGGCACTTCGTATCGAAGGAGTTGTCGTACAAACTTCGAAAAGGGCTTATTCGATTGGAAATTAAAACGGCCAGTGCCCTTTTTAATACTCGAAAGTGATTGAAAGGCAACTAACACCCCTTCCACGCCAACCAATTCCCTAAACACATCGAATCAAAATTTTGAGATAGCCATTTTGTTCAGCATAGTTGATTTCCAGATAGAAATTATGTTTTTGAGGAGTACACTCCCCCACAGCCCCCAGGGCAAGGGTTGTAACTTATGCCCAGGAGGCCTATTATTTTTTTTATAGAAAGCTTTGTCATAGAAACTTTAAAAAGGGCTCATTCGATTGGAAATTTAAAGGGTTAGTGCTAGACCCCGGCGCCGCGCCGATGAGGGAAGACTGGCGGCGGCGGGGCATAAAACAGCACGCCGCGCCACGTCACCGGTAAGACACCGGCGGCGCGCCGCCGGTAAGATGTCGGCGGCACGCCGCCGGCGCCATCAATGTTGACCGCAAACATTAATGTTTTCATCAGTCTTTCTCAAATCACAGCTTAAATTTACAACAGATTCGAGCCTATTCATGAGATCAAAAATTCACAAGTCGTGGGCTTGAAACTGGTCTTCTTCGTTATTCATCAAGAGAAGTAGAAATCTGGTAGAAACGAAATGGCTGTGGCGTTTCAGAACCCTTGCATAATACGAGTAGTTGAAGTATCTATTAGCTATGTATTCTTAACATAAATAATTATCAAAATTAGTAGTTTTTTTCATCGAGCACTACTGCATATAAAACTTCAAATACCGTATCACAAAATTCGTCAGTTATCTGGGTAAAAACTTTGAATATAACTTTGAACTTAGAAGCTTAATTTTTTCATAATGCCCTTTGCCTATATCTGTTTTGTCACATTTAAAACAGTTGAAATGGGCGACCTTGATATTGATTGTTTTTTTTTTTGCTCTTTTGGATTCCTAAGAAGCCTTCTTGTATTAAAAACTGGTTTTTAATTACAATTTAAAAAAATGCATTTTAAAGTTTTGTTTTGGCTTCTTTATAGAATATATGTCATGTAGGCTAAGGCTGAACTGCTGCTTTTTTTATCGCTTTTGGCTGCTCTTTTGGATATTATTCATTTTTTCTTTTGGGGATTCATTCCAAATTATAAACTGATAAATACCTAATATCAGTCAAATTATAAACTGTATCTAAAAGGAGTAAATTTATCAAATTGAAAAATACATGATGAACGCTTCACATGAGAACACTTCAATTACAATGACACAAAAAAACACTTAATAGTTTATTCGCTATGAAGAAAAATGAAGTGCCAGCTATTTTCTTAGGTAAAAAATGAAAAGCTCATTCGTTTTAAGTGTAATTAAATGAAATAATATGCAGACTGAAGTAGCTCCAGGAAGATGTTGAAATGTTCATCCTAGTTCGTCACTTTTAATCCAAGCAAAATGTTAGGACACTTAGTATCAGTTACTGAGTTTAAGCTTTGATTTCCAAATGCTCACAAGAATTACCAAATTTAAGAAAGTCGCAACAATAAGTCACCTGTGGTCAAAATACTTAGACTCCTCTTTGATGCAAATACATTCTTAGACCACACTGGCTATACATGACAAACGAAACTCAGAGAGGAGAGAAAGTAACAAAATGAAAAATAAAATCAAAAAAGGGTGAAAAAACGAGGATTTTGTCAGCCAGCGAACCATGAAAATGACAAAATATAAGCAAATATTTCGACAAGGACCTCCGCCAAGTCGTCCTCAGTGCTAAACAAAAAAGAAAAAAAAAAAAAAAAAAAAAAAAAAAAAAAAAAAAAAAAAAAAAAAAAAACGAAAATCTAACCTTTCGAAGTTTACTGTACAAAAACTTCGAAAGGTTAGATTTTTCGTTTTTTTTTTTTTCTTTTTTGTTTAGCACTGAGGACGACTTGGCGGAGGTCCTTGTCGAAATATTTGCTTATATTTTGTCATTTTCATGGTTCGTTGGCTGACAAAATCCTCGTTTTTTCACCCTTTTTTGATTTTATTTTTCATTTTGTTACTTTCTCTCCTCTCTGATTTTCGTTTCTCCTCTTTGATCCCTACCCAGGCTCAAAGCTTCTGCTATGGTCATTTCCATGGAAATCTCCAAAGAGTTTCTTTTTAAAATAGCTTTCAAGCGTAGTTAGGGGTATTTAGATTTTTTTGCTTTTCTTCAAAGCTTTGAAAAAAGTGTTATATTATTCCAAATATTACATTTGTGCATATTTTTGGTAATCATTTGTGGGGTGATCGAATTTTCTAAACCACTGTAGATACGTAAGAACGTTGCAACATCTAGTACCCTGAGGTCATAAGACTGTCAAAGACTTCTCCTTGAACCTCCCAAATTGAAAGCTTTTATTATGACCTGGCCTTTTAATGTAACTTGGGCACTGGGCCAAGGGCGCCATTGTTACTCGAGCGCAACGTTAGGTGGGGATTTCGATATCGCTTTCGTCACACCAATTCGTTTTAGTGTGAATCTGCCTGGTACATATGAATGAATGTTTTCAAAGTAAACCCGTTTCATCAATAGGAAAAAAAAACGGATTGGACGCATATGTCCCTTTCCCTTTGGACGATAAAACCATGCAAGTGCTGTATCAAGTATAACTCACGAAAATCTTGTTAATTTTGTCAACTCTTCAACTTTTTGGCATCCCTGCTTTCAATAAAAAAAACAAATCAAGGTACTACCACTTAAATATAATAACTCCCTATGCCCCCCTTCTGGATACCATCTTGATAGGATACCGTCTCTGCTTTAAATAAAAAAAAAATTAACTTATTGGCACCCTTGCTTAAAAAAAATGAGGTATTATCATTTAAATATGATAACTCAATACCACCCCCCCCCCCTCTGGATACAACCTTGATGGGATGCCGTCTCTGCTTTAAATTAAAAAAAAATGAACTTTTTGGGATCCCTGCTTTCAATAAATAAAATTTCGAGCTATTATCATTTAAATATAATACCTCCCTACCCCCCCCTCTGGATACCACCTTGATAGGATACCGTCTCAGCTTTCATTAGAAAAATAATTTACTGAATAATTAACAAGGTAACGCAAAATAACGTTAAACAGCTTAGTGTCCCTTAAAAAAAAATTGAGGGTATGAGTAAAGGGGTACAAAGACAACAACAAAAAAAATGTCGAAATTATTCAGATATACCTCAAATTATTGGAAAACTGAGTGATAGATTCGCCATGGCATTCCATAAGATCCAAAGAATCGAATTAAAAGGGAGCACACACAAAAGCCAAATAAGGCCAGTAGCCTATGAGAAATCTCAAAATACCCAAGATAATGAACAAGTCCTAACGGGGGGGCCCTGGGTCTATCAAAATATTTCAATGCTTTCCCAGGGAATTTGATATCATTTTCTTCTGTCTCCACTTTAAATGAAAAAAATAATTATCTTTTTGGCATCCCTGCTTTCAATAAAAAAAATGAGGTATTATCATTTAAAAATGATAGCCCCCTATCCGCCTCCCCTATAGGCAATAATTTACAATTTATTTATGAATCATATTTTTGGGGTAACTTCCGGTTCAATCTTTAATTCCCCAACCTTGTACATAGCTTAGTCTATAGCTAAATTTTGTCTCAACCGAAGGCTGTTTTTTTAGGGGGGGGGGGGGTAAAAATATTCCAGAAAGAAGATTGTATTTTCTATCAGGTGTTCAATAATTGCGTATTAAACATTAAGAAAATCTTATCTAAAAACAGCAAAAAAAAAATCTGCAAACTTACAATTCAGCTGTAGAAACAATCTGTCGGCTGTCAATTTCAAAATCCAACAAAAGGCTGAAGCTGTATAGTAGTGAATGCGTTCTATAATTCTATTCAACTTGAAAATAAAATTCTTGACTACGAATGATGTAAGAAATAGCGATTGGGAGACTGCATTCGAATTGATTTAAACTCAGATAATTTCGGAGACCACACTGCCTTTCCATGACGATAAATAAAAGTTCAAATAGGGATAAAATCCTTTTAATAGACAGTGATAGAAATTCACAAAAATACCAGATATTTCGGTCACATATACAGTGACCGTTTTACTACTGATGACGGTCACTGTATATGTGACCGAAATATCTGGTATTTTTGTGAATTTCTATCACTGTCTATTAAAAGGATTTTATCCCTATTTGAACTTTTATTTATCGTGATTTAAACTCATTTCATAAAGAAGATACTTTTTTGTCAACATATGAAGAACTGTGTATATTGCAATATTTGCAATAGCATATTGCATCTGTCTGGTTTTTATGCAAAGTAACAAAAGAGACGAAAATTAATGAACAAGAGAGCAGTGAAGGATTATGGTATACAAAGTAATATTTGGCAGGGAAAGTCACTGGTGATAAATCACTAGGGGTGGCACCGTGATTGTGGGATTTTCGGGGAACCAAATTTTTTTTCGAGGTGACGCATAGATTTTCGGGGAAATACCCGAAAATTCGGGGATAGTGCAAGCTCTGCTTGATTTCTAATCAGGAAAATCGAAATACTAAACCACACGAGAAGGAAAAGCTCCGACTTTGCGGTTGACGCAATAAAGAATTGCCGTAAAAAATAATTTAAAGTCGACCGAACGCCACCGCCTCTTCCGGCGGCGGCGTGCCTGCGGCGCGCCGGTGGCGTTACGACACTTCGGCGGCGTTCGACCGGGCCTCTCGTCGGCGGCGTTCGGTCCATCCGCCGGCGCGGCGCCGGGGTCTAGTTAGTGCCCTTTTTAATAGTCAAAAGTGATTGGAAGGGAACTAACACCCCTTCCACGATATATAGATAACGTTGTCGTAGAAACTTCAAAAAGGGCTCATTCAATTGGATATTGAGAGGGATACTGACCTTTTTATTAGTCAAAAGTGATTGGAGGGTAACTAACCCCCCTCTCACGCCCACCATTTCCCGTAACACATCTAATCAAAATTTGCAGATGGCCATTTTGTTCAACGTAGTTGAAAGTTCTGTAAATTAGGTCTTTGAAGATGAAAATCCCCCCAGAGTTACCAGGGCTAAGGTTGTAAGTTATGCCCTGGGGATACATAATGTTTTTATTGAAGGCTTTGTCATGGAAACTTGAAAAAGGGCTCATTCGATTGGAAATTCAAAGGGCTATTGCCCTTTTTAATAGTTGAAAGTGATTTGAGGGCAACTAACCCCCCTCTCACGCCCACCTTTTCCGCAAACACATCAAATTAAAATTTTGAGATAGCCATTTTGTTCAACGTAGTTGAAAGTTCTGGAAATTAGGTCTTTGAGGATGACAACCCCCGCACAGATCTCAGGACAAGGGTTGTAAGTTATGCCCTGGGGGCATATAAGGTTTTTATTGAAAGTGTTTTCGTAGAAACTTCAAAAAGGGCCTATTCAATTGGAAATTGAAATTGCTAGTGCCCTTTTTAATAGTTGAAAATGATCGGAGGGCAACTAACCCCCTCATGCTCACCATTTCCCCAAACATACACAATCAACATTTTGAGACAGCCATTTTTTCAACGTAGTTGATAGTTTTGGAAATTATGTCTTAGAGAAGGACAACCCCCCATAGCCCTCAGGGCAAGGGTTGTAAGTTATGTCCTTGGGGCATATAAGGTTTTTTTTATAGAAAGCTATGTTGTAGAAACTTCAAGCAGGGCTCATTTGATTGGAAATTGAAAGGGCTAGTGCCCTTGTTAATAGTCGAAAGTGATTGATGGGTGACTAACCGCCTTCTCACATTCACCATTCCCCCAAACACATCCAATTAAAGTTTTGAGATAGCCATTTTGTTCAACGTAGTTGAAATTTCTGAAAATTATGTATTTGAGGATGACAAACCCCCAGAGCCCCCAGGACAAAGGTGTTAAGTTATGCCCTGGGGGTATCTAAGGTTTGTATAGATAGCGTTGTCGTAGAAATTGCAAAAGGGGCTCATTCAATTAGACATTGAGAGGGCTAGTGTCGTTTTTAATAGTCGAAAGTGATTTGAGGGAAACTAACCCCCCTCTCACGCCCACCTTTTCCGCAAACACATCCAATCCAAATTTTAAGATAGCCACTTTGTTCAACGTAGTTGAAAGTTCTGGAAATTAGGTCTTTAAGGATGACAACCCCCGCACAGATCTCAGGACAAGGGTTGTAAGTTATGCCCTGGGGGCATATAAGGTTTTTATAGAAAGTGTTGTCGTAGAAACTTCAAAAAGAGCTCATTCAATCGGAAATTGAAATGACTAGTGCCCTTTTTAATAGTTGAGAATGATTGGAGGGCAACTAACCCCCTCACACTCACCATTTCCCCAAACATATACAATCAACATTTTGAGATAGCCATTTTTTCAACGTAGTTGATAGTTATGGAAATTATGTCTTAGAGGATGCCAACTCACCCTCCCCCCCACAGCCCTCAGGGCAAGGGTTTTAAGTTATGCCCTGGGGGCATATAAGTTTTTTTTATAGAAAGCGATATTGTAGAAACTTCAAGCAGGGCTTATTTGATTGGAAATTGAAAGGGCTAGTGCCCTTATTAATAGTCGAAAGTGATTGATGGGCGATTAACCGCCCTCTCATACCCACTATTTCCCCAAACACATCCAATTAAAGTTTTGAGATAGCCATTTTGTTCAACATAGTTAAAATTTCTGAAAATTATGTATTTGAGGATGACAAACTCCCCAGAGCCCCCAGGGCAAATGTGTTAAGTTATGCCCTAGGGGCATCTAAGGTTTTTATAGATAGCATTGTCGTAGAAATTTCAAAAGGAGCTCATTCAATTAGAAATTGAGAGGGCTAGTCCCGTTTTTAATGGTCGAAAGTGATTGGAGGGTAAATAACCCCCCTCTCACGCCCACCAATTCCGCAAATACATCCAATCAAAATATTGAGATAGCCAATTTGTTGAACGTAGTTGATTGTTCTGGAAATTAGGTCTTTGAGGATGACCACCCCCACCCCCAGAGCCCTCAGGGCTAAGGGTGTAAGTTATGCCCTGGGGCATATAATGTATTTATAGAAAGCGTTGTAGTAAAAATTTCAAAAAGGGCTCTTTCGATTTCAAATTGAAAGGGCTATTGCCCTTTCAATCTTTTATGGAAGGGGTGGTTGTTCAACTTCAGAAGAGACTCAGTCTTTCTCCCTGAAAAAAAGTATGTCAATATAAAACGAACAGAAATTAGTCAAAAAAAATTTTTGCACAAAATAAGTTTTTCAAAAAAAGTAAAGAACTCCATTAAACCAAAAAAGAACAAAAATAGAATCAAATAATTTACCAAGCATACAACTACCACAGATCAGTATCAAACAGTTCGTGGTAACGAACTGTAAGTAAGGAGCGACCCGGCTCAATGGTAACCGAAGGTCTAAAAACGGAATTTTGATACCAATAGATAAATCAAAAGAATCAGATTTTAATTGTGATTTCAAATATATAAGTTTCATCAAGTTTATTTCTACCCATCAAAAGTTACGCGCCTGAGAAAATTTGGCTTATTCTAGAAAAAAGGGGAAAAGACCCTCTAAAAGTTATAGAACCTTAATGAAAATCACACCATCATATTCAGCGTATCAGAGAACCCTACTGTAGAGGTTTCAAGCTCCTATCTATAAAAATGTGGAATTTTCCATTTTTTGCCAGAAGAAAGATGCGTGTTTATTTGTTTTTTTTTGTTTTTTTCCAGGGGTAATCGTATTGACCCAGTGGTCCTAGAATATCGTAGGAGGGCTCATTGGAATGGAAATTAAAAGTTCTAGTGCCCTTTTTAAGTGACCAAAAAAATGGAGGGCAACTAGGCCCCCTCCCACGATCTTTTTTTTCCAAAAGTCACTCAATTAAAATTTTGAGATAGCCATTTTGTTCAGCACAGTCGAAAATCTAATAAATATGTCTTTTAAGATGACTTAATCCCCCACAGTTCCCAGGGGAAGGGCTGCAAGTTATGAACTTTGCCCATTACTTACATATTGTATTGGTTATTGGGAAGTATACAGACATTTTCAGGAAGGATTTTTTTCTGGTGTGTGTGGGGGGGGGGGGGGGGCTGGAGGAGGGTGTTACTCGGGAGAATCTTTCCGTGGAGGATGTTTCTTTGGGGGAAGGGACGTTTTTATGAAGGGGGCGCCGGATTTCCAAGCATTATTTAAAAAACGATCAGAAATTAAATTAAAAAAAAACAAGTTTTTTCAACTGAAAGTAAGAAGCATCAATAGAACTTAAAACGAACAGAAATTATTACGTATATGAGGGGGTCCGCCCCCAAGTCAATACCTCGCTCTTTACGCTACAGTTTTTTTTTAGTGCTTTCAAAAGAGCTATCTATTCTAATTAAACGGCCTTTGTGATTCAGGGGTTTGTGAATTGAGCAAAATTTTATTTTTTAACGTAAAGAGCGTGGTATTGAATAAGGGGCGAACCCCCTCATATACGTAATAACATATACGTAATAAAAAAAAAACAATAAAAAAAACAAGCGATACAGCTCAATAGTAATCGAAACTTTTAAAAACGGAATTTTGATGTCAGTTAATGTATCAAAAGAATGGGATTATAATGCTGATTCTAAATATATAAATTTTATTAAGTTTAGTATTACTCATCAAAGGCTACAAGCCTGATAAAATTTACCTGATTTTTTAAAGAGGGGGGAAACATCCCCTACAAGTGAAAGAATTTTAATGAAAATCACACCGTCAGATTAAGCGTATCAGAAAACCCTATTACATAGGTTTCAAGCTCATATCTGCAAAAATCTGCAACTTTGTATTTTTTGCCAGAAGAAAAATATACGAATATAGAAGTTCATTACAAGTTAATTTGTAAATTATGTCAGAGCCAATTTTAGAGACAGCCATTTAGCAAAAAAAGTAAAATTTTTGTGCAAATTTTGTTTATTTATTCAATGACGGTGAGCCAAAATAAAAGCTGCATTAACTAAAAAACGATCAGAAATTAAATAAAAAAACAAGTTTTATAAACTGAAAGTAAGGAGCGACATTAAAACTTAAAACGAACAGAAATTATTCCGTATATGAAAGGGGCTGTCCCCTCCTCAACGCCTCGCTCTTTACGCTAAAGTTTGACTTTCTCACAACCCTACTTTTGTTCAACAATAAAAAACTTTAGCGTAAAGAGCGAGGCGTTGAGGAGGGGACAGCCCCTTTCATATACGGAATAATTTCTGTTCGTTTTAAGTTTTAATGTCGCTCCTTACTTTCAGTTTAAAAAACTTGTTTTTTTTATTTAATCAATAAATAAATGAAACCCAAAACAAACAGAAATTAAAATAAGTCAAACTCAAAACGAGCAGAAATTAATCTGAGTAGGGTTCTAAACCCTATGCTTTCTAAAAGCCAGAATATAATTTGTACTTTACTGAAAAAATTCTTCTAAATGTTTTCACTTATATAACAGTAAGAAATCAACAATTAATTAAGATTTTAAGGAATAAATATCAGCATATGTATACTAAACTGACAATGCACATTTTTTTCATTAAATTCATTTGAATTTTTTTTCAGTAAAGTACAAATTATATTCTGGCTTTTAGAATGCATGTGGCTTAGAACCCTACCCTGATTAATTTCTGCTCGTTTTGAGTTTGGCTTATTTTAATTTCTGTTTTTTTGGGGGGTTTCATTTATTTATTGATACTGATTTGTGGTAGTTGTATGCTTGGTAAATTGTTTGATTTTATTTTTGTTCGTTTTTGGTTTAATGGAGTTCTTTACTTTTTTTTGAAAAACCTATTTTTTGCAAAAAGTTTTTTTGATTAATTGTAGTAAAATGGTCTAATATCAACTTATTTACAGACTATAACTGATTTGGAATCCAAGTGTAGGGAGGTTGGAATTGAAATTATCGCAAGACAAAGTTTTATGCAAGAAGCCACCGATGCAGTGAGAAATCTCCGACGGCAAGATGCTCGTATAATCGTCGGGCTTTTCTATGTAGCAGCTGCCAGGAAAGTTCTGTGTGAAGTCTACAAACAAGGTCTTTATGGCAAACAACATGTATGGTTTTTCATTGGCAAGTATATCCTTATTTTCAGTTATTATTTCTGAGAAATTAGATAAGAAGGAAATCGTCTAACTCCAGGTGATTTTAAAATTTTGATTTAAAGGAATCTATGATCAGTGTTTAAATCCTAATAATGACTTGTTCCACAGCAAAATTGGTCTGAAGTCTGAATGATTACTTGTCTTAGCTAATTGCCTTTCTTTTTAAAAACAAATTACTAAAACTTTTTTAAGGTAAGATACACATTGGGTTTTTCTAGAACCAACTTTTTTAGAATTTCATTTTATAAGACATTTGACTGGCAAATAAAGCTTATTGATATGAAACTCCGACGAAAATCATGGTTGCAGCGGTTGCTGCAACCTAGTGAAGAGCGAACCACAGCCCATAGTAACCAAAAGTTAAAAAACTTGTTTCGAAAAAAAACTACCCAGTGAAAATAAATACCATCTGACACTGATTCAGGAATGGTAACTACTATTTCGGTTTGTCTTAAAAGTAAAAGTTTATTGCGAAAAGAATTTTATGGTGATTTCGAAAAAAAGTCTGAAACTTCTCAAAAATAGTCTATCTACCGTTAGAATCGGCACAGTCGAAAACCTAATTATGGGAAATTACAGCCCCCTCCTTTAATAACAAGGAAAATGACTTTTGTATGGGTAGCACTGATCTGTCTCCCGTTTTTTTTTTCTTTTTTTTCTACCAAGGCTAGGGGGTGACCAAAACATCATAGAGAGATGTGTAATAGCTCTTTTAAACGGAAATTAAACTTGCTAGTGCCCTCTTTAAGTGACCAAAAAGGTTGGAGTGCAACTAGCCCCCTCTCCCTAAAGGCCCCCTCCCCCCAAAGTCATCCAATCACAATTTTGAGATAGCCATTTTGATCATCATAGTTCAAAGGTCAAATATATTTGGTTTTGGTGATGATACGACCCTCCATAGCTCCTGGGGAAAGAGCTGCACATTGTATCGGCATCGGACGTATTGATATCGCGCGTATCGGTATTGGTGTATTGTTATTGGGCGTACTGACATTGCAGGTGTCTAGACATATTTTTAGTAGCTCATATAAAAGATATTGCTCATATCTAGGTCCTTCCTATAAGTTCAACCATCAGCAAATTCAAAATGACACTTAAAACGGCTTTTTTGGTGCCATATCTCAAGTGGAAAAGCTGGAGCTAGTGGGCTACCAGAACTTTTAGAGTGACCTTTAATGGCTCATTTGAAAGCTATCGCTCATATCTACGTGATTTTTATCAATTATACCATCCTTAAGTGTGATATACTACTAAAAACAACACTTTTGATCTCTTTTCTCAAGTAGAAAAGTTTGGAAGTATAAAACGATATCATCATTGCAATAATTATGATCCAAAACCCTTAACTGGAGATTTGCAAGAACACCTCTTGTTTGTTCCTCCTCCAAGCACCCTTAGTAAGCTACGCAATTAAGGTACAAACACTAATATATCAAATCATGGTTGCAGCGGTAGCTGCAACCTAGTAAAGAGCGAACCACAGCCCATAGTCACCAAAAGTTAAAGAACGCGTTTAGAAAAAAAAAAACTACCTAGTGAAAAAAACTGCCATCTGAAACTGATTAACGAATGGTAACTATTATTTCTGTTGGTCTTAAAAGTAAAAGTTTGTTGCGAAAAGCAATAATCCTAACTTTTAAAGTCCTTGTTCTATTTTTTGTCCCATGTTTTAATGTCAACTTGGTCTTTCCTGTTTCTCTACTTTTTTGTTTTCTATTTATTGCTATTATTATAATAATTACCATTTTTTTTTACTGTATCCTAGTGTTTATTATCCTTCACCTTTATTTCATATGTATTGTTTCATTTAAGTATTATTTGTGGTTCTTTTAGCGCTTTATTATTGTGTTGTATGGTCCACAACAAGCCAAGTTTCTTGGGCCGAATAACTTTTTTACGTTTGTAATAGTGTTTTAGTATTAATAAAATGATTGATTGATACGAAATTTAAGGTGATTTAAAAAAAGCCTAAGACCCCTTGAAAAGGGCGTCAGATTAAAACGAAAATTAAACCATTGGAATCAGCATGGTCGAAAACCTTGAATAGGGAACTTACAGTCCCCCTCCTTGAACAACAAGGAAAATCACTTTTTTTGCATGGGTAGCACTGATCTGTCTCCTGTTTTTTTTTCTGTTTTTTTTTTTTTTTTTTTTTTTTTTTTTTTTTTTTTTCTAGCAGGGCTAGCGGTTTACCAGATATGTGTCATAAAGGTATACATCATAAAGATATGTGTAATAGCTCATTCGAACGGAAATTAATTTTGCTAGTGCCCTTTTTAAGTGACCAAAAAGATTGGAGGGCAAATACCCCCCCCCCTCCCTACAGGCCATCTCCCCCAAAATCATTCAATCAAAATTTTGGTAGAACCATTTTGTTCAACATAGTTCAAAAGTCCAATATCTATGGTTTTTGTGATGATTTGACCCTCCATAGTCCTTGGGGAAAGGGCTGCACGCTGTATCGGTATTGTATCGATATCACACGTATCGGTATGACCGTATTTTTATTAGATGGATTGGTATTGGCAGGTATCGGGATTGGGCATATCAGTACCGGGTATTTTCCAATATTTGCAACGTTTTCTATGGTTTCCCAATATCTGAAAACAAATTTGTCCAAGACCCCATAAGAAATGGCATCAGATCAAATTAAAAATGCACCATTGGTATTAGCATGGTCGGAAACCATGTATAAGAGGATCCAGGGGGACCCGGGGCCCCCTTAAGTTTTTTTGGCACCCTCAATTCATTTTTTTCTTTTTAAATAAACTTGAGTAAAGAGCAAACAACAGTCCATAGTAACCAAATATTAAAAAACATGTTTATAAAAAAAAACTGCCTAGTAAAAAAAAATTGCCATCTGACTCTGATTCAGGAATGGTAACCCCGTTCGTGTTAAAAACAAAACTTTATTGTGAAAAAAAATTTATGGTGATTTCGAAAAAAGGCCTGAAACCCCTCGAGAATGGCGTCAGATAAAATGAAAAGTGTACCATTGAAATCAGCATAGTTGAAAACGTTGTTCAGGGAAATTACAGTCCCCAACCTTGAACAACAAGGAAAACCACTTTTTTGCATGGTTAGTACTGATCCGTCTCCCGTTTTTTCCCAGGGCTGGCGGTTTACCAGAATATCATACAAAGATACTTAATTGCTCATTCAAAATCTATTTCTCACATCCACGTGCTTTTCAGAAATTCCACCATCTGGAAATGCCATATGGCGCAAAAATGGCACATTCTGTGCCGTGTCTCAAGGGAGTGGGGCTAGCGAGCTACAAGAACATCGTAGACAGATGTTTAATAGCTCACATAAAAGCTATTTCTCATATCTACGTTTTCTTTATAAATTTCACCACCTGCACAGGCCAGAAGTATTTTCAGTGCTAATTGCAAAACGTCTAATTGTGACCTACTTTGTACAAATTCTCCCGTCATGGTTGCAGCGGTAGCTGCAACCCTGTAAAGAGCGAACCACAGCCCATAGTAACCAAAAGTTAAAAAACATGTTTTGAAAAACTGCCTAGTGAAAAAAAAATTGCCATCTGACACTGACTCAGGAATCGTAACTATTATTTTGGTCTATCTTAAAAGTAAAAGTTTACTGCGAAAAGTAATTTATGGGGATTTAAAAAAAAAAACCTCAAACCCCTCGAAAACGGCGTCAGATCAAAATGAAAAGTGTACTATTGGAATCAGCAAGGTCAAAAACCTCGTTCAGGGAAATTACAGTCCCCCTCCTTGAACAACAAGGAAAATCACTTTTTTGCATCGGTAGCACTGGTCTGTGTCCGTTTGTTTTTTTTTTTTTTCCAGGGCTAGCGGTTTACAAGATCATCATACAGAGATGCTTAATGGCTCATTCAAAAGCTTTTTTTCTTATGTACATTTTTTTTTTAATTCCACCATCTGCAAGTGTCACATGGCACTAAAATGGCACTTTTGTGCCATTTCCCAAGGGGTGGACTGTTAATGGGGAATTAAAATTTTAAATTTCCAATCAAATGAGCCTCCTCTTAAGTTCACGCAGCCACCCATTCCATTAAAAACCTTAAATGCCCCGGGACAAAACTTACAACCCTTGCTCCCAGACTCTGGGGGGTTGTGTCTATCCTAAAGATATTTAGGGTCTTCCGAATTATGCATTCGGAAGAAATAGAAAGTGAGGGGGGCTAGTTGCCCCAATCACTATGACTCTTAAAAAGGGCATTAGAACTATTGATTTCCAATCCAATGAGCCACCACCAAACATTATACCAATACTTCTTCCGTAAAAATCTTACAAGCCCCTGGGTCAGTTCTTGCAGGTGTTCTTGAGGGGGTGTTCTTGCATAATTATTACAATGATACTGTTGTATAATTTCAAGATTTTACACTTAAGAAGTGGAAGAACGTAGATATGAGCAATATTTTGTATATGAGCTATCAAAAATCTATCTAAGATGTTCTGGCAGCCCGCTAGCCCCACGCCTTGAGAAACGGCATAAAAGTGTCATTTTTCATGCCATATGGCACTTGCAGACGGTGGCATTTGTATAAACTACGTACATATGAGAAATAGCATTTGAATGAGCTCTTAAGCATCTCTCTATAATGTTCTAGTAACCCGACAGGCGTAGAAAAAAGAAGAAGAAGAAAGAAAAGACCGTTTTAACATTTTTTAAATTTTAGTTACTATGGGCTGTGGTTCGCTCTTTACTAGGTTGCAGCTAATATTTCAACCATAAGAAAGAGTTCATTGCAGATTCTCCACGGAAACTAATTACCATTGAAATCTGTGAAATCTAATAGATGATAGAATTTTTTTTAAATCTAGTAAATATAACCAATAGCTTTTAATTGAGCCATTAAACATGGATCTACGATGGTGTGGTAGCCTGCTAATGTTTCAGTAGCTCACTGATGAGCAGACGATTTATGAAACTTACTAAGGGGGCTGGGAGGGGAGCGTACGCAAGGGATTCTTATAAACCTCCAGTTAAGGGTTCTGGAACATAACTATTACAATAGTACCTGTTACCTGTTTTGCACTTCAGAGCTTTTCCACTTAAGAAGTGGCACCAAAAGTGTTGTTTTCAGTGCTATATCACACTGACGAATGGTAAAATTGATTAAAAAAAAACACTTGTATATAGCAATAGTTTTCAAATGAGCCATTAAACATCACTCTTGTAAGTTCTGCTAGCCCAATAGCCCCAGCTTTTCCACTTGAGACACGACACCAAAAGTGCCGTTTTTAGTGCCATTTGGAACTTGCTAATGGTGGAATTTGTATGAAGGACGTAGATATGAGCAATACCTTTTATATGAGCTATAAAAGATCTGTCTACGATGTTCTGGTAGCCTGCTAGTGCCACCCTTTGAGAAATGGCACAAAAGTGCCATTTTAGTGCCAGTGCCAGTGCCATGAGTGCCGTTTTCGAGAGGTTGATTTTCCCGTCAACATTTCCGGTCAACATTTTGATACAGCCATTTTGTGCAACATAGTTGAAAGGTTTGGAAATTATGTCTTCGAGGATGACAACCCTCCCCCAATAGCCCTCATGACAAGGGTCGTTAGTTATGCCCTTGGGGAATATAACGTTCTTGTAGAAAGTTTTTTCGTAGAAGCTTCAAAAAGGGCTCATTCAATTGGAAATTGAGAGGTCTAGTGCCTTTTTTCTTTGTCGAAAGTGATCAGAGGGCAAATGTCTCCCTCCACGACTATCATTTCCCCAAACACTTCCAATCAAAATTTTGATATAGCCATTTTGTTAAGCGTATCAAAAAGGTCTGGAAATTATGTCTTTGAGGATAACAGATCCCCCCAACCCTCAGGGTAAGGGTTGTAAGTTATACCTTGGGGACATATAGGGTTTTTATAGAAAGTGTGGTCATATAAACTTCAAAGGGGGCTCGTTGGAGTGGTAATCAGACGCTCTAGTGCTCTTTTTAAGAGTCAAAGTGATCAGAGGGCAAAGTGATGAAAGTCAGGTGAAGTGTACTTGCATTACCTGCAAACGGAAATGAAGACACTTCATCCTGACTTAAACAATTTTGAGGGTGTTTTTTCAGAGGGCTGGTAGGATTTTTAATAGGGTGGAAAATTATAATGAAAATAGGAGCGGTTCAGTGGTTTAATTTATTGAAAATTTGATGTAAATGTAACTAAGTTTAAAAAAAAATTTGTTTTAAGAGGTGGGAAGGAAAAGGGGGTGTAAAATATAATGTAGATTTAAAAAGTTTTAGAGGTGTACAACGCTTTTCTTTCGACACACGGTTTCAGTGCTTCAAGTATTCTGTCCTCGTGGCAGGGCCTAATTCCCGTTTCAATGATGCTAGTAAGACTAATGGCGAGATAAATGTCACACAAATAGCGCTGGCGTTGTGTGAAATGCAACTAATATCAATCATAATCCTTAGCAAACTTATGTCAATTCTTTTTTTTGTAGCTGGTTAAAAGAAATATTTAGAAAAGCGGAAATAGTAAGAAGTCAGCATGGTGTTATGCATAGAGGAAATTCTACATTTATGGGTTAGTATGTGAATCCGAAACGTAAGAAATAGGACTTTATCAGCGTTTATTAGGCATTTCCATGACAAATGAGAGAATCAGAGTTTCAATTAAATACTGGAAATAAAAATTAAAACAATTAAATGATTCCTGGAGCAGATTTCCTCTACCAAAGTCCTTGACGAAACTATAAGCGATTTGACTTATCTAGCTGTAGTAAGAATCAAACAGTTCGGGGTAACGAACTGTTAGTAAGGAGCGACCCGGCTCAATAGTAACCGAAACTCTAAAAAGCGGGAAAATTTGACTTATTTTTGAAAAAGGGCGAAACACCCCCTAAAAGTCATAGAACTTTAATGGAAATCACACCATCGGATTCAGCGTATCAGAGAACCTTACTGTAGAACTTTCAAGCTCCTATCTGCAAAAATGTGGAATTTTGTTTTTTTTTTGTCAGAAGAAATATCACGGATGCGTGTTTATTATTATTATTTTTTTTTTGGTTTGTTTTTTGTTTTTTTTTTATTTCCCCAGGGGTGATTGTATCGATCCATTGGTCCTAGAATATCGTAAGAGGGCTCATTTGAACAGAAATTAAAAATTCTAGTGCCCTCTTTAAGTGACAAAAAATTGAAGGGCAACTTGGCCCCCTCCCACTCTCATTTTTTTCCCGAAATCACCCAATTAAAATTTTGAGATAGCTATTTTGTTCAGTATAGTCAAAAATCTAATAAATATGTCTTTTAGGATGACTTAATCCCCCACAGTTCCCAGGGGAAGGGCTGCAAGTTATGAACTTTGCCCTATAGTATTGGTTATTGGGAAGTATACAGACATTTTCAGGAAGTTTTTTTCTGGTGGGGGGGGGGGGCTGGAGGAGGCTGTTACTCGGGAGAATCTTTCATGGAGGATGTTTCCTTGGGTAAGGGACGTTTCTATGATGGGGGCGCCGGATTTCCCAGCATTATTTAAAAAACGATCAGAAATTGAATTAAAAAAAACAAGTTTTTTCAACTGAAAGTAAGAAGCAACATTAGAACTTAAAACGAACATAAATTATTACATATATTAGGGGGTTCTCCCCCAAGTCAATACCTCGCTCTTTACGCTACAGTTTTTTTTGTGCTTTCAAAAGAGCTATCTATTCTAATTAAACGGCCTTTGTGATTCAGGGGTTTGTGATTTAAACAAAATTTTAACTTTAGTGTAAAGAGCGTGGTATTGACTGAGGGGAGAACCCCCTCATATACGTAATAACACATACGTAATAAAAAAAAACAATAAAAAAAAACAAGCGATACGGCTCAATAGTAAAACGGTATTTGTCTCAATAGTAAAAATGGTATTTTGATGTCAATAAATGTATCAAAAGAATGGGCTTATAATGCTGATTCTAAATATATAAATTTTTATAAAGTTTAGTATTACTCATCAAAGGCTACGAGCATGAGAAAATTTACCTGATATTTGAAAGAGGGGGGAAACATCCCCTACAAGTGAAAGAATTTTAATGAAAATCACACCGTCAGATTCATCGTATCAGAAAACCCTATTACATATGTTTCAAGCTCATATCTGCAAAAATGTGCAAGTTTGTATTTTTTTTGCCAGAAGAAAGATCACGGATGTGTGTTTATTTATTTTTTTTCAGGGGTAATCGTACCGACCCAGTGGTCCTAGAATATCAAGAGAGAGCTTATTCGAACGGAAATTAAAAGTTATAGTGCCCTTTTCAGTGACAAAAAATGCTGGAGGGCAACTTGGCCCCCTCCCAGGCCCCTTTTTTCCCAATTTCGTCTTATCAAAATTTTGAGATAGCCATTCTGTTGCGGTGAGGAACAACCATCTTGGTGCGGAACAACCTCTTGGGTAAAATTTGTTTTAAAATTGCGGGGTTATTTGTAAATTCATTCATTTCTTGTTGTTTTCATGTATTTTTGAGTGGAGTTGAAATCCAATTTTGGTAAGTGGTGCTATCTGAAATAATGGCTTTAATTTTTATTCGTAATTAACATTGTCCATTTTACAATCTTATTATATTTATAAGGTCTGGTGATAATGAGACCTTTACCCTTTTTTTTTATTTGTGCTATTACTTTTATGTCATTTTTCGTGTTTTCATTTACAATTTTGATCTTATTAAAAGGGCAAACCCTACTATATAGGTTTCAAGCTTCTATCTGAAAAAATGTGGAATTTTGTATTTTTTGCCAGAAGAAAGATCACGGTCGCGTGTTTTTTTTTTTTTTTTTGATTTTCCCAGGGGTGATCGTATCGATCCAGTAGTCTTAGAATATCGTGAGAGGGCTCATTCGAACGGAAATTAAAAGTTCTAGTGCCCTTTTTAAGTGACCAAAAAATTGGAGGGCAACTTGGCCCCCTCCCACTCTCATTTTTTCCCGAAGTCACCAAATCAAAATTTTGAGATAGCCATTTTGTTCAGCATAGTCGAAAATTTAATTAATATGTCTTTGAGGATGACTTAATCCCCCACAGTTCCCGGGGGAAGGGCTGCAAGTTATAAATTTTGCCCATTGTTTACATATAGTATTGGTTATTGGGAAGTATACAGGTGTTGTCAGGAGAAATTTTTTCTAGTTGGGGGGTCGGGGTCGGAGTAAGGATTACGGGAGATGATCTTTCCATGGAGGATCATTTCCATGAAGGGGGTGCCAGATTTCCCAGCATTATTAAAAAAACGATCAGACATTAAATAAAAAAAACAAGTTTTTTTCAACTGAAAATAAGGAGCAACATTAAAACTTAAAACGAACAGAAATTATTACGTATATGAGGGGGTTCTCCCCCTAGTCAATACCTCGCTCTTTACGCTAAAGTTTTTTAGTACTTTCAAAAGAGCTATCTATTCTAATTAACCAGCCTTTGTCATTCAGGGGTTTGTAATTCGAACAAAATTCGTAAAGAGCAAGGTATTGACTAGGGAGCGAACTCCCTAATATACGTAATAAAAACATACGAATATAGAAATTCGTTACGTAAGTTAATTCGTAAGTTAAGTCAGAAAAAAATTTCGAGAAAGCCAATTAGCAAAAAAAAGGAAAATTAATATGCAAATTTTGTTTTAATTATTCATGTACGGTGAGCCAAAATCAAAGCTGCATTAATTCAAAAACGTTCAGAAATTAATTAAAAAAAAACAAGTTTTTTTTAACTGAAAGTAAGGAGCGACATTCAAACTTAAACGAACAGAAATTATTCCGGGCTGTCCCCTCCTCAACGCCTCGCTCTTTACGCTAAAGTTTGACTTTCTCACAACTCTATTCATTTAAACAATAAAACACTTTAGCGTAAAAAGCGAGGCGTTGAGGAGGGGACAGCCCCTTTCATATGCGGAATAATTTCTGTTAGTTTTAAGTTTTAATGTCGCTCCTTACTTTCAGTTAAAAAAACTAGTTTTTTAAAAATTAATATCATTATAAAACGCACTAAGTCTCATTTTCTTTTTCCACGATTTCTTTTTCATTCAGAAAATCATATTCACTGCGAATCTACCTTCTTATTCCTTAGTGATTTCAAATCTGTCCTATTTCCAGATGTAGAGAATGTATTAAACGAACATGGATTAAATAAAAAAAAATTCTGCTGAAAGTAAAGAGCAAATTTGACACAGCAAGCAACGGTTTTAAATCTACTTAATAAATAACAGTTTTTTTACAAATTGTTTGGGGGAGGGGGCAACTGCCTCCCCTTGCCCTCCCTCAACGACACCCCTGGTCCTAGGAAGTGGAATAGAACCACATTCTTGTTAAGTTTATTGTTTGACATACGGTCTGTCAAATTAAATACCAAGAATTAGGTTCCATTGCAACTGAACCACCAAGTAACTGAACCCCAAGGAACTGAACCACTGTAACTGAACCACCAAGTAACTGAGCCACCGTACAACTGAACCACCGTGCAGCTGAATCACCGTGTAAGTGAACCACCGTGTAACTGAACCCCGTGCAACTGAACCCCTGTTGTAACTGAACCCTCGTGTAACTGAACTCTGGTGCAACTGAACCCCAATTAACTGAACCAGCGTGAAACTCAACCCCCGTGAAACTGAAAAACCGTGCAACTGGACCACCGTGCAACAGAACCCTCGTATAACTGAACTCTCGTGCAACTCAACCACCGTACTTAGAATCTTCATATGTTCAACCTTGTTGGAATTGTTTGCTTTTTAAAGTCATGATATAAATGAATGTCAAGATGATTAATAAATAAGCTCTTTTTTGTTGTCACAAAACAAAGAAAATCGGACGTCACAAACTCTTAAAGCCAAATCTATTTCTCATTTTCTTAATGTATGTTAATAGGGGTTCTCTTCTCCCTGTCACCATTTAAAGGTCAAGGCGTTTACCTCGCTCTCCCACGAAAAACCCTCCCCTGGAAAACACATCCTCGTGGAAAATATGGTTTTCCAAATTTGAATTTTTTTTTTTGTAGTTGTGTTATTTTTAGTTTATTTTTGTGTTATTTTTAAGGAAATTGTAAAAGAAATATGGTTTTCCAAATTTGAATTTTTTTTTGTAGTTGTGTTATTTTTAGTTTATTTTTGTGTTATTTTTAAGGAAATTGTAAAAGAGGAATTTACGTGTAAGTCCTGCCCCCTTCTCCTCGATGCAAAAATATTCTTCTCGTGGGAATCCTCCAGAACCCCCCCCCCCTTTGAGAAAACTCCCACACAAAAAATATCAATATGTTTCCCATTAACATATATTATCTAAAAGCTAAGGACAAATTACAAAATTTAAAAAGGTACTTAAAACTTCTGCAATGAGGTTCTCTGATTGTCTTGTAGCTAAGGAGAGAGGGATTCAGTTGCATCATGATTCAGTTGCACAGTGGTTCAGTTGGACGAGGGTTCATTTACACATGGGTTCAGTTAAATGAGATTTAGTTGCGGGGGTTTAGTTGCAAAAGGGTTTAGCTAAATGGGGCTCAGTTGCCCGGTGGTCCAGTTACACGAGGATTCAGTTGCACGGGGATTCGTTTATGCAGGGTTTCAGTTGCACGGTCGTTCGGTTGAACGGTAGTTAAGTTGCACGGTAGTTCAGTTACAGGTGTTCAGTTGCTTGGAGTTCAGTTAGATGGTGGTTCAGTTACGCACACCCTGAAAGATCTATAGACAATTCCTCTAGATAACGTTTTACAAATTTCCCTGTAATTTTCAAAGTGCCCAAGTTTAGTAACCAAACTTAATCCCTGTCATTACAGTAGCTCCCAATATTCTAATCCTGGTTCGCAGACTTAACGACCCACAAATCCTAACATTTTTAACTCTGACCAAAAACTCTGCGTCTTGGCCATTCTACTTTTCCATATCTTCACTGCATCCACCATCTTTACTAATTACGTGATACTCAACATAACCTCTTCAACTTAATTTATTCGTAGCCTAAGCAGATTAGTCTTCTTAACTTTAATTTTCAAACCATTTCCTGCGCTTTGAGCTGAAATAACCTCCAAAGATTCCTTCATTTCCCTAACATTTTTGTCTTAGGTACTCTGATTATCTGCATAATCAAAGTGTAGGGGCGTTTCATGCCCCCCCCCCCCATTAAATTTCATGCTCTCCCAAACCCTTTACCATGTTCCTTACGACAAATCCGTGAAAATAATCCGTATAAACAGGGATAGGATGTATCTATAGCATCTCTTAGCCTCATAAGTCTCATCAGGCTAAATATGTTAACATCAAATTTGTTTTATGTTTTCTAAATATAGAAAACATCAAATTTCAGATGAACTGTGAACTTTGTCATACAGTAACAAGAGTGTGTGTTGTAGTTTTTCGACGAGTTTTTATGATAAATTCTTTTTTTTCTGAAATTCATGGTTTTTGACTTAGGTTTTTAATAAATGTGTACTTTTGCCATAGAGGAATTAGTCTTTAAAGTTTCAAGTTTCTTAAATTCTGATCTGTGAGAAAGATTTTTTCGTTAAGCGTTTTCATTTTGATCTCCTGCAAAAGTAGAAAAAGTGGACTTATGCCCTTTTTGAAAAACGCCAAGAAAATTTGTTGTTATAAACCTGTGTAGTCTACTGTGCTCTATCACATAATTTACCCCACAATTTCTGCTATTTGTTCCACAGTGTTTTGCGAGCCAGTCTAATTTCATCTTTGTTTTATTTCTTTAATGAACAAAATTAGCTTTCACCTCAAAGCTTTTCGCTTCAGGAGAATAATAGTTCCTTCATAGTTGCAAAAGTTCGAGTATATTAGTGAAATATTCCTATCCTATTCCAGCATATAGCATATATTTAATTTAAGATACAAAACACGAGATAAAGGTCGCTTTCGCTACTTTCCCAGACTTATCATTGCCCTGAAAACTGTGATAAAAATCTAGGTACTTCATATCCAAATATCCTAAATGAAAGATAAGAAAAGATTGAACATGTTGTTTTCATTTTTTTGTAATTATCAATATTTTTAATTTATTAGGTTGGTATGAAGACAATTGGTTTGAAGTTAATTTGGAAGCAGAAGGTATTCAGTGTACAAAAGAAGAGATGAGAATGGCAGCCGAGGGACATTTTACTACAGAAGCGTTGAACTGGAATCAAGATAAACAAAGGACAATATCAGGCATGGTAATAGGTTCGTTTGGGTTTCTCTGAAATTGAGTTAAAATTTGGACCTGATACAACAAGTAAACGATTTTTTTCTTAATCTTATAAGTAGTTTAAATGGGGTATAATAAAGTATGGGGTTCTATATCCCTAACCACTTCTCGGAGCCTTCTACTCTATCAAATGATGTGATACGTTTGTTGTATTAATGATTTAACGATATCCGAATAAAAATTTAGATATTTTGATATATTTTCGGAAGTTTTTAGTAGATACTTTATGACAAATCGTATGGTCGCCCCTTACCTTGCACCTTCCAAGGAGATTCTGAATAAACAGTCAATGAACTCGTACTTGACCTAGATATTCATTAATTAACATTATACAAAATTGGAGATTTTACTCAAAACTTCTACTGCATTTGCTGTATTTTTAAATTAAACATTAGCATATATGCTAGTATTTTTAAATTGCACAAGTTATCAGCTCACCCCCTAAAATTCTGCCCCGTAAATTTAGGATTTATTAGAAGATCATTGTCTCTCAATTCATCACCCTCTATAATAATCTCTTCCAAGCCAACCCATCATTTTGGACCTGAACGATCAGCCTGATTATCAGAAACTTTTAGTTTCGTAGGGTAACATGTATGTCTAAATCTTGAAAAGGACTTATTCATGGTCATAATTAAACCTTGCAGAGAATTCACCATACACCCCTCCCCTGTTGTCTCATAAAACTCTACCAACTGAATAACGTTTTGAGAATCTCCCTGGGCATGACCAAAGGCAACAGTTATTGGGTATTGTGTTGACAAGATTAGAACTCAAGGAGTGTTCGTAAATATCTACCGGTTTTGCTTCACAGTGTAGCGCCACTTTGTCGCTCCGTAAAGTGAAAATTGAAAATATTTAAACTTTATTTTCGACGTAACACCTTTAATTATATGTAGTATCTCTACTGAAGATGGTTACTGGATATCTGATCAAAATATCTGGACTTTTGTACCTTTTTTTTCACTGTCTAAATAAATGGATTTATCCCCATTTAAAAGCTTATTTGTTCGTTATTTAAACTTAAAATTGCAATTTCACTAGCTGGCATCTCTACCGATTGATAACCGTGTTTTTCACGGTACTTTACATGTTTATTTAGATTTATTTGGGGAAGAAATGCCCATGGGTTTTTTTTTTATCAAAGTATAGGACTACCTCAAGGGCGCCTGTAGAAAATTTTCCAGGGGGGGATACCAGAAAGTAACTATGACTCTAGGGATATTGACGATGTCAACCTCGTAAAATTTCGGTATAACTTTACCGAAAAAAGTGACTGTGGATTGTCAGTTTAAGATACATAAAACTTTTATTTATTCCTTCAAGTTTTAAAAATTTGTTATGCATTAAAGTAAAAAAAAGTGAAAACACTTAAAATGTTTTTTTTTCAGTTAAGGGCAAATTAGGTTCTGTTCTTGGGAACACATCGGGGGTTGTCAGCCCTACTCATGTTAGTTTTTGCTCGTTTTGAGTTCGACTTGGTTATTTATTGTAGTTTCTGTTCATTTATGGTTTCATTTATTTGTTGATGGTGGTTTGTGAGAGTTTTACACTTGAAAGATTATTTGACTTTATTTTTGCTCATTTTTGGTTTAATGGAGCTCTATTTTTCTTTGATAAATTTGTTTCGTGGAAAAAAGTTCTTTTAATTAATTTTCATAAAGAGACAACTGGATTCACTTACCTGTGGGGAAGTATTGAATAGAAAAGAACCACTAATGTCAGATAACTGTTAAATCAGTAAACCGAACTCCAGATTTAACTTTGGTGTTAATCGAATGGGGCATTCCAAAATACGGGCGCTTCAGAAGACGAAAGATTTGTTAGAGATTGTCCAGAGGAATTGTCTACACTTATCATATAAACTGATCATGATACCTTTAGACTGATCATATTTCAAACAGTGAGCGGTAAAAAAAAATGTGATTCTACACCGGTATAGAGAAACCAACAGTTTTACTACAAAAAATGGTTACTATTTTACTAATGTTTTTACTAATTACTATTAATTTTACTATTCAATTTAAGGCATTTATTTGTAATTTATATAGAATTCGTTGATTAATTATTAATTAATTGTTAGAATGAAAAGTTCAGTAATTTTAATTCACAAATTCTAGTATCTTGACTAAATTGCCGTTCAGGTTTAAGCTAAAAGTTGAGTTTCATTATTATGAAAGAAAAGCAAGCAAGACTCCTAATAGGATAAGACCTTATAGGACACAACCAATTGAGTAGACACAGGATGATCCTTATAGACTTAAGCAAAATTAGAATCTGACCCCTTAACTAGGATTGTATTTTAAAATTGAGGAAAATAATAAAAAAAAGAAATAAACTTACGTTTTTAGCTTGAGAAAATATGAGCACAAATTCTTTTGGGTAATTTTATATTCAATGAGTTTTGTATATATAGATTCACTGTTTTAAAAGATATTATTTTAAAACATAAAATTAATGTTAGAATTTCATTTTTAAAGTTTTAGTTAGTATTGGCGCATATCAGTGAGTAAAGTGTTTTTTTTGTCTTTCAATACCTCGAAGGATTGTTGTTTCACCTTACTTTAAAATCAATAGTGATGATTATAGCAGTTTTTACAGTTTAAGTGCATGTAGAGCGTTTTATCACCCCCTTTAACGTGGAGAAAGAAGTTGCTTTAGGTTAGGAAATGGCCATTTGAAGTTGCTGCCTTTATTCTCCGAGAAAACCAAATACGAAACAAGATGTGCGACTTTTTTTAAGCTGCAGAAGTGATAGAATTTTTGTAACGTTTTAGATCTGATTGTCTATTTTTCCAACATAAATTTACTTTATTGAATGAATTTTTGTGTAAAAATAAGAAATCAACTCAATTCTATTTTTTTTTTTTTTACAGACAGTTGATGACTTTCGAAGAAGACTTCATTTTGCTCTAAAAAACTCAGGATATGACATTGACCATGGTAGGTATCCTGAGGGCTATCAAGAAGCACCTCTCGCCTATGATGCAGTCTGGGCTACTGCCCTTGGTACGTAATTTGCTTTAAGTTTGATTTAACACTAAAATGAAGTTTGGCTGCTTCAAATCTTCAAAGGGCTACAACGTTTTATTGCGTACAAGATTTCTAAGGCATTTTTCCCAATTCACAGCCCTTGCTAGATGACAAGTCGTAAAAATACACAATATGTGCAAAGAAAATATGAATAATTATAGATAAGCTTTCAATAGTTCTGGACCTCACTTATGGCTTTAGGATTTATTAAGGACTGTTATTTGTAATAATTGTTAAGTTAAAAAGTGCTTTGCTTCAAGTCAATAAAGAGTTTTGCTTCAATCTAAACCTAAACATAACTTGGGACTGGTCTTCAAAGGGATATTATTAGAAGCAAACTCTCTTGCAGCCATTCTTAGGAAACGGTTTTGTATACCTAACGTTTGTGAAGCATTTCTGTCGGCTCCGGGCGATTTTTCAATAGGGAGGAATTTAGAGATTGGAAACCAGAGATCAGCAGAAATAAAGTAAAACAATAATTCCAGCGCATATTTCAATAATATTTCGTATATTCAAAAATATTTCAAGCGACCGTAAATCACTATCGATAAATAAATAAAACCCAAGCGAACAGAAACTACAATCAAAAATCAAGGCAAACCTAAGACCAGCAGAAACTAAAATTATGAGGAGCATGGCTAACACCCCCCGCACTTTATAAAGATCAGAACGTAATTGCACTTTGCTGAAAACAAAATATAATTTAAATGTTTTCCCGTTCATAGCGTTAACGAATCTAAAGTTGTTGAGACTTTCAGAAACTCATATGCATGTATTAAATTGTGAATCCACATTCTTTTACTCTTTTCAGTAATCTTGGTTATTATGGTAATTTTATTTTCTTAGTTTTATGACGAAAAGATGCACATCACTCGAAAAAAATGGTTTTCTACTTGTTTACTTCTGCTCGTATTAGTTTTCTTTGAAGAAATCGTTTTGTGGGGGAAAGTTTTTAAAACTAATATCTTTAAAAAAAAACAGGCTTTAATTCTTCCAGCACCACTTTGTTGAGAATAATGGGTCCAAACAGTGAGAGTTATTTAATCCATTTTTAAAATGATCCTAAGAATGATGGACACACACACACACACACACACACACACACACACACACACACACAACACACACACACACACACACACACACACACACACACACACACACACACACACACACACACACACACACACACACACCACACACACACACACACACACACACACACACACACACACCACACACACACACACACACACACACACACACACACACACACACACACACACAACACACACACACACACACACACACACACACACACACACACACACACACACACACACACACACCACACACACACACACACACACACACACACACACACACCACACACACACACACACACACACACACACACACACACACACACACACACACACACACACACACACACACACACACACACACACACACACACACACAGCTTTCTGCAAAATAAATTTGTGGCAATTTCAAACATTTCCGAGGGAGCCCTAGAAAATAGTGTTAAATGGAAATGAAAACTGAACCATTTGAATCAGCATATCTGAAAACCTTAAGAAGTATAGTCCTACGGAATTATAAACCCTAAGAATTCCTTAAGCAATAAGGAAAATAGATTTTTCGCATTTTCCTCTGAAAAAAAACAAACAAAATCCTTCAATTGTGGTCTTATTAACAGAAGTTTTATGTGAAAATAAGTTTTTGGCAATTTCAAACATTGCCGAGAGGCCCTAGAAAATGATGTTGAATTGAAACAAAATACGGCTTAAAATATATTTATGACTTTATTAATTCCGACTTTATGAATATCCCCAATACTATGTAATCCTTTTTCAAACGGTATTGGCTGGCAATCTGCATCCCCTCAGATTTCACTCTCTTCGGAAATTTAAATAATTATTGTCAAGACATCCCTCTAAACAAAAATATGCATCTCTTAGGGAGTCAAAATTCCCTCAGATTCACCCTTTGTTGGTAAGCGATTAAAATTTCAACACTTTGAGCCGATCGCTAGCGCAACCTAAATAAAAAATGTATTAATTCCTATCGCAAATACAGAATAAATTAACTGTTTTTTCTCATGTCAATTGGGAACAGTTTTAACTTCAATTCAATTTTAAAAATAGATACAAATTCCCAGTCCCCTGATCGCCTGTTTCCATGTTTCTTTGTCGGTCTAATATTTAGGTCAAATTCTTGTCTGTATTACAGAATAAATGGTCGGAATAAAGGATGTATTGGTCGGTTTACAGAATATATTAAATGCCTTAAGTTGTTAGTCTAGTATAAATTGGCCTTGAGGGTGAAATGCAATATAAATTGGATAAGTTCCGAACCCAAATAAGGCTATACCTTCTGTAGATCACGCTTGAGGGGGGACCTGTACATAGCACACTACTATTGGCAAACGAAATGCCAATTAATTTAGAACATTTGTTTAGAAGTTGGAGTAATCAAATAAGCGTCATTGTTAGATTTATTCTAAATACTTCACTTGTGAATCATGCATAAAACCGGAAAGAAAAGCATTTAAAACAAAAACAAAGCAAGTAAAATATAATTAGGTTCTTAAAGTTGAGGCTAATTGTTTATTTATACAATTTTACCTAGCGATTTTTGGTTTGTATTTAGAATGTTTAGTTTCCTAACCTTTTAATTTCTAAGAGAATCATTGCTTTTGTAGTTTCTGCCTACTTTAAGGTCGAATAGCGTACTATCAAAAATTTTAAATCAGCATACCGTGGCAACACAAAAGATGGCATTTATTAGTTTCTAATGTGTAAATATGTCTATTTCAGCCTTAAACAAAAGTGCAGAAAGATTAGCTAAGAAAGGGATCCTATTGGAAGATTTTAATTACAACGACAGAGTTATTGGAAATGAAATACATTCTGCAATGAACGAGACTAGTTTTCTCGGTATTTCCGTAAGCTGAGTTTCTTTATTTAATTAATCGTAAGGCTAACAATATCCTCAAGAAACCTTAAATTTACAAAAAGGTCTCATCCTTAATTGGAACGCAACCAAATGTTCTGGTCTAAATAGACCTTAACCAAAATTCCAGTTTTGTGTTGAAATTGACGATGCCTTCCAAGAAGAGGCAAAACAAAATGAAATTATTTTAAAATTGAATACTAGAATGAAAAATTGCGGTGAAGATAATATTTATACGTTTAAAGAAACCTTTGGAAAGAAAGTCAAAAGAGAAACAAAAAGAGAAACAAGAAAAGAAGAGAAACAGTCAACTTAAGTAATATGCAAAAGGACAATGCCTGAGCAGCTAAACCCACAGTGTAAACTATGCCCTTTAAAATTATTTTGATCTCTGGTTTCAATTATAGCATAGAACTTCAAAAAAGTGATTCTTCAAAATAGACGATTAGAAAAAAAATTCCCAATTTCCTGTAACAACTTGGAACTTTCAAACAAGATGTCACTCTACCCATAGTTCTTCTTTATTTTTTTAGGTGTAAAATGAAACCGGCTTAGTTCTGAATTAGTAAATTGTTATTTTAATAATTTCTATTTTTACGCTTTTTATTAGAAACTCTTAGAAACGTATCTTTTGAAATTTTGAAAACTTCTGCATCGGTTTGTTATTATTAGTGAATATATAAATTTATGGACTTGCATCCTGTGAGGCCTCGTTCTGAAAGTGCCTCCTCTAAAGGCATTATATTTAGTTTTAAAAATAAAGAACCTTCCATGAAAACTAAAGAGCAAACAAAAACATAAAATAGGCAAAATCCAAAACTGAAAACGAAAAAGAGCTACTATGAATGATCAAATAAAATCTAAGATAAACAGAAATTGCAATGAACAATAAACTCCTAGCTGTATTGCTGCTATCAGTTCTCTTTATGATTGCAATGTTTAATTAGAGGAGTAAAGAAAACTTCATAGGCTGTCCGAGCCCCCTGAGCCCACGATTTGTTTCCCTCGCATGGAACATATTTTTCCAATAAACACTCCCCACCGAGACTCCACCTTCCTAGGGCAATTTCTCAGCCTGTTCTGTCTTTGTTTCTTGTTTGATGCTGTACCTTTAAATATGAAAAAAAAACTTTGTCCCCTTCATTACAGAAAAAATAACCAAAACATCCCGCTTGGTTATCTATTTTATTATTTGGTTCTGTTCCTACCCAATTTTTGTATTTGTTTGCCTGTTCCCCTCCCTTCTTTATGTCCGGTTATAACTTTTTAACTTATTCTGATGTTTCCCAGTTTTAACTATTGACTAACGAATTATTTTTCATTCTGATAATTCCAATTTCGATGTTTTTGCCAGTATTTTAGCCTTTGGGGTTTCCATGACTTTTGTCTGTCATGTTCTTATTTATTGAATCCGAAATGAATTCGACTCTTTGGCGCTGGTGACAGCAATTTTTTTGTAGCAAATATCTTATCTATCTAAGCCTTGTGACTCCCGATCATTCAGGAACGATTTAAGTAACCACTATTAAATGTTAATCATGGAATTTTGTTGCATTAATTTTGAAATTTTGAAATTTTGTTGCAACTAGTTTACAGTGTGAAACAGTTACTCCTACCAGTACTGCACTTACCATAAGTACTCCTATGGAAGATTGATCTAATCCTGCATATTTAAGTTAAGCCATATGTAACGTTAAGCCTTAATATTAAGGTGAAAAACTGCTAAGGTAATGCCCGTTAAAAAAACTCTCCAGTTGGAAGAAATGGCTATTTGCAGCTGATTCAAAAGTTTTAACTATTATTTCGGTTAGTCGTAATAGTATTATGTTATTTTCAAGACAAACTTGTAAAAATTTTAAATTACAGCCTGAAACCCTCGAAAATGGAATAAGATCTAAACAAAAAGTGTACCACTGGAATTGCTATTGCTGAAAATTCCATACAGGAAACTTTCTGCCCCTTCCACCTTGAAAAACAAGGAAAATCACTCATTTGCATGTAATTAATCAAAAAAACTTTTCGCACAAAATAAGTTTTTCAAAAGAAAGTTAAGAACTCCATTAAATCAAATAAACAAAAATAGAAAGACAACGCTTTCTATAGAAACCTTATAAGCCCCCAGTGCATAACTTACAACCCTTGCGCTGAGGGCTGTGGGGGGATTGTCATTCTCGAAAAAAATAATTTCTAGACTTTTCAACTACTTTGAGCAAAATGGCTATCTCAATTTCCAACTGAATGAGCCCTTTTCAAAGTTTCTGTGACAACACTCTCTATAAAAATCTTATATGTCCCCAGGGCATAACTTACATTCCTTGCCCTGAGGGGAGTGGGGGGTTCATCATTCTCAAAGACATAATATCCAGAACTTTCAACTACGTTGAAAAAACTTGCTATCTCAAAATTTTGATTGGATGTGTTTGGGGAAATGGTGGTCGTGAGAGGGAGGCTAGTTGCCCACCAATCAGTTTCGACTAGCCTATTAAAAAGGGCAATAGCCCTTTCAATTTCCAATTGAATGAGCCCTTTTTGAAGTTTCTACGACAACATTGACTATAAAAAACCTTATATGCCCCCAGGTCTTAAGCCAACCATTACCTTGAAGGCTGTGGGGGGACAAAGCTTTCACTAAAAGCCTTATATACCCCCAGGCATAACTTATAACCCTTGCCCTGAGAGTTTTGAGGGGTTATCATCCTCAAAGACCTAATTTCCACAACTTTCAACTACGTTGAACAAAATGGCTATCTCAGAATTTTGATTGGGTGTGTTTGGGGAAAAGGTGGTCGTGAGAGGGGGCTAGTTGCCCTCCAATCACTTTTGACTATTAAAAAGAGCATTAGCCGTTTGAATTTACAATCGAATGAGCTTTTTTTCAAGTTTCTACGACAGAGCTTTCAATAAAAGCCTTATATGCCCCCAGGGCATAACTTATAACCCTTGCCCTGAGGGTTCTGAGGGGTTATCATCCTCAAAGACCTAATTTGCGGATCTTTCAACTACGTTGAACAAAATGGCTATCTCAGAACTTTGATTGGATGTGTTTGGGGAAAAGGTGGGCGTGAGAGGGGGGTTAGTTACCCTCCTATCACTTTCGACTATTAAAAAGGGCACTAGCCCTTTAAATTTCCAATCGAATGACCCCTTTTGAAGTTTCTATGACCAAGCTTTCTATTAGAACCTTATATGCCCCCAGGGCACAACTTACAACCCTCACCCTGAGGGCTGTGAGGGGAGTGTCCTCTTCGAAAATATAATTTCTATCTGGAAATCAACTACGTTGAACTAAATGGCTATCTCAAAATTTTGATTGGATGTGTTTGGGGAAATAGTGGGCGTGGAAGGGGTGTTAGTTGCCTTCGAATCACTTTCAACTATTAAAACGGGCATTCTAATTTCCAATCGAATGAGCCCTTTTCGAGTTTTTTACGACAACTCTTTCGATATAAAGTGCCCTGGTCTAAGGAAAAAATAAATAATACATTGTGCCAACATCATTCTTCACTTAGGCAGCGCGATTGGGCTGCCTATAATTTATCAAACAGCTCGTGGTAACGAACTGTAAGTAAGGAGCGACCCGGCTCAATGGTAACCGAAACTGTAGAAAACGTTATTTTGATACAAATAGATCCATCAAAAGAATCACATTTTAATGCTGATTTCAAATATATAAGTTTCATCAAGTTTAATCCTACCCATCAAAAGTTAGGCGCCTAAGAAAATTTGACTGATTTTCGAAAAAGGGGGGAAAGACCCCCTAAAAGTTATAGAACCTTAATGAAAATCACACCATCATATTCCACGTATCAGAGAACCCTACTGTAGAGGTTTCAAGCTCCCATCTACAAAAATGTGGAATTTTGCATCTTTTGCCAGAAGAAAGATCACGGGTGCGTGTTTATTTGTTTGTTTGTTTGTTTTTTGGTTTTTTTTTTCCCCAGGGGTGATCGTATCGAACCAGTTGTCCTATAATATCGTAGAAGGGCTCATTGGAATGGAAATTGAAAGTTCTAGTGCCCTTTTTAAGTGACCAAAAAAATGGAGGGCAACTAGGCCCCCTCCCACGCTCATTTTTTTCCCAAAGTCACCTGATCAAAATTTTGAGATAGCCATTTTGTTCAGCATGTTCGAAAATATTATAAGTATGTCTTTTAGGATGACTTAATCCCCCGAACTTCCCGGGGGAGGGCTGAAAGTTATGAACTTTACCCAATGTTAACATATAGTATTGGTTATTTGGAAGTATACAGACGTTTTCAGGGGAGATTTTTCCTGGTAGTGGGGGGGGGGGGTCAGGGGTTATGTGGGAGGATCTTTCCATGAAGGAAGTTTTCATGGGGGAAGGGAAATTGCTATGAAGGGGACGCCGGACTTCCCAGCATTATTTAAAAAAAGATCATAAATTTAATATAAAAAACAAGTATTTCAACTGCAACAGCAGCAACATCGAAACTTTAAACGAACAGAAAATATTACATATATAATTGGGTTCACCCCGTAGTCAATGCCTCGCTCTTTAAGCCAAAGATTTTTTAGTACTTTCATAAGAGCTATTTATTGTAATTAACGGCCTTTGTGATTAAGCGGTCATTTCTAAAGAATTGGAACAAAATTTGAACTTTCGCTTAAAGAGCAAGGTATTGACTAGGGGGCGAACCCCCTAATAAATGTATTAAAAATATATGAATATAGAAGTTCGTTACGTAAGTTAATTCGTAAGTTACGTATATTTATTACTAATAAAAACGTTCGTAAATAAATTAAACAAGTTTCGAGAAAGCCATTTAACTAAATAAAAGTAAATTAATATGAAAATTTTGTTTTAATTATTCATGTACGGTGAGCCAAGATCAAAACCTGCATTTATTCAAAAACGTTCAAAAATTAAATAAAAAAAACAAGTTTTTTAAACTGAAAGTAAGGAGCGACATTAAAACTTAAAACGAACAGAAATTATTCTGTATATGAAAGAGACTGTCCCCTCCTCAACGCCTCGCTCTTTACGCTAAAGTTTGACTCTGTCTCACAACTTTATTTTTTAAAACAATAAAAAACTTTAGCGTAAAGAGCGAGGCGTTGAGGAGGGGACAGTCTCTTTCATATACAGAATAATTTCTGTTCGTTTTAAGTTTTAATGTCGCTCCTTACTTTCAGTTTAAAAAACTTGTTTTTTTTATTTAATTGTATGAAAAAGCGAGTCGTTATAATCTTTGAGACAATTCTCGTTCGGTCTGGAAATCATTATATATCTGACATTTTCACTAGTAAGAAACAAAACTATAACCACCATTTAATCTTTGACAATTCACATGCATCAATTTCGGTTTCATAGGATTCAAAATATTTCAATAGGACCATATTTTAAATAATATCATATTTTAAACTGTTTAAGTAGCCATTTTTTTGTTACTATTTCATTTTTAGTCTTATAAAATTTACATTCTTGGATCGCAGGAAATATTTATATATGTTTCATTAGTGCATTTGAAGGCATTATTTTAATACTCTTAATTTGCTCTTTTAAAAACTGAAAATAAACATAAACTACAAAGCCCATTGGCAAATTTTCACTATAAGAAATTAATTTAAAAATCTCTTTCCTCAAAAGAAGTTTTCCAAAGACAAGTAAAAAGCTCCATTAAGCCAACAATGAGCAAAAATAAATTTAAATAATCTTTCAAGCGTAAAACTACCACAAATCACTATCAATAAATAAATGAAGGTCAAAACAAACAGAAAAAAACAATAAATAGCAGAGTCAAACTCAAAACAAGCAAAATTAACATGAGTAAAACTGATAAACCCCATGCCTTCTCAAGACCAGAACACAATTTGCGCTTTACTGAAAACAAAATACGTTTGAGATTTTTTTTTAATTTCTTACTTTCATGAATAACAAATGATCAAAACCTTATGAAAGAAATAATAATAATAATAATTTATTTATTACCCACTATAAAAAAGAAGCGGAGTACATCAAGAACAAAAAAAAAAGAAGAAAAAAAGAAGTAAACTCGCACACTTAACAACTATTTACATAAAACGACGTAAATTATGGTGCGCAGTAAGACCTGCAGACAACGACAGCTTTCCCGCAAACACAGTCACTTTTTCCCGTAAATCAGGGAGGCCGAATCGCGATATTAGATGCCGGTTCCGGAACCACGGAGGGAGGCACAAAAGGTACCAAGAAAATTTAAAATAATAAGTCCGGCTGGAATTCAGATCTTTAGGCTTCAGAAGTGGAAAAAAAACAGATAATAAAAGAATAGAATGATCGCAAAATGAAGAATATAATTTCCCAAGCGCTTTTCTATTGTACCTCCCTCTATTTGCAACAATTTTTGAATATCCTATTTGAATTTTTTTTTTGCATTAGAAACTGTCAGAGCCCGAAGTGTTTTGAGATTATTAGTAATGAGAAGACCAAGCCACCGAAAAGAATATCAGTATGTGTCAATTAAACTGACAATCCACGGTCATTTGTTTTTTGTTTTTTTTTTTTCAGTAAAGCGCAAATTGTATTCCGGTCTCGAGAAGGCATGGGAATTATCAGCCCTGTCCATGTTAATATTGGCTCGTTTTGGGTTTGACTTTATTGACTTAATTATTTATTGTAATTTTTTGTTTGTTTTGAGTTTTATTTATTTATTGATAGTGATTTGTGGTAGTTTTTCCCTCGGAAGATTATTTCAATTAATTTCTGCTCATTCTTGACTTGATGGAGCTCTTTACTTTTCTTTGAAAAACTTGTTTTGTGGAAAAAGTTTTTTAAATTAATTTCTGTTTGTGGTAGTTTTTCGCTCGGAAGATTATTTGAATTTATTTTTGCTCATTCTTGACTTAACGGAGCTCTTTACTTTTCTTTGAAAAACTTGTTTTATGGAAAAAGTTTTTTAAATTAATTTCCGTTCGTTTTTTACTGACATAGTCTTTTATATAAAAAAAAAATAATATTGTATATCTTTTCAGTTTTTTTTCTATAAGAATCCATAGTTCCATAGTAGGGGTTGCTATTTGTATGTTGGAGAAACTTTCTGAACAATTTTAATCCTGACACAAAAAGTATTTTTAAATTTAATTTTATGGCTTCTGAAGTTGACCTGAAACATGAAACTACTATCATTCCCAAAAGATTCTATCTATAAAATTTGACAGCCATGATACCCTTGCACTCTTTTTATTTATTCAAATTCTAAGAGCAGAAGTAATAATAGCAGTATCCCCAAAAGTTTCAACTTAGTAACCCCTTCCTGCATTGATTTATTTTAAAATTAATCAATGCCTTTTGATTTATTTTAAAGCAACATTTGGTTTTAAAGCATAATGGGCCAATCGCACAATTGTGGGGGTTGACATGCGTAATGTCTCCACAGACATAGTTGCTGGAGTATTCAACAATGCAGAACAAAATAGCTCTCCCAAAATTTAGACCAAGGGGAAGACTTCCCCCTTCACATATCTAGTAAAAAAAAAATTAAATAAGTAAAAACAAAGTGAAAACATTTTAAATGTTTTTTGTTTCAGTAAAGTGCAAATTATGTTCTGGTCTTAAGAAGGAATGGGGGCTGTCAGCCCTGCTCATGGTAATTTTTGCTCGTCTTGTGTTTAATTCAGTTATTCATTGTATTATTTAAATATGTAAAATATGTTTAAAATAATTTAGCTTCTTTAACTTTAATAAATAAAAAAATATTAACACTTTAAGGAATATATATCAGTATATGTATACTAAACTGACGATCCACGTCTCTTTTTTTCAGTAAAGTGCAATTTATGTTCTGGTCTTGAGAAGGTATGAAGGTTGTCAAAGACGTAATTTCCAGACCTTTCAACTACGCTGAACAAAATGGCTATATCAAAATATCGATCAGATTTATTTTGGGAATTGGTGGACGTGGGGCGGGGGAATAGTGGCCCTCCAATCCATTTTGACTAATAAAGAGGGTACTAGCCCTTTCAATTTCCAATCGAAAGACCTTTTTTCGAAGTTTCTACGACAACAAATGGCCATCTCAAAATTTCTTATCAGATACATTTCGGGTAAGTACGAGGTGGGGGGGGGGTATCCACCACTCTGAATCTCAAAACGGACACAAGAACTTCTGATTACCAATCTAATCCCTCTGAAGTTTATACGATCATCCTTTCTATATAAACCTTATAAGCCCTCAGCGCGTAACTTACAGCCTCGGTTCTGAGGGCTGTGGGGGGTTTATTATCCACAAAAAAATAATTTCCAGACCTTTCAATTACATTGAACAAAATGACTATCTAAAATTTTGACTAGATATATTTGGAAAAATGTTGGGCGTGGGAGGGCGGTTAATTACCTCCAATAGCTTTCGACTATTGAAAAGGGCACTAGTGCTTTCAGTTCCCAATCGAATGAGCTCTTTTCTAAATTTCTACGACAACAAACGGCCATTTCAAAATTTCTCCCAGATGCATTTCGGTAAAATACGAGGTTTGGGGCGGGGGGGTATCCACCCTCCGATCTTTCTGAATCTTAAAAGGACACTAGAACTTCCTATTACCAATCTAATGAGAACCCTCCGAAGTTTATGCGATCACCCAATCTATATAGATCTTATATGCCCCAGGGCACAACTTACAACTCTTGCCCTGAAGGCTGTGGTGAGGGATGAGATTGTCATCCTCAAAGACATAATTTCCGGACCTTTCAATTAAGTTGAACAAAATGGCTATCTACAAATTCCCATTGGATGTGTTTGGGGAAACGGTGGGCATGGGGGGGGCGCAATTGCCTTCCCATCACTTTCAACTATTATAAAGGGCACTAGACCTTTCAATTTCCAATCTAATGAGCTCATTTCGAAGTTTCTAAGACACAAAAATGGTCAACTCAAAATTTCTGTCGGATGAATTTTGGAAAAATACGAGGTGGGGGGGGGGTATCCACCCTTCGATCACTCCAAATCTTAAAAGGGCACTAGAATTTCTGATTAACGGTCTAATCAGACCCCTCTGAATTTTATTCGATCACACTTTCTATATATACCTTATATGCCCCTAGAACATGACTGACAACCCTTACCCTGAGGGCTGTGGAGGGGAAGGGTGTTGTCCTTAAAGACATAGCTTCAGGACCTTCCAATTACGTTGAACAAAATGGCTATCTCAAAATTTTGATTGGATTTGTTTGGGAAAATGGTGGGTGTGGGAGGGGGATTACCTGCCCCCAATCACTTTCGACTATGAAAAAGGGCCCTAGCCCTTTCAATTTCTAATTGAATGAGCTCTTTTCGAAGTTTCTACGACAACAAATGGCCATCTCAAAATTTCTATCAGATGCATTTCGGGAAAATACGAGGTGTGTGTGTGGCAGGTATCTACTCTCCGATCACACTGAATCTTAAAAAGGGCACTAGACCTTCTGGTTACTAATCCAATTAGCCCCCTCCAAAGTTTATACGATCATCCTTTCTATAAGGATAGATTGTCCTTGGACTCATCAAATTATTAATGTCTAAGCTGTTAAAGACGAAAAACGCGCCGAATCTAATGAACTAGCTTTGCTTATTTTTTGCACCGTAGTAATTTAGACGAAAATGTAGCATTTCCCTTGAAAATTTTGATTGAAAATTCTGTGAATGTGGAATAAAAACACAATTGAAAAATTAAAATGAAAAAAAATGAATACCGTTTTTGACACAATCATAAATACATACATTGATGGGCGTGTAATAATGATTTAAGCTCGAAAGATAACTAACTTACAATAATAATTCTTCTCATGTTAAAATTACCGTATTAGCAGTCATGTTAAAATTACTGGGAATTATAAAGTTGAATCGGAGCTCTCAAGCAGGGATGTAGCTCCAACATTTCATTGGGGGGAGGGGGGGGGGCAAGAGAGATCTCAATCCGAAAGGTCAAGAGCATGGGCTATAGAATCATTTTTTCTCCAAATCATTGCCCGCCTGAAACAACGCCACTGCTTTCAAGGGTATTTTTAGAAATAGAATTAATTATGAATACATTTTTCAGTAAATTCATTTGAATTTTTTCACCTCTTTACTGAAAACGTTTGACACTAAGAACTCAAAATCTTATAATATGGAAAAAAATATTCTTTATCTTTTTAATTCTTATATAGCAATTCTTTAAAAAAATTCTTTTTAATGTTTTTACTTTTATAACTTTAAGAAATTAAAAATTATTTAAGATTTTAAGGAATAAATGTCAGCATATGTATATTAAACTGACAATGCAGATTTTTTTTTTCTGTAAATTCATTTGAATTTTTTTCAGTAAAGTACAAATTATATTCTGGCTTTTAGAAAGCATAGGGTTTAGAACCCTATTCAGATTAAGTCTTGGTTACATCATGTCTTGGTTAAGCCTGGGGATGAATTTAAGAAAAAATCGAAATTAAATTAAAAAAAAAAATATTTTTCATCTGTGACTGGGGGAGGGGGTAATTTTCCTCAGGGAGTATTCTAAATGGGGTTGGAGAATTTTCCAAGAGAAAACACCTAAACCTATAGATAGTAGCCTTAGCAATTAAAGTATTTCTGAAGGATAGATTGTCTTTGGACTCATCAAATTATTAATGTCTAAGCTTTTATAGAAAAAAAACGCGCCGAATCTAATGAACTAGCTTTGCTAATTTTTTTTGCACCGTAGTAATTTAGACGAAAGTGTAGCATTTCCTTTGAAAATTTTGAATGAAAATTCTGTGAATGCGGAATAAAAACACAATTGAAAAATTAAAATGAAAAAGAAAAAATTAATACCGTTTTGACACATTTTCTTGACTCATTATAAATACATACATAGGGTAGGTGGGCGTCTAGTAACAATTTAAGCTCGAAAAATGACTAACTTACAATAATAATTCTTCTCATGTTAAAATTACCTAATTAGCAGTCATGTTAAAATTACTGGGAATTACAAAGTTGAATCGGAGCTCTCAAGCAGGGATGTAGCTACAACACTTTATTGGGGGGGGGGGCAAAAGGGATCTCCATCCGACAGTGGTGGATCTAGGGGGGGTGAGGGGGCACGCACTCCCTAGCGTAGTGTAAAGTAGTGCAATTTACTTAATTAACCCAAGTTTGCGTTAATTAAACTTGCTTTTAACGCAAGTTTATCCGATCAGCCTATTTTGCGCCCCCTTAAATTTTTTTTATCGGATCAACCTATTTTGCCCCCCCCACCTCCCCTAAAAAAATCCTGGATCCACCCCCTGCCATCCGAAAAGTCAAGAGCATGGGCTATAAAATCATTTTTTCTCCAAATCATTGCCCGCCTGAAACAACGCCACTGCTTTCAAGATTATTTTAGAAATTGAATTAATTATGAATAAATTTTTTTGGCCAAAGAATAATATTTTGAGCTCTTAGTGTCAAACGTTTTCAGTAAAGAACTGAAAAAAAAATTCAAATGAATTTACTAAAAAAAATATGCATCATCATTTTAATGTACATATGCTGATATTTATTCCATAAAATCTTAATTAATTTTTGATTTCTTAAGGTTATAAAAGTGAAAACATTAAAAAAAAAAATTTTAATAAAGTACAAATTATATTCTGGGTTTTAGAAAGCATAGGGTTTAGAACCCTACTCAAATTTCTGCTCGTTTTGAGTTTGACATATTTTAATTTCTGTTTGTTTTGGGTTTCATTTTTTTATTGATACTGATTTGTGGTAGTTGTATGCTTGGTAGATTATTTGATTCTATTTTGTTCGTTGAACTGACCATACACATTTTTTTCACTAAATTCATTTGAATTTTTTTCAGTAAAATACAAATTATATTCTAGCTTTTAGAACGCATGTTCATTTTTGGTTTAATGGAGTTCTTTACTATTTTTGAAGACCCTATTTTGTGGAAAAAGCTTTTTTTAATTAATTTCTGTTCGTTTTATATTGACATAGTCTTTTTCAGGGAGAAAGGCAAAGCCTCTTCTAAACTTAAACAACCTTCCTTCCATAAAAACCTTAAATACCCCCTGGGCTGATGCCGTAGACAAAGTTTTTAGAGAAGAACAGTGCGGCTTTAGAAAAGGTAGAGGATGTGTCGACCAAATATTCACTCTTAGGCTAATAATTGAGAAGTGCCTGAGTTTTCAAACACCTTTGGTCCTCCGTTTTATAGATTATGAGCAAGCGTTCGACTCTGTTGATAGAACAGCTTTAGTAAAGGTTTTATCCTTGTATGGTATACCAGACAAATACATTATAGTGATTAGTGCTATGTACGAGAGTAACACTGCTGCGGTTAAGGTAGGAAATGAGGTTAGCAGCTGGTTTTATATTAAACAGGAGTTAAGCAGGGTTGTGTTCTATCCCCCTTTATATGGATTATTTTGATGGACTTTGTTTTAAGGAACACAGGAAAAGCAATGGGAGACCACGGAATCAAATGGGGAGGTAAAAGTCTCCTGAACTTGGATTATGCTGATGATTTAAGCATCCTAGATGAAAGTGTGAGCAAAATGAATGAAGTTTTAGAGGTTTTGCGAGTTCAGGGTGCTAGAATTGGTTTGAAAAGTAATGTCAGGAAGACTAAGTCACTAAGGCTAGGAATAAGTGAAGATAAGAAGGTGACTTTGGGTAATGAAAAGATTGATCAGGTGGGCAGCTTCACTTACCTTGGTAGTATTATTAGTAAAGATGGTGGGAGCAGTGTCGATGTTAAAAGTAGAATAGCCAAGGTTCAGGGTGTTTTTTCACAGTTAAAAAAAAAGTTTCGAAGAATAGGAAGATAAGTCTGCAAACCAAGATTAGAATATTAGAAGCTACAGTGACGACAGTGGTCAAATATGGCTCTGAAGCATGGACGCTCCGAAAAGCGGATGAAGATTTGCTAGATTTTTTCCAGAGAAATTGCTTAAGGAATGTTCTGGGTACCCGGCTGACTGACCATATTTCAAACAATAGGCTATACGAAAAATGTGGTTCAATACCGCTCTCTAGGGCTATAATGAAAGAAAGGTTGAGGTGGCTAGGGCACGTTGTGCGGATGAAGGATGACAGATTGCCGAAGATTGTCCTTTCGGCCAACCGTCTAGGGCTAAACGGAAAGCAGGTCGTCCCCGCCTGGGGTGGGAGGACGTCATAAAGAAAGATTTAAAGGAAATGGGAACTTCGTGGGCGGGTGTAAAAGGGAGGCTTTGAATAGATTGTGGTGGAGGAGGAGCGTGCGTAGCTGTGTTGGCCTCAGGTGGTTTGATGCTGCGGTGAGTTGTTAGTAGTAGTAGTAGTAGTATGATTTACAATCCTTGCCCCTTATCTGCGGGGTTTGTTTTAACCCCAAAAGCCAGCTTATATGATATTTAGACTATTTTGAATAGAATGTCTGTCTCGAAATTTCTATTAGATGCATTTTATATACATATGACGATATTTATTCCTTAAAATCTTAACTAATTTTCGATTTCTTAAAGTTATAAAGGTGAAAACATTTAAGAGAATTTTTATCAATAAAGTAATAATTATATTTTGGCTTTTAGAAAGCATAGGGTTTAGCATTTACTCCTGTTTGCATTCTGTTTTGTATTAACTTTCCGTCAAAGACTCAAAAGCTATTCTAATCCTTTCATCCTAGGACATGCCGATATCTGATATCTAATATCAGCTGATATCTAAATAAGCCATGAATTTTTAATCAGTAAAACAAAAGTAAGTTTTAAAATCATAATTAACATATTTATTTCTGAATTTTTCTAGTACGGCCATATCTAACATCATGTTTATCTAATTTATGTTTGTTTTTTATTCATTCCGGTAAAAAAGAAAAAATAATTAATAAAATTTAGATGAAATAAATTAAAAATTAAAGTACATTAATTAAAATCGATATTTGAATTGGCCTAAAATTTTAAATTAGTTCCTTGATCCAAGTTTTTATGTCAAAAACAAAAAGATCATAAAAATGTTTGAAAGACAATTCTTTCACAACTAATGAAAAATTAGTTTTATTCTGTTATAAAACTTGAATATTGATCTCCCTCCGGTCAACTTTTAGTTCACAGACAGCTAACACTGATATAATATATTGGTAGGCCAAAATGTAATACTCAAATGTAAGTATATCTATGTTTACTATTTATTACGATGCACATATGAAATTACTGATGAATATTGTCACGCTTCTTAATTGTCTTCTTCTTAACAGGCTTTTTAATTGTAGGGTCCTATGTGGAAATCAACTACGCTGAACAAAATGGCTATCTCAAAATTTTTATTGGATGTGTTTGGGGGAATGATGAGCGTGGGGGCTAGTTGCCCTCCAATCACTTTCGACTATTAAAAAGGACGCTAGCCCTTTGAATTTCCAATCAAATGAGCATTTTTTGAAGTCTCTACGACAACGCCTTCTATAAAAACTTATAGGCCCCCAGGGCATAACTTAAAACCCTTGCCCCGAGGGTTGTGGGGGATTGTCCTCCTCAAAAACATATTTTCTATCTGGAAGTCAACTACGCTGAACAAAATGGCTATCTCAACATTTTGGTTGGATGTGTTTGGGGGAATGATGGGCGTGGGGGGTAGTTGCCCTCCAATCACTTTCGACTATTAAAAAGAACGCTAGCCCTTTGAATTTCCAATCAAATGAGCATTTTTTGAAGTTTCTACGACAACGCCTTCTATAAAAACCTTATATGCCCCCAGAGCATAACTTACAACCCTTGCCCTATAGGGTTGTGGGGTAGTGTCCTCCTCAAAAAGATATTTTCTATCTGGAAATCAACAATGGTAAACAAAATGGCTATCTCTAAATTTTGATTGGATGTGTTTGGGGGAATGATGGGCGTTGGAGGGGGGGGGGCTAGTTGCCCTCCAATCACTTTCGACAATTAAAAAGGGCACTAACCCTTTGAATTTCCAATCGAATGAGCCTTTTTTGAAGTTTCTACGACAACGCCTTCTATAAAAACCTTATATGCCCCCAGGGCATAACTTAAAACCCTTGCCCTGATAGTTGTGGGGGAATGTCCTCCTCAAAAAGATATTTTCTATCGAAAAATCAACTACGCTGAACAAAATGGCTATCTTAAAATTTTGATTGGGTGTGTTTGGGGGAATGATGGACGTGGGGGGGGGCTAATTGCCCTCCAATCACTTTCGACTATTGAAAAGAGCACTAGCCACTCCAATTTCCAATCGAATGAGCCCTTTTCGAAGTTTCTACGACAGCTCCTTCGATACGAAGTGCCCGGGTATGGAGAAGAAAAAGAAGGAAAAAGAAAAAGAAATAATACATTGTGCCAACATCGTTCTTTACTTAGGTAGCGCTATCGCGCTGCCTATGATAGTCTTTTCAATAGAAAAATAATATTGTATATCTTTTCAGTTTTTTTTTCTATAAGAATCCATAGTATGGGTTGCTATTTGTATGTTCAAGAAACTTTTTCAACAATTTTTAATCCTGACACAAACAGTATTTTTGATTTAATTTTATGGCTTCTGAAGTTGACCTGAACCATGAAACCTACTATCATTCCCAAAAGATTCTATCTGTATTCTTTGACAACCTGGATACACTTGCACTCTTTTTTATTTATTCAAATTCTAAGAGCAGAAGTAGTGATAGCAGTATCCCCAAAAGTTTCAACTTAATACCCCCAGTTGCTCACGATATACTCCTACATTGATTTATTTTAAAATAAATCAATGCCCTTTGATTTATTTTAAACCAACATTTAGTTTTAAAGCATAATGGTCCAATTGCACAATTGTGGGGGTTGACATGCGTAATATCCCCACAGACATAGTTGCTGGAGTTTTCAACTATGCTGAACAAAATGGCTGTCCCAAAATTTAGACTGGATGCGTTTAGAAAATGAATGGGCTTAAGAGAAGGGTTGCTTGCCCTACAATCTTTTGTTAATCTTTAAACGGGCACCAGACACTCGCACTGTAATAGGAGTGCAAGGGGGAGGACTTCCACCTTCACATATCTAGTAAAACATTTTAAATAAGTAAAAACAAAGTGAAAACATTTTAAATGTTTTTTGTTTCAGCAAAGTGCAAATTATGTTCTGGTCTTGAGAAGGCATGGGGGTTGTCAGCCCTGCTCACGGTAATTTTTGCTCGTCTTGTGTTTAATTCGGTTATTCATTGTATTATTTAAATATATAAAATATATTTCAAATAAATTAGCTTCTTTACCTTTAATAAATAAAAAAATATTAACACTTAAGGAATATATATCAGTATACTAAACTGACAATCCACATCCATTTTTTCAGTAAAGTGGTCTTGAAAAGATATGAAGGTTGTCAAAGACGTAATTTCCAGACCTTTTAACTACGCTAAACAAAATGGCTATATCAAAATTTCGATCAGATTTATTTTGGGAATTGGTGGGCTTGGGCTGGGGGGATTGTGGTCCTCCAATCCCTTTTGACTAATAAAGAGGGTACTAGCCATTTCAATTTCCAATCGAATGACCTTTTTTCGAAGTTTCTGCGACAAAAAATGGACATCTCAAAATTTATATCAGATACATTTCGGGTAAGTGCGAGGGGGAGGGGGCTATCCACCATTCCAATCACTCTGAACCTCAAAACGGACACTAGAACTTCTGATTACCAATAGAATGAGCCCCCCTCTAAAGTTTATACGATAATCCTTTCTATATAAACCTTATAAGCCCCCAGCGCGTATCTTACAGCCCTGGTTCTGAGGGCTGTGGGGGGTGGAGGGTTTCCTATCCTCAAAGACACAGTTTCCGGACCTTTCAATTACATTGAACAAAATGGTTATCTAAAAATTTTGATTAGATGTCTTTGGAAAAATGGTAGGCGTGGGAGGGCAGTTAATTCCCTCCAATAGCTTTCGACTATTGAAAAGGGCACTAGTTCTTTCAATACCCAATCGAACGAGCTCTTTTCAAAATTTCTACAACAACAAACGGCCATTTCAAAATTTCTATCAGATGCATTTCTGGAAAATACGAGGTGTGTGTGTTTGGCGGGTATCTACTCTCCGATCACTCTGAATCTTAAAAAGGGCACTAGACCTTCTGATTACTAATCCAATTAGCCCCCTCCAAAGTTTATAGGATCACCCTTTCTATATATACCTTATATGCTCCCGGGGAATAACTTACAACCCTTGTCCTGAGGGCTATGGGGGGCTGTCATCCTCAAAGACATAATTTCTGGACCTTTTCAATTATCAATTACGTTGAACAAAATGGCAATCTCAAAATTTTACTTGGATGTGTTTGGGGAAATGGTGGTCGTAGGAGGGGGTTAGCTACACCCAGTTACTTTTCACTATTAAAAAGGGCACTAGCCCTTTCAAACTCCAATCGAAGGAGCACTTTTCAATTTTCTACGACAACTCCTTCGATACGAAGTGCCCTGGTCTAAAACCAAAACAGCACCCCTAAGGAACAGCCATACATTTATTGGGGGCTTTTTTTTGTTTTTTCATGCTTTTCTTAGAAATAAACGGCCATTGACTGAAATTAATTAAAAAACACTTTTTCAACAAAATAAGTTTTTAAAAAAAAAGTAAAGAACTCCTTTAAACCAAAATGAACAAAAATAGAATCAAATAATCTACCAAGAATACAGCTACCACAAATCAGTATCAATAAATAAAAAAAAAAACAAAAAAAAAACAGAAATTAAAATAAATAAGAGTCAAACTCAAAATGAGCAGAAATGAATCTGAGTAGGGTTGTAAACTCCAAGCTTTCTAAAAGCCAGACTATATCTTTAACTTTACTGAAAAAAAATTCAAATGAATTTACTGAAAAAAAATTGCATTGTCAGTTTATTATACATATGCTGATATTTATTCCTTAAAATCTTAATTGATTTTTGATTTCTTAAAGTTAGAAAAGTGAAAACTTGTAAAATAGTTTTTTTCAGTAGAGTATAAATTATATTCTGGCTTTTAGATAGAGTAATAAATTATATTCTGACTTTTAGAAAGAAAGAACCTTTGGTTACACCTTTACCCTTTGCTCTAGGGGCTCTAGGGGTGCTCTCATCCGCAAATACATAATTTCCAGAACTTTCAACTACATTGAACAAAATGGCTATCTCAAAAATTAGATTGAATGTGTTTGGGGAAATCTTGGGCGTGATAGGGGGGTTAGTTGCTCTCAATTCAATTTTGACTATGAAAAAGGGCACTAGCCCTTTCAATTTCCAATCAAATGAGCCCTTTTTTGAAGTTTTTACAACAACAATTTGTATAAAAACCTTATATGCCCCAAGGGTATATAAACTACAACCCTTGCCCTGAGGGCTCTGAGGGGTTATCATCCTCAAACACCTAATTTCCAGAATTTTCAACTACGTTAAACAAAATCGCTATCTCAAATTTTTGATTGGTTGTGCTTAGGGAAATGGTGGGCGTGAGAGGGGGTTAGTTGCCCTTCAATTGCTTTAGACTATTAAAAATGACACTAACCCTTTCAATTTCCAATCGAATAAGCTCTTTTTGAAGTTTCTACAACATTGCTTTCTATGAAAACCTTATATGTCCCCAGTGCATATTTTACAACCCTTGCCCTCAGGGCTTGGGGGGGGGCTGTCATCCTAAAAGACATAATTTCCAGAACTTTCAACTGCGTTGAAACAATGGATATCTCACAATTTTGATTGCATGTGTTTGGGGCAATGGTGGGCATGAGAGGGGGTTAGTTGCCTTCTAATCATTTTCGACTATTAAAAAGGGCACTAGCCATTTCAATTTCCAATCGAATGAGCCCTTTTTGAAGTTACTACGACACAGCTTTTTATAAGAACCTTATATGCCCCTAGGGCATAACTTACACCTCTTGCCCTGAGGGAATTGGGGGGGGGTTGTCATCCTCAAAGACCTAATTTCCAAAACTTTCAACTACGTTGAACAAAATGGTTATCTAAAAGTTTTGATTGGATGTGTTTGGGGAAAAGATGGGCGTGAGAGGGGGGTTAGTTGCCCTCCAATCACTCTCGACTATCAAAAAGGTCAATAGCCCTTTGAATTTCCAATCGAATGACCCCTTTTTCAAGTTTCTACGACAAAGCTTCAAATAAAAACCTTATATGCCCCAATGCCATAACTTATAACCCTTGCCCTGAAGACTATGGGGGGAGTGTCCTGCTCAAAGATACAGTTTTCTGATCTTTCAATTGCGTTGAACAAAATGACTATCTCGAAATTTTGATTAGACGTGTTTGGGGAAATGGTGGGCTTGGAAGGGGTGTTAGTTGCCTTCCAATCACTTTCGACTATTAAAAAGGGCACTAGCCATTTCAATTTCCAATCGAATGAGCCCTTTTTGTAAGTTTCTACGACAACACTTTCTATAATAACTTTATATGCCCCCAGGGCATAACTTAAAACCCTTGCCCTGAGGGCTGGGGTGGGGTGGTTGTCATCCTCAAAGACAAAATTTCCAGAACTTCCAACTACTTTGAACAAAATGGATAATGTTGAATGGTGTCAAAATTTTGAATGGAGTTGTTTGGGGAAAAGATGGTGATTAGTTGTCCTCCAGTAGCTTCCAAGATTTAAAAAGGGCAATAGCCCTTTGAATTTCCAATCGTATGAGCCGTTTTTAAGTTTCTACGATAAGGCTTTCTATAAAAACCTTATATGCCCCCAGAGTATAACTCACAACCGTTGCCCTAAGGGCTGTGGGGGAGTGTCCTCGTCAAAAACATAATTTCATCTGGAAATCAACTAAGTTGAACAAAATGTCTATCTCAAAATTTTGCTTGGATGTGCTTGGGGAAAGGGCGTGCGTAAAAGGGGTGTTAGTTGCCTTCCAATCACTCTCGACTATTAAAAAGGGCACTAGCCATTCCAATTTCCAATCGAATGAGCCCTTTTCGAAGTTTCTGCGACAACTCCTTCGATACTAAGTGCCCTGGTCTAAACAAAAAAAAAAATAATAAATTGTGCCAACATCGTTCTTTACTTAGGCAGTGCTATTGCGCTGCCTATGATAACTCCTCCGATCATTGACTGAGTTCTTGACCCTCTGATCCCTCTGAATCTTAAAAGAGCACTAGAACGTCTGATTACCAATCCAATGAGCCCCCTCCAAAGTCTATATGGTCGCTCTTTCTATATATACCTTATAAGCCCCCACGGCATAACTTACAACCCTTGCCCTGAGGGGTCTGGGGGTTGTCATCCTCAAAGACACAATTTCCGGACCTTTCAATTATGTTGAATAAAATGGCTATCTCTAAATTTTGCTTGGATGTGTTTGGGGAAACAGTGGACATGGGAGGGGGTTAGTTACCCTCCAATCATTTTCAACTCTTAAAAAGGACACTAGCCCTTTCAATTTTCAATCGAATGAGCTCTTTTCGGTTTGTACGACAACAAATGGCCATATCGAAATTTCTATCAGATGAATTTCAGGAAAATAAGAGGTGGGGGTATCCACCCTCCCATCACTCTGAATCTCAAAAACAGTATTGAAACTTCTGACCCAATGAGCCCCAATTAGCAATGAGCAATCTATTGAGCCCCCTCTGAAGTTTATACGATCACCCTTTCTGTATAAACCTTATATTCTTCCGTGGCATAACTTACAACCCTTGTCCTGGGGGCCATAGGGGGGTTGTCATCATTAAATACATAATTTCCGGTCATTTTAACTACGTTGAACAAAATGGCTATCTCAAAATTTCGATTGGATGGGTTTGTGGGAATTGTGGGCGTGGAAGGGGGGTTAGTTGCCCTCCGATCACTTTCGACTATTAAAAAGGGCACTAGCCCTTTCAATTTCCAATTAAATGAGCTCTTTTCGAAGTTTCCCCGACAGCAAATTGCCATCTCAAAATTTCTATCAGATGCATTTCGGGAAAATACGAGGTGTGTGTGTTATGGGAGGGGGGTATCCACTCTCCGATCCCTCTGAATCTTAAAAGGGCACTAGAACTTTTGATTACTAATCAATGAGCCCCCTCCAAAGTTTATACCTTTCTATATATACTTTATATGCACCTGGGCATAACTTACAACCCTTGCCCTGAGGAATCTGGGGGGGGGGGTTGGCATCCTCAAAAACCTAATGTCCAGGTCTTTCAATTATCAATTACGTTGAACAAAAAGGATGTCTAAAAATTTTGATTGGATGGGTTTGGGGAAATGGTGGGCGTTGGAGGGGTTAGATGCCCTCCAATCACTTTCTACTATTAGAAAGGGCACTAGCTCTTTCAATTTCCAATCGAATGAGCCCTTTTCGAAGTTTGTACGACAACAAATAGCCATCTCAAAATTTCTATTGAATTCATTTTAGAAAAATACGAGGTGGGGGGTATCCCCCCTCTCATCACTCTGAATCTCAAAAATGACAATAAAACTTCTGATTAGCAATCCAATGAGCCCCCTTCCGAAGTTTACACGATCTCATTTTCTATATTAACCTTAAATGCCCCCAGGGCATAACTTACAACCCTTGCCCTGAAGGCTGTAGGGGGGTTGTCATCCTTAAATACATATTTCCAGACCTTTCCACTACGTTGAGCGAAATGGTTATCACAAAAATTTTGATCTGATGTGTTTGGGGAAACGGTAGGCCTCGATGGGGGGTTAGTTGCCCTCCAATCTCTTTCGACTGTTAAAAAGGGCACTAGCCCTTTCAATTTCCAATCGAATGAGCTCTTTTCAAATTTTCTGTGATAACAAATGGCTATCTCAAAATTAATAACAGACATATTTCAGGAAAATACGAGGTTTGTGTGTGTGCGTGTGTGTGTGTGTGTGTGGGGGGGGTATCCACCCTCCGATCACTCTGATTCTTGAAAAGGTTACCAGAACTTCTGATTACCAATCCAATGAGCCACCTCCTTAGTTTATCCGATCACACTTTCTATATATACTTTATATGCCCCCAGGGCAAAACTTATAACCCTTGCCCTGAGGGCTGTGAGGGGGGGGAGGGGGGTTCATCCTCAGAGACATAATTTCCCGACCTGTCAATGTCGTTGAACAAAATGGTTATCTCAAAATTTTGATTGGATTTGTTTGGGGAAATGGTGGGTGTAGAAGGAGGGGTTAGTTTCCCTCCAATCACTTATGACTATTAAAAAGGGCACTAGCTCTTTCAGTTTCCAATCGAATGAGCTCCTTTCGGATTTCTACGACAGTAAATGGCCTTCTCAAAATTTCTATCAAATGTATCTTGGGAAAAAACGCGGTGTCCGTGTGTGTGGGGGAGGGGGATATCCAACCTCCGATATTTCCAATCTCTCAAAATTTTGATTGAATGGGTTTGGGAAAATGGTGGGCCTGGAAGGGATGTTAGTGTCCCTCCAATCACTTTCGACTATTAAAAAGGGTACTAGCCCTTCCAATTTCCAATCTAATGAACCCTTTTCGAAGTTTCTACGACAATCCTTCGATACGAAGTGGCCTGGTCTAAAACCAAATACCAAAACAAAAAAAAGAGTAAATAAATAATACATTGCGCCTACACTGCTCTTCACTTTGATACCAATAACTCGAACATTATTATGAAAAAAAAGTAACAAACACTCCTGATTCAGTTTTCATTACCTATTCTTTTTTATGTCTATCTGCATTCTTTTCCATCATCTCACCTAGCTAATTACTACACAACAACTAAACCAAATAATAACGAAATAACAAACCTATATCAAAGCTATCACTGTTTTTTTTCCACTTTCATTATGTTGTTGACAATATCGAATAGACTTCTTAATGGTTTCTTTCATGCTTGATAATTTCTAATCAAACTTTTCAGCAAAAGATACTCAAACTTCGTTTCAAATGCATCCCTTATATTCAGTTTTTCTTTTCACCTGAAAACCATACTTATTTCAGGGTAGCGTTGCCTTTAACTTCAAAGGCGAGCGTATAGCTTTGACTATGGTAGAACAGCTACAAGATGGAAAATACGTACAGCTTGCATATTACGACACTCAGACCGACAATTTGACTTGGCTGCACAAGGAACGATTTTTTGGAGGGAAGGTACCCCAAGATAGAACTATAATCAAAGAAGTATTGAGGACTATTTCAGGTCCTCTTTTCAGCGCGATGACTGTTGTAGCAACAATTGGAGCTGCGACTGCCTGTGTCATACTCATTGTCAATTTAGTATTCAAAGACCACAGGTAGATCTCAACTTGCAGGTTTACTGTTTGTTTTGTGTCTAGTAAGAAGTACACGTGACATTCATGCTCGCTAAATGTTAAATTGATGAATCTTTCTTAGGGATTATAATTCCATACTATTTTGCTACTGATAGTGCTACTAATACTACTATTTGTACTGCTAACCATTGAAGTTAGCACAAAAAACCATGGGCCGACACAGCTATAGACACTTTTCCTCGACCCAAGTCTATTCGAAGCTTCATTCTTAAAACCCCTCCCATCAAGTTCCGATTTCCTTTAAATCATTTTTTACGACCTCTTCCAACCTCATTTTCCAGCCTGATATTGAAAATTCTTATGAATGTGCTCCACAGAAAAACTTTGATTCAGCTAAGTTTTTTTTTCAATTAAAGACAAAAAACTCACGGGAGAACAGAAACTAAAAGAGATTAATCAGCAAAAAAGAGGTCGTAGCAATAGGTGTAATCTACCAAAGAGCGAACCACTCCTGGTAGCAACTGGAAATTTTGATACACGTTTTGAAATAAATTAAAAAAAATCTTAGCCTCCCATGACCCTAAAAGACATCTGATCAAAATTTTAAGATAGCCATTTTGTTTAGAATAGTCAAATGGTACAACAAATATGCCCCCAGAGAGTAAATAACCCCCGTAGCCTCTAGGGCAAAGGCTGTAATGCAAGTCTTCCATTTTTAAGGTTGCAGCGGTAGCCTCAACCTGGTAAAGAACGAACTACGGTCCTTGTTAACCAGAAATTCAAAAACGTAATAAACTAGCTATTGGGGGAAAAATGCCATTTGGGGATAGCACAGGATTTGTAACTATTATGTCGATTAATCATGGTACTAAAATGTTATTTCGAAAACAAACTTATGCAGATTTTGAAAAATGGCCTGAAACCCCCTAAAAATGACGTAAAAGAGTCTTTACGTCTGACGTAAAAATAAATCTTACTAACTGACGTAAGTAAGACAAAAAAAAAACACTATTGGAACCGCTTTGACCAAAAACACACACAGGAAACTTACCCCGGCTTGAACAACAAGGAAGATCAATTTTTTGCATGGGTAGCACTGATCTGTCCTCTTTTTTCTTTTTTTCCTCCGTAGCTAGCACCGGAACCTCATAGAGAGCTGTTTAAGAGTTCATTTTAAAGGAAATTACTATATCTATGTGCTTTGTAATTAAAAAAAATATTAAAAATGAAATCCATTTTTTGACTAAAAACTGCATTTTCGTGTAAAAGATGATGTTATATTTTGTGTGATGTTATATCTGATTGAATATGCTGCCTGATTCCTTGGGTTCGGTCTTTACTCCATTTCAAAAACAGCCGGACGCTTTTTCCTATGCGTTACTTTCTTTTCAGACAAGGGATATGATTGTAGTTATTGCTGCAACCACGATATCACAATTAGTTGATTCTGTTGAATGATTGTCTGTAATGGCGTCAAGCATACTTTTAAAATGACGCCATTGAAGGTAGACTACAACCATAAATAGCTTCCTTAACAAAACACAATATTTTAAAAAGAAAATGCAATTTTACCAAACTACATCTTTATATACCAGATAATATAACACACGTATCTTTTTACAAGATATGATATAACACATGTATCTTTTGTAGAAGTTGCTTTTCTAGGGTATGGAGCCATATTTTAGTGATTCTGCTGCCTGATCCTTTTGGTTTGTTTTTATCCGTCAGAGAGGTGGAAAACCTTTGTATGAAAGAGAAAGTCTCTTTCGGTCCATATATGTAGGAAATAAAAAGGAAGGGAAACATAAGAAAAATAAAAGGAAATATAAAGAACGAAGAAAGAGAAAAGTATGTAAAAAAGAAGGACAGAGCATAAAAAAACAGAAAAAGAAAAGCATGAAATAAAGAAAATTAAAAGAAAAAAAAGAATGTAAAAGTAAGGAAAAAACAACAGAAAGGTAAAAATAATAAAAGATTAACCTAAAAAAGAAAAAGGAAAGTGAGAAAAAAACGAAAGCTAAGAAAAAAAGGAAATAAAATGTGAAAAGAGGAGAAGTAAGAAAGAAGAATAGAAAAAGTACGGAAAAAAAAGAGTCTAAGCATGGTGGGAAGTGTAGGTAAAGTATGAAAAAAGAGAAGGAAAGGGAAAGAATGGAAAAAGAAGAGAAGAAGTAATGAAAAAGAAAAGAAAAGTAAGGATAAAAGCAAAGCAAAAGTATATAAAAAAGAAGAACGATGTATAAAGAAAAAGAAAAGCATGAAAAACAGAAAATAAAAAGTAATAAAAAAAGAAATGTAAAGTAAGGAAAAAAAAGCAGAAAAAAAGTCAGAAAAAGAAAAACGAAAGTCAGAAAAAAGAAAAAGGAAAGAAAAAGTGCGAAAAGGAGAATTAAGAAAAAATTAAAGAAAAAGTACGGAAGAAAGGAGAGGCTAAGCATTGTGAAAAGTATAAACTAGTATAAAAAAGAGAAGGAAAAGAAAAGAATGGAAAAAGAAGAGTAGAAGTAAGGAAAAAAAGTAAAGGAAAAGTAAAGAAAAAAGAAAAGGAAAAGAAAAGACAAAAGTGGGAATAGTAAGAAAAAGGAAATGGTAAGGCAAAAAGAAAAGGGAAAGAATAAAAAAAGAATAGGAAAAAATAGAAAAGAAAAGAAAAAGGAAGGAAAAGAGAAAAGGAAACGTAAGGAAGAAAGAAAAGAAAACGTAAGGAAAATTAGTAGAATAGAAAAAGTAAGAAAAAAGATTTCGAGCAACAGACAATGCAAGTTTTATCGTAACAAGAACAAAAACTGTTTGATCAGTGATTAAAGTAACGAAGCTGCAGATTACCTCGGAGTTAAACTAACGTTATCCATAAACCCGAAAGACCGACGGATAAACTCACTCGATTTTGATGTAACATGTAGACCAAAAGAGACTATGTATTGCTCTATATCAGTGGTTCCTAACTGGTGGAATGATGCCCTATAAGGGGATCCCTTGTGGACTCCCGTGGCCTTTTGGGGGTTCGCCAGTGAATTGGAGTTAACTGAGAAGGATTTGTCTAATTTAAATATAGAATTTCGATGGAAAGGGGAAGGGGAACTTGTTTCATGTTGGTGAATAATTGGCTCAAAACTTTCGGGATCGTTCTCTGAGTCAAAAGGATCAAATATTTTGTGTGGGAGGGAAAAGGGGCAAAGGGCCAGGAAATGGGCCAAAAGCTTTTTGTTCCTGATTATTTGTATTTCGAGTAAGTTCTCACGGGTCGTTCACTATGCCAGTATTTTTTAAGAGCATACTCTCGAAACTACGCGAGTACCCAGGCAAATAAAAATGCTGCGTGCACATGATTTTTCAGATTATTTACAAATCTCGGGAATGTCTTAAGGTATCCACTGGAAACTTTGAGAGATTATTGTAGAAGGGGGGGGGGGGGTAGGAATGAGCCATATGACCCTCAAATTTTGACTCGGGTAGGGGCGAAGAAGTAGGTTAAAAGACGCTAAATGATTATCCAGTTGATCGAAATACCATGTTCGGAATACCTTATGAACAGCTTAAAGGACGGAGTTGAAACTCTTAGGTACTTTCAAACAGTTCGTGGTAACGAGCGGTAATTAAGGAGCGATGCGGCTCAATATTAACCAAAACTGTAAGAAACAGAGTCTTGATAATAATAGACATATCAAAGGAATCGAATTTTGATACTTATTCAAAATATGTAAAATTCATGAAGTTTAATGTTAGGCTACCCATCAAAAGTTACGAGCCTGAGAAAAATTGTCTAATTTTTGAAAAAGGGTGGGGGAGAAACACCACTAAGAAATCAAATGATCTTAATCACACCATGAGATTCAGGATATCAGAGAACTGTAGAGGTTTCAAGCTCCTATATACAAAAATGTGGAATTTTGAATTTTTGCCAGAAGCAAGATCACGGATGCGTGTTAATTTTTTTTTTTTCTAGGGTATGATCGTATTGAACCAGTGATCCTAGAAGATCAGGAGAGGGCTCACTTGACCAGAAATCAAAATTTCTAGTGTCCTTTTTTAAGAGACCGAAAATATTTGAGGGCAGCTTCCCACCCCCCTCTTTTGTTACCCAAAACTGTCCGATCAAAATTTTGAGATAGCCTTTTTTTCAGCCTGGTCGAGAGATCTAATAACTATGTCTTTGAGGAGGAAATGACCTCCCAAAGACCCTGGGGAGGGGCTGCAAATTATGAACTTTCCCCATTGCTAACATATAGTATTGAGAAGTATAAAAATATTTTCGAGGGGAATCTTCTGGTCGAGGTGCTTACGTGTGAGGATATTTCCATGGAGGAGTTTTCGTGGTCGAAGGGAATTTTCCATGGGAGGGGATCTGGATTTCCCAGCATTAACTAAAAAACTATCAGAAATTAAATAAAAAAAACAAGTTTTTTCAACTGAAAGTAAGGAGCATCATTAAAACTTAAAACGAACAGAAATTATTACGTGTATGAGGGGGTTGCCCCTCCTCAGCACCTCGGTCTTTACGCTAATGTGTTTTTTTGAATTTTTAAAAAGCTTATTATTCTAATTAAATAGTCCTTGTGTATCAGGAGTCATTCTTAAATAATTTGATTAGATGTCAAACTTTAGCATAAAGAGCCAGGTATAGTGGGAAAAGGAAGGAGCAGGATAGGGCAAAGAAGATTCAAAGTTAGCTTTGGGGTGAGAGGGAAGGAGCAAAGTAATTTTCATCTCCAATCCAGACAAAAGTAACTTTTTGTACAATGAGCTCGTTTGATATTGATCATTTGTGCATGGTTAAGTAGCGATATAAAACAAAAGACACTTTGTGCTACAATGTTGTCAAAACTGCGTGTCCGTAATGTCTCACGAATGGCTAAGGATATGAAATTGAAACTTTCAAGGATTGTTGAGGCAGATGTTGAACGAAATCAAAAGGTAGTATGTGCCTCTAGGTTATCTAAACACTATATCTGCAATATCTTGAAAACAGAAAATAATTGCTTAAAGGATTAAGTTGAAAATTTGATGGAGTATTGTGTGATGGTAAAGTAAAAAACGCTATGTTTTTCTCGGTCACCGAAATGCAAGGTCTCGAACTTTTTGTTTAGGAGGCATGGAGGATGGAGTTGATACTTTCAGGTACCGTTGTACGACAGAAAGAGAGCATGGGGCAAGGGATATTCAAATCTAGTGTTAGAGAAGAAAAGAGGGCTGAACAAGTAGAGCTGTATATCCCCTCCGTCGGTAATGACGAAAAATATGTGACAATTCGTGATTCATACTATCATCGTCCTTAGAGTTACAGCAAAGAAAGACTCATGAGTTTACAAGAAAGACATTGTCGTCTGCAAATAAACTTAAAATTGAAGCTAGGGTGCTGCTACGTAAGAACTGCTTCGTATTTTTGCTATTTCAGAGAGTGATTTAATTTTTTATTTTCAAAGAGCTTAATTTTTTTCTTATTGTTTCTAATACTTAGCGTGAAGTGTTTGGCGGGCTGATTAACATGTATATAGTCGTGCTTGAAACTACTGGGCTTTCTAATATTTTTTTGATTTTGAAGAAAGCAAACAAGAAAAATTATTATATGAAAATAAGAAATATTTTTAAAATTTAAATAAGAAAGCAAAAATGAGGTCGCAGAGGTTTTCACGGGAGTAGATTTCTTGAACCTTTAAGGAAGAAGAAAAAAAGAACAAATAATAGGCTGTATTTGGATGTATACCGATTCTACAAATATTCCTGATAAAAAAAAAGACCAATAGAGAGGATTAAGAGCACAAAACGCCCTTTCCAGTATGAAATGTAAGGTTTCTGTTTTGGGAAACGAGCACATATCAGCAGGGCCTTATTTTAAGTTTTGAATGGAAAATTTTTCCGCTGGTTGCCACCTTTACCAATTATCGAAAGTCCTAGCAGTGATTTTCGACTTGCCTTATTTACAAATGGCAGAATTTGTAAGTAACATTATTACATGTTTAATTCAACAGATATTTGCTAGAACAACACTGAGATTTTTAAGATGTAACTGTAAAATTTTGATATGATACCCTCTTGCAAATCATATTTTTGCTTTTATTCGTCAATCACTTGGTTAAAGAATCTAAATTTTGTTTGTAGATCAATTGTCACCTCCGAGTTTGGCTGCTTAACTTTCTTATTGGTTGGCGTGATTCTTCTTTTCCTCGCTGTTGTTCTTCTTGGAATAGATGGTCGTTTAGTTAATCAAGTTCAGTTCCCCTGGATTTGCCAAGGAAGAGCATGGACTTTAGCTACAGGATTCTCTTTTGGGTTTGGAAGTCTATTTGCATTGGTCTGGAAAGCCCGTATGATCGTCGTCAATTCGAAAGCAAAACCGAAAAAGAGACAGCAAAACATGACGTCACCTGCTTTGATCCCTCTAGGTGAGCTCAAGCTTAATAACAATCTTTGTATATATCCCTAAAATAGTATTGACTGTGAAGTAGTGCTAGGTTAGTGTTTTCCTCAAGGTCATAAAGAAGATAGTGAGATAATACAAAACTGTGATAATAAAGAACTGATGAACTATTAACATCAATAACATAGAACTATAGAAAGAACTTTAGCGCTCAACTGTGCTCAGAGACCCTAATGAGTAAAAAATTAAACTATGGACACATACTCCCTGAAAATGAGGCTGAAAAAAGGTCAAAAAAATTTCCCAGTCGGCTTGAAACTTCTAACTGGAAGTCATTGCGGCAAGAAAACCACTACTGCACAAAATGATCGTGACAAAACAAGCATACTAGGACCATAGAGTTTACATTACTAAATTCTAAAAGCTTGTGAGATTCGTTAGGGAAGCCGAGACAAGAAAGATTTCCCATGAACGGTATGAAAAAAAAACCTAAGATATTCTGTCACCGGCAATTTTAGTAAACAACATTGGAAAATATAGCTTATGGAAATGACGCTCGAAGATAGTCAAAACTAGCATCATTTGGGTTCTGTAACAGAAGGCATTTTATTGTAAAACTAGGCTGTTTTGGAAAATATTCCTTTACTGTGATAGAAACAAAGATGTTGAAACTTGAAACTTCAATTTATAGGTTTTGTTGCTGTGGATATAATCCTATTATCTGTTTGGTACTTTATCGATCCATTACGAAGATCAGTTGAATCATTCCCTCTTGAAGAGCCAACGGATTTTACCGAAGATCTTTTGATTCGACCCCTAATGGAACACTGTGAATCTAAGTAAGAGCTTACATTTGGCTTTATATTAAGAAAAATGAGCCATTGAACAACTCTCTCCGGACAAAGCGGTTCTAATGGTATACTTTTTTTTTCTTAACATTGGACGTGATCGTCTCTTACTAGGTTACTAGGTTGCTTGTTTCAGCAAAGTTCAACCAGGAGGAAGGATGCTGGGACTGTTTTTTTTTTTTAAATCATTTTATTTTTTATTGGTAGCATGTTGTTTTAAGTCTTTCTTCTTTTATATATTTATGTTTTGCTGACGACGGCCCTTGGACATAGGGCCGAAATATTCATTCAAAAAATTTCCAATGTTTTACGAAAAAAATTCCCTATTATTTTTCTTATTTTTGATGTTTGCATTTGATCATCCTTTCAATTTTATTTCCAAATATCGTATAACCCACGCAGGAGAAGCCCTTTCCTTTGCTGGAAGCTAGTAAAGAGCGAACGACTACTTTGAAAGCTATCGCTCTTTACTAGGATTGCTCTCTTGACACCATAATGCCTGCTATCTAAATTCAAAATTAATGCTTTTCTTAAAGTCTTTTCAAAAGGATAAAGGTTTATTTTTAGGCATAAAATTTTCATGATAAATCAATCATGAATACGGCAGGGGCTACTAGCCAAAAGTTAAGAGCCAGAGAAAGTTTCCCTTATTTTTGAAAAACGGGAAAAACCGAAGAGAGGAGGGGTTTTGGTGAAAGAAAACATGAAATTAAGCATATCAGAGAACCTTATACTGGCAAACTCTCAGTTCCGTACCAACAAAATGCAGATTTTTTTCCGAGAAGGTTTAACACGGGTGCGTGTTCATTTGTTTGTTTGGTTTTATTTACCAGTGGTGATTGTACCAAGCCAATGATCCTATAGGGCTCTTGGGAACTAAAATTGATTTAATACTTCTACTACCTAGTACTGCCCCTTTTTCAGAAGCAAAGAGACTGTGTTGAGACCCATTTTTGTGGCACAATACATCGATTTTAACCCAAAGAGGTTCAAAAATCTATTGTGTACGTGTTCTAAGATAGCCAATCAATTCCAAATAATCGGAAAACTATATTCTATGGAGATTTTCAGTTTCAAAGGGAATAATACCGGATGGTTAAAACTCGTTCCTAAGAATGCATGTATTCCGTACGAAATAAATGATTAATATAGACAATTATTTTAAGCTTCCTGTACTAAGTTGATTCCTTTGAGGTTTGATAAATTAGAAACAGTGGCGTATAATTATGTGTAAGCTATTATGGAGGATGGCCAATAAATTTATGTATAGGTGGGGATGGGTGTCTTAAGCCTCAAAAAGAACGTTTTTGTGCCTGAGTTTCTAAAGTCTGTGTGAATTTTCAAACAAATATAGAAGGAGGTTGGGAGGGGGGATATGTCATATGAAGACAATCATATGCTTACCGGTGCAAAATGGACAGAGTTGGTGGAACATCATTAGCACCACAGGAAATTTCCTTGGGATGGAAGGAGGCTAAATATAAACGGGAACTTTGCTTTTACCAAAATTTCATAGGAGAATTTTTCACTTTTTTTATTAACATTTTTAAAGGTATTCTGGCTTCCAAAGTCAGGCATCATCCCTCCCCCTCCACTGCCGGTGTCCATGGGAAACATCCCAACAAAAAACATCTCTTCGAAGACGTCATCTTGAATTGTAAGGTCACCTTGGCCCTATAATTCATTTGTGATGTTTTAGATCCCCCTGGTAAATAACTACCGTTCTCGAAGCACTGTCAATAGAAACCAAAACTCTGAAAAACGAAGTTTTGATTACTATATAAGCAACAGCAAAATCTCTTATTTATGCTGATATGTACAAATTTTTATTCTAAAGTTGCTCATCAAAAGTTATAAAAAATGGAAATTTGCAAAATTTTTCAAATAGAGGTTAAGTTCCCAAGAAAGCACCCCATAGGCTTTAAACCCCCACTATATCGAACGATAAGACATCCGGCACTAAACGTACATGCAGTCCATAAAAACGACACGCTATTAAAAGCACTTTGTCCAGTAAATCTATTGATTATAGACTATCTCGAAGTCGAACACCATCTATTAAGGTGTTAACTAACAGATTTTGTTATGGGAAGGGAGTACTTAAGCCTCAAAAAAGTGTTTTACGCCCATGTTTTCAAACTTTCTATCAGAGGTGCTACAGAAAAATTGCATAGATGCTCCAATGATTATGTGACAAAAACTGAAGATGGACAGAAATTATTTTGTATATAAGGGAAGGAGGCTGTAATACCGGTATTTAAGGGGTATAGCTCCCCTCTCATTGCAGAAACGAAGTTTTAGTGGGAAATGTTAGACTTTAAATATCAAAATATTAGGAAACGAATGTTTAGATCGTGCTTAGCTCTTATTAAATAAAAAAACAAGTTTTTTAAACTGAAAGTAAGGAGCGACATTAAAACTTAAAACGAACAGAAATTATTCCGTATATGAAAGGGGCTGTCCCCTCCTCAACGCTTCGCTCTTTACGCTAAAGTTTTTTATTGTTTTAAAAAATAAAGTTATGAAACAGAGTGAAACTTTAGCGTAAAGAGCGAGGCGTTGAGGAGGGGAAAGCCCCTTTCATATACGGAATAATTTCTGTTCGTTTTAAGTTTTAATGTCGCTCCTCACTTTCAGTTTGAAAAACTTGTTTTTTATTTAATTTCTGATCGTTTTTTAGTTAATGCAGCTTTTATTTTAGCTCACCGTCATTGAATAAGTAAACAAAATTTGCATAAAAATTTTACTTTTCTTTTGCTAAATGGATGTTCCTAAATTTGGTTATGACGTAATTTACAAACTAACTTACGTAACTAACTTCTATATTCGTATATTTTTCTTCTGGCAAAAAATACAAAGTTGCAGATTTTTGCAGATATGAGCTTGAAACCTATGTAATAGGGTTTTCTGATACGCTGAATCTGACGGTGTGATTTTCATTAAAATTCTTTCACTTGTAGGGGATGTTTCCCCCCTCTTTAAAAAATCGGGTAAATTTTCTCAGGCTCGTAGCCTTTGATGAGTAATACTAAACTTAATAAAATTTATATATTTAGAATCAGCATATTAAACCCATTCTTTTGATACATTTATTGGTATCAAAATTCCGTTTTTAAAAGTTTCGATCACTATTGAGCCGTATCGCTTGTTTGTTGTTGCTTTTTTAATTACGTATATGTTATTACGTATATGAGGGGGTTCTCCCCTTGGTCAGTACCACGCTCTTTACGTTAAAAGTTAAAAAAAAAATTAATTAACAAACCCCTGAATCACAAAGGCCGTTTAGTTAGAATAGATAGCTCTTTTGAAAGCTCTAAAAAAAACTGTAGCGTAAAGAGCGAGGTATTGACTTGGGGGAGAACCCCCTCATATACGTTATAATTTCTGTTCGTTTTAAGTTCTAATGTTGCTTTTTATTTTCAGTTGAAAAAAAACTTGTTTTTTTTCAATTTAATTTCTGATCGTTTTTTAAATAATGCTTGGAAATCCGGCGCCCCCTTCATAGAAATGTCCCCTACGCCAAAGAAACATCCTCCACGGAAAGATTCTCCCGAGTAACCCCCTCTTCCAGCCCCACCCTCCAGAAAAAAATCCTTCCTGAAAATGTCTGTATACTTCCCAATAACCAATAAATAATGCTGGCAAGTCCGGCGCCTTCTTCATGGCAGTTTCCCTTCCCCCATGAAAATTTCCTTCATGGACAGATCCTCCAAAATAACCCCCGACCCTCCCCCCCACTACCAGAAAAAAACCCTCCTGAAAACGTCTGTATACTTCCCAATAACCAATACTATATGTTAACATTGGATAAAGTTCATAACTTTTAGCCCTCCCCGGGGACTTCGGGGGATTAAGTCATCCTAAAAGACATAGTTATCATATTTTCGACCATGCTGAACAAAATGGCTATCTCAAAATTTTGATCGGGTGACTTTGGGAAAAAAATGAGCGTGGGAGGGGGCCTAGTTGCCCTCTATTTTTTTGGTCACTTAAAAGGGCACTAGAACTTTTAATTTCCGTTCCAATGAGCCCTACCACGATATTCCAGGACCACTTGGTCGATACGATCACCCCTGGGAAAAAAAAAAACAAACAAATAAACACGCATCCGTGATCTTTCTTCTGGCAAAAAATGTAAAATTCCACATTTTTGTAGATAGGAGCTTGAAACCTCTACAGTAGGGTTCTCTGATACGCTGAATATGAAGGTCTGATTTTCATTAAGGTTCTATAACTTTTAGGGGGTCTTTCCCCCTTTTTTTGAAAATCAGCCAAACTTTCTCAGGCGCGTAACTTTTGATGGGTAGCACTAAACTTGATGAAAGTTATATATTTCAAATCAGCATTGGAATCTGATTCTTTTGATGTATCTATTGGTATCAAAAACCCTTTTTCTAGAGTTTCGGTTACCATTGAGCCGGGTCGCTCCTTACTTACAGTTCGTTACCACGAACTGTTTGATTAGGAAAATTATGTTTCATAGTGCAAAGCAAAACGACTTGAATGATTTTTATTGAAGTCTTAAGAGAGGGGTGCTCCTCAATATACACTGAAAACCCACCTAAAACTCTCTTTTCAAACCTAACCGGTTAAGGGAAGTGTGCAATAGGGGGCTTAGGAAATATAACTCAGCTTTATGGCCCAAAGTGTTGATCCATAAAACTCAAAGAAAATTTTCCGTAACTTGAACTTAGACGAACTTGAACTACCTATCTAAAAAACATATGTACACGCAAAAAGTAAGCTCGACTTTTTTGGGGGGTCAGTGCGGACACTGGCCAATCGAATGAATGATATTCAAAATTTCTAAAAGATTACGCCAGCTTGTAGGAGGACTCGTACAGATGACTCATACAGAATAAACCAGCATTTTTTCTAGGTCATATTTAAGCTTGAAAAATTAACACATTTAAAGTAAGTTATACTAAGGAAATTTAAAGCACTGTGAAAGCAATTTGTATATAGGAGAAGCTGTACGGATGTCTGATAAATTGGGCAAGGGGCCAAAAAATCCCTTATTCTCGAAGCACTGTAACAGAGAAGTTAAACTTAAGCATGGAGACCGGGGTGTTTAAGGAGAGGACGCAGTAGCAGCTATAGGCCTCGTAATCTGAGGGGAGGGCAATGTATACCACAGGAGTGTTAAACATAAAGCAAAAGGAATTTAATGTCAGATGTCAGAAAAATCGGCGGGCAGCTGCCCCTCCACCCTGTCCATGCCTAGAACTACCTCTGATGGGATGTGGCAGTCTCCCTAATGTTTAGATTTACCTGAATATGATATTAGCAAGAAATCAAAATTAACTTAAAACTCTTTTTTCGTGAAAGTATGGAGTGACATTAAAACTGGAAACAAGCTGAATTTAAGGAACTTCCGCTCCTTTAGCTCCCCGCCCTGTGCGTTAAAGTGTGACTTTTTCTCAATACTTCAAAAACGAATTACTTTTGTTCCAAAAAATGAACACAAGAGCAGCGTGATGAAAAAAAAAAGTTTTATAACACTGGTTTAAGAATAAGAGTTTACCTTTTCACATTAAAACAAATTTTTACATTTACTTTTATTTCTAGTTAAAATACCTTGAAAGGCAATCCGTCAATAAAATCCTACCTGGCTAAATTTTTTCTCCTCTAAAAGGGTTTCACTAGTCCAACTTTAGCTTGCAGATTAGAGAGTTAAAGGGGCGATAGACTCTTCATATACACGGTTTTTTTTTTACGTACAATCCCTCTTCGTTTGTTTTTTTTCTCTCTTTTTTGTAATGCAAGTCTTTCCATGAATCGATGATGTCAATGTTAAGCATTGGTTTGTAGTAGTCAAATTGATACTGATTTTCTAAAAAGTACAGACTTTAGTACTTTATTCTCCAATGATTCACAAAATACTGAAATCGTGAGTAGCTGTCGATGCAGGTAATTTGTTTAGGGTAGTCACCTTGCATGAAAAATTTTACACATTTTTCGGATTCTACCTCTTTTGTTATTTAAATACTGCATTAATAATAATAAGCATTATGTATTTCACTCTTGCTTTGGGTACCTGTATTAGTTCAATTCAATGGCTAACGCCAAGTTCAAAGCTGGTTAACTCGCCCATGTAACAAAAAGAAGAAGAAAACATTAGACAATATGATACCGTGATAATCACCCGTTCAGGTCTAACGGAGAAAAAAAAAATGGCGTTTAAGTTGAATTCATTTCAAGAATCAAATTATTGTAATTGGCTTTCTAGTTTAAAGTGACTATAAAAGGCTTCAAATTCACTTGACATACCGTATGATTCACTTCTTCTTTCTGCGTGTTTAAAGAAATATATGCAGTAATTTATAAATTTGCAGAGAAGTCACTTTTACTTGGCAAATATGTTCTGCTAAATATATATGAAAGTATATTTTCAGGAATCAAACAACTTGGCTTGGTATCCTTTTTGGCTATAAGAGTCTCATACTTGTACTAGGAATTTTCTCGCTTATGAAACTCGTGGACAAAGGTAAGAATAAAATTGTCGGTGTCTTTAATCCCAAAACCATCTTTGATAGTTGTCCACTCAAAATAGGTGGAATTTTAATCTTTAAAATAGGAGAAAAAAGAACGTATGGGCCTATATCGGAAGCAACGCTATAGCGTTTGCCTGTAGTAGAGATCCAGAAGCTTCATTGTATTGTTGTTGTTTTTCTTCAGAGCCACTTCCTATGGAAGGGGTGCCCGTGAAACTTTGGAGGAGGATTTTTCGACTGGAATTGAAGTTTTCTAGTGTTCTTTCTAAGTAGTAAAAAACTGATCGTAAGTTAACCATTTTCTATTAACCCCTCTATCTTGATCTCCCAGACAACTGCTCAAATGGTTCATAAGGCGTTTTGTTAAAAATGCACAAAATATCCAGTCAATACTTCTCCAGGATGACAAGGACTTCTGCAACTTAGGGTACAGGCCATAAATGAAGCAAATTGGTAATTGGTAAAACAAATGTTTTTTAACTAACAAGAAATCAAAAGGGCGTATCTGCAATGTCTCAGGAAGAGTTTAGAGTACGAAATTGAGCCTTCGAGGGAAATTTATGGGGAATTTGGAACCAAATCAAAAGATTGCTAAGTTACATCCATATTTCAAAAGAGTGTTCTGCACTACCACAGGAAACGATAGCCCTAACCTATAAAGAGCTAAACACGACCCCTAATAACCAACAGTTTAATAAATGTTTTGAAAAAAGTTCTAGTGATAAAATACTGTTAGTAGCTGATCCATGAATGATAACTATCATTTCGAATAACCATAACAATTAAATGTCATTGCAAACACTTTTTTATACAGTGTGTATAATAGAGCCTGGAAACTGTTTGCAAATGGAGACCGGTCCAAAATAAGAAGTGTAACCATTTAGAATCACTAGGTATAACATTTTACATAGCGGAAACTACGCCCCTTCCTACCTTGAACAACAGAGAAAATCATCTTGCATAAGATTCACTGATGTGTCAATTTTTTCTTTTTCTTATTTTTCACCCGCTAGTGGGGTCTAGTAAATTATATAACGGTATTTTAAATGCTCTTTTGAAAAGTTAATTTTAATATCGAAACGCACGTTTTAATAACTTGATTTGATAACGCCACCATAATATCATAATGACACCCAAAATGGCGTTTTTTTGGGTGCCATTTCTTGAGTGGAAAGGCTGGGAGTAGAAGAGGGTACCATCATAATTTCAACGGTCAAAACCCCCTGAAGCTCAAGTTTGCAATCAATCCTCCAAAATGCTTCTCTCCCACTCTCCTTATTAGTTGGCCTCTTCTGCAAGATTGGATGTTTTCTTCAGAAGAAGCCAGTCACTACATATTTACTTTTCATTTTTTTGGAGTTGTAGAAGTTCAAAATCTTCGCAGCATAGCGGTTAAAAAAATGCAAAAAACAATAAAATAAATTTCCATTATATTAACTGAATATCTTAAACTATTAACACCCCCCTCACTCAAGGTTTTTAAAATCTGTATATATTTCATGCAGGGTAATATTCATTAAGTATTTTTTTTCTTTTTTTTTTATCTACCTCTAAAATGCCAAGGATAATATATCAATATGGCAAAATTGTAGATATTTTTAAGAGAAAGTTTAAAAGAGATGCGAAGTAAAACCTATTTAGCAAAATGTCATGTTGACTTTTCTAGTTTCTTCGTCTAATTTGGACAAACGATTTTTTTATAAGGTTTGTTATCTATAGTTTTAAAACCTAAAAAGACAAACTAAGATTTATTTTTTTAAAAAAGTTTGTCTGATGAAAGTAAAGAGTGATGTTGACACTTACGAACAAAAAAAATACTGCTTCGTAGTTTGCGCAACATATTTTCGAAAAAAAAAAAAAAATAAAAGAAAAAGACTGGTTCTTGATTTTACCCTATTTTCGTAGAATGAAAAACCAGTCCTAGCTTGAGTTCTTTATAAAATTAAAATTGTTTAATGAAATTTATTGATTGAATGTTGGATGAATAACTCCTGAGAACTTTATAGATTAGGCGTTTATTGTCTGCAGGCTAATTAAAAATTTGCTGCTCATAATTTTGTTTTGTTGCGTTGGTTTTGTATTTTCAATAAAGCACTAGTTTTTTTTTCAGATCTCTACAAATAAAGGTAAATATCACGAACCAGTTGACTTGAAACATATTTTCAAAATATGTTACATAAACTACGAAACAGTAATTTTTGTTGATATTAAGTTTCAACGTCGCTCTTTGGTTTCATCAGACAAACTTTGCTTCTTTTAAAGTTAATTAAATCAAAATGCACTTTAGCAATCCAGGCTCTCAAAAGGGCGTATTTACAATATCTCAGGAACGGCTTTGGGTATTAAGCTGAAACTTTCAAGGAGTGCTGGGGGGGGGGGGTTGAACTAGCACAATGACACCATATGCATTCAGGTTGTCAAGAAAGGTGTATATGCACTATTCAGGCGGCCCAGGCCATACGGCTGTCTGTTGCAAGATTTTCATACTCTCTTGTCGGTAAATTTGCCAAAGGACAAGGGACCTCTCCAGAAAGCTTAGTTATCAAGATCAATCAACAATTTGGGGGTTGGCAAGTGACAAGACTTGACATTTGCTAACGAACGAGTGAAAGCACGCTTGTTTTTACGAACGCATCACATCTCGACGGAAGAAAAAAAAGTACAAGACAAGGAATTTTGATTGAAATGGTATTTTTATCAAATGGGCAAAATGTTATACGCAGGCATAATTTTTTGAGAGGTAACCGTCTAGGGAGAGAATCATCCGAGGGGGGGGGATTAGCCAGAAAAGTGTTAATGCACAAGCAACGACGAAAAGTTTAAAGCGTTTTCTTTGGGTGGGGGAGCGGAGAATTATTTGGACACTATAAATACATAAACAACTTAGAGATTTTCGTTGAAAGTCGAATTCAAACCATGTTTTTTTCTTGGTTTACCGGTGACGGTCGTTCTAAGATTTTTAATTACCATAAATATATAAATATATAAAAATGTCAAATGGAAGGCAAGTTTAAAGGAAACCAAGAGCGCAGTTTGCTATGAGGCAGGGGGGGGGGGGACAACAGCCCCTCCCAGAGCCTGGTCTGCCTCCCTCAGACCCAGGTTTGCCCCTCCCCCATCTGAAATTTTTTTTCTCTCAAAATCTTGCCAAAACTAAGATAAATCTGCATAATTCAAGCATCAACAGAAACAGATCAGTTTTTTTAGTACATATTTACCTTCACAGTACTATGTGTTACCTTTATATAGTACTAGTACCTTTATAGTACTTTTAAAGTATTAAATAGTGCCTTTATGATACCAAACGGCTTTTCTTTTTTTTTAGTTTTTACTGTAATTTTCACTTGATTTGGGAAAACATGGCTCGAACTTTGCCCCCCCCCCCCCAATATCTGGACGAAATTACGCCCCTGAAAGAAACCCTACCGGGCTCTTAGCCTAACCTGAATTTTGATGACAAGGACAGCTAAGAAGTGTTTATTTGGGTGCAATATAGGGTAATTACATGCATATATATAGTAAGCTCAGCTAGAAACTGACATAGCTATCCTAATTTGAATATGTGAGGGTTTTATTTATCCGTCAACTTGCCTAGAAATGGCTCGCAGATCGCCATATTGCGTGGCACTCTTCCATCCACAATTTCTGGCAACAAAGCTTCTATATAAAATTTATGGAGCTTTGGAAACATTTTGTGTTGCCAGAAATTTTTGTCGCGGTTGATCTTTTCAACGTGTATATCTCCTTTGCCGAAGTACACAACGAAAAATCCCAGGTCAAGGTCGCAACATTCCAGCTGCATCTGAGCTTGATAAAAATAATTATGGTTCCTCTTTAAATGGACGCTATTTTTATTGTCAAGGAAAACACATTTATTTCTCTTAAGCCAGTTTGCCATTGAAAAGTCTTTAGCAATGAGGGGACATTTTACTTTGAGAATCGCTCTTCCTCCTCCAGGAAGAGCAACAATGCCATCTGGGCTGGCAGCAAGAAACCCCTCAGTTTTATGAACAAACACTCCAGCAGGAATGATTTTGAAATTTGTTATTTGCTCTAAAGCAGCCAGAGCCATAGGCTCATGTACATGCCCGTGTTCCGTAGCTCTGGTTTGGTGATCAGGGGCTATACAAAGTGCACAATATCACAGTAACTTGTCGAAGGCCGCCAACGTAATTCTAAATAGTTTGACCACACAAATAAAACTTTTATAATGGACGAGATAGGGCCAGTCTTTATCGTACCACATCCCCCTAATTTGAAACCTTTTGTGAATGTGTGAGGGGGATAGTGAACCAAACCATATGATACTATTTAGATCAACGATGTCATAAGGTTGTGTCTCTAATATCCCAAGAAAAGCTGAATTGTATCCAGGTTGCGCATCCATGTGCACCAGGCTGTCAAAAGGCTGTATCTGCAGTAGCCTGTCTCAGGAATGGCCAAATGTGTTAAGTTAAAACTTTCAGGGAATTTTAGGGGATAATGAAGTAAATCAAAAGACACTGTTTCCACCCAAGCTGTCAAAATAGCGTATCTGAGCTATTTCAGGAATGGGTATGGGTATTAAGTTGAAATTTTTAGGGAATGTTAATGGGAGCGTTGAAATAAATCAATATTTGCTGTTTGCATCCAGCCTGTTAAAGCATGTATCAGCATTATATCAGGGACAACTACGTGTATTGTATTAAAACTTTCAGGTTGAAGCATGTTTTTTGAATTGACAGATTTTTAGTCGGGACTAAAGGACTTTTGTCGGGGGGGGGGTGCAAAAAAACTTCATAAAACACATAAAAAATGTGTTTATATTCATTTTTGCAACGTTTTTACTGGTCGGACAAGAATCTCAGGGGGGGGGGGTCAAACCCCATAACCCCCTCCCCCGGGATACGACCTTGCCCTACGGTATGTATTTTGCTACCTGTCAATTTAAGGAAAAATATGAAAAAGATTCGCTTTTGACTTTGATGTCAATGATAAAATAGAACAATATATGATTCTTTGAAATGGACAAGTCTAAAAACAAAACCAAACAAAGCCTATAAAATTGAAATAAAGTTGCTACATAGCCACCATATATCCAATTTTAAATATCATCAAAAACATGCATGTACAATCTTGTAAAATATTAAAAAAAAAACATTTTGGGATCACATGACCTGGATAAACAAGAAATTAAAATCGGTTAGTTAACGATTAGTGTAGGCAGAGAAAAGGATAAGACCTCTCCAACTCCCCAATGAGAATATGTTTTTCAAGCGGACTTATTAATTATTTAATTATATAATGGATAAAATAGCTATCATTTCTTCAGTTAGACCCCTCCACCCCCCCCCTAATAATACTGGCTGTATCCTCGATGACAATGTAAATTTCTTGAGACACACACCTACAAAATTAGGATATATCTTTTTAAAATAGTACTATTGCTATCGTAAGGAAAACACGTCAAATATATTCCCGAGGTTAAATTTCACTATCTGAGGAAAATATAAGAAGCCCATCAAAACATAATTTGGTTCCATTTTCGTCTTTTTCCGTATAACCATTGATAGGTCTGACTTGTGAAGATCTATTGACATATAGTAATTTTAATATAATTAGTAATTTCAGTTGGACCAGGAAAAATTGGAACGCATTAATATTTTCAGAAAATTTTCAAAAAGACAGTAGACAAGCAAATGTAGATAATTGTCGGTAATATTAAATGATCCCAATTATTTTCGGGCCTACTTATTGGCCCTGTAACACCATTGGTGGGTCTTTTTAGGGGGCAGAGGTAATACTTGCCTCGAGTGCAGAAATGTTAGGGCAAGGGGCACAAAATTTCATATAACTATTCTGACATTTATAATCATTTCTGTATTTTCTGAAATTGTAATTTTTACTTAAATAAAGTAGAGGGCGCAGATGGCAGTAAGTATATGCGAACTGAGTCCGTAAGTATATGCGTATGTGCAAATTCATTTCCCATATAAAGTTAGAAAAGTCATATTTAAATTAATGGAAATCTTGATAAAAATTTGGCCTGAAATTTTTTTAGAGACAGGGGGAGGGGCTAAAGAAAGTGGAGAAAGCATTGAAATATGAACCAAGGAGGTGTGAAGTAGAGGCTATGGATAAAATTGCCGAGGATCTGGAAGATGCAGCAAGACGGCATAATAGTAAAATATTGTATTGGCATGTTAATAAATTGGGAGGGAATAGTCAATCCGGACCTATCCCAGTTAAAGATAGGAACGGGGCCGCAATTAGTAATAAGAAACAGTGAAAGAGAGATGGGCAGAACATTTTGAGAATTTGCTAAACCGAGATAGAGTTGCGGAAAAAAATATAGAGGAAAATGAAAAAGTTTGTGATACCTTGGATGTGAAGGAAGATTTGTTTTGTGAGGAAGAATTAGTGACAGTACTAAAAGGCTTAAAGAATAATAAGGCTCCGGGTGCCGATAGTATGGTAAATGAGTTTCTTAAATATGGTGGCTCTGAGGTTTGAAAGAAGTTACTGAAGATTATGATTATGATTTTTGAAAAAGGGAAAGTACGTAATGATTTTAGGAAAACCTTAATTAAGCCACTTAATAAGAAAGGTGATAAGAGAGAGTGTGGTAATTATCTTAGTCTGGTCTCTGTAGGTAGCAAATTACTTAATAATATGATACTTTTTAGACTGAGAGATTCTGTAGGCAAAGTTTTAAGAGAAGAACAGTGCAGTTTTAGAGAAGGTAGAGGATGTGCCGACCGAATTTTCACTCTTAGGTTAATAATTGAGAAGCATCTGAGTTGTCATACACCTTTGGTCCTCAGTTTTATAGATTATAAGCAAGCATTCGATTCTGTTGATAGAAGAGCTTTAGCAAGGTCTTATCTTTCTATAGTATACCAGACAAATACATTAAAGTGATTAGTGCTATTTACGAGAATAACACTGCTGTGGTTAAGGTAAGAAATGAGGTTAGCAGATGGTTTTGTATTAAATCAGGAGTTAAGCAGGATTGTGTTGTATCCCCCTTTATATGAATTATTTGGATAGACTTCTTCTTAAGGAGCACAGGAAAGGCAATGGGAGACCACGGAATCAAATGGGGAGGAAAAGGTCTCTTGGAATTAGATTATGCTGATGATTTAAGCATCCTAGATGAAAGTGTCAGCAAAATGAATGAACTTTTAGAGGTTTTGCGAGTTCAGGGTGCTAGAAAAGGTTTGAAGATTAATGTTAAGAAGACTTACTCACTAAGGCTAGGAATAAGTGAAGATGAAAAGGTGACGTTGGGTCACGAAAAGATTGATCAGGTGGGCAGCTTCACTTACCTTGGTAGTATTATAAGTAAAGACGGTTGGAGCAGTGAAGATCTTAAAAGCAGAATAGCCAAGGCTCAGGGTGCTTTTTCACAGTTAAAAAAAGGTTTGGAAGAATAGGAAGATAAGTCTGCAAACCATGATTAGAATATTGGAAGCTACAGTTATGACAGTGGTCAAATATGGCTCTGAAGCATGGGTGCTCCGAAAAGCGGATGAAGGTTTGCTAGATGTTTTCCAAAGAAATTGCTTACGGATTTTTCTGGGTACCCGGCTGACTGACCGTATTTCAAACAGTAGGCTGTATGAAAAATGTGGTCAAATCCCGCTTTCTAGGGCTCTAATGAAAGAAAGGTTGAGGTGGCTAGGGTACATTGTGCGGATGAAGGATCACAGATTGCCGAAGGTTGTTCTTTCCGGCCAACCGTCTAGGGCTAAACGGAAAGCAGGTCGTCCTCGTCTGGGGTGGGAGCCATCCCAGACGAGAAGAAAGATCACGGCCTGAAGAAAGATCACGGATGCGTGTTTATTTGTGCTTTTTTTTCAGGGGTGATTGTATCGAACCAGTGATCATAGAAGATCGGGAGAGAGCTCATTTGATTGGAAATCAAAAAATTCTAGCGCCCTTTTTAAGTGACCAAAAATACTGGAGGGCACCTATCCCCCCTCCCGTCCTCATCTTTTGCCTAAAGTCACCCTACAAAAATTTTGAGATAGCCATTTTTTTTCATCACAGTCTAAAAATGTAATAACTGTGTCTTTGAGGATGACTTGACCCCAACAGTTCCCAGGGGAAGGGCTGCGAACTATGAACTTTGCCCACTGTTTACATATAGTTTTGGTTATTTGAAAGTATACAGAGTTTTTCAAGGGGGATTTTTCTGGTAAAGGGGGGATTACGTGGGAGAATCTTTCCATAGAGTTATTTTCCCATGGGAAGGTAGTGTGAAAATGTCATATATGACCTTTAGGTGTGATTAAATTTGAAAAAAAAACAAGATTTTCAACTGAAAGTAAGGAGCAACATTAAAACTTAAAACGAAAAGAAATTATTACACATATGAGGGGGGCCACCCTCCCCTGAATACCTCGAACTTTACGCTAAAGTTTTTTTTAGAATTTTCATAAGAGCTTATTGTTCTAATTAGACGGCCTTTGTAAATCAGGAGTCATTTCTAAAGAACTGGAACAAAAATTAAAACTTTAGCGTAAAGAGCGAGGTCTTGAGGAGAGGGTGACCCTTTCATATACATGATAATTTCTGTTCCCTTTAAGTTTTAACGTTACTCCTTACTTTCAGTTGAAAAAACTTTTTTTTTTATTTAGTCACACCTAGAGGTCAGATATGACGTTTTCACACTACTGAGGTCATTGCCAAAACTTTCGTCTAAGTTATTCATCACAAAGGAAGAAGTAGCAGTGTAATATTGTTTGTGAGGATCAAAGTGTAGTTGAACATATGGTACTTGTTAATTAAACGAATCACACCCAAGAAGTGAAGTTAGGTTAACCCTTATGAATTATAACCTTCATATGACCTTTAATGTATACAATAGTGTAATTTGGGCTTTATATTTGCCCATTATGGGTGGGGGTAGGGGTATAGTATTTGGAGAGCTCCCCTAACCTAATAAAACCTAATCTAAACTAACCCCCACCCCCTAATGTGCAAATATATTGCCCAAATTATACAATTCCAATGCATTCTATCACCCATCACTTGTCTTTGTTGCTATGAAATTGGTTTTCTGATATCTAACCTAAAAGCAATTCTTGAGTGTGTTTTGTCTCATCAACAAGTACCGAAGATACATTGCTCTGCCGATCCTCCTTTTTAAGACAGCCTGGCAAAAGGTTTTTCGTAATTGTCGCAAATTTTCGAAAATGTCAGAAGCGACGCTTTAGGCGCAACAGCGACGTTATGTCTATCTTAAAAAAAATTCCAAAAAATAAAGTTTATTAGAAAAATGTAAAGGGCCTCACTAAAATCAAAGACGAGCAGAGATAGAGTGATATGATAATCACACAGTTTGTGGTAACGAACTCTAAGTAAGGAGCGACATGACTCAATAATAACTGAAACTCTAAAAAACGGAATTTTGATATCAAAAGATATTTCACACAGTTCGTGGCAACGAACTGTAAGTAAGAAGTGATGCGGCTCAATAGTAACCGAAACTCTAAAAAACAGAGTCTTGATAACAATAGATACATCAAAAGAATCGGATTCTGATGCTTATTCAAAATATGTAAAATTTAGCAAATTTAATGGTAACCATCAAAAGTTACAACCCTGGGAAAATTTTGTCGAATTTTTTATAAAGGGAGAGAAACACCCCAAAACATCAAATAATCTCAGTGAAAATCACACCATCAGATTCAGCATACTAGAGAACTCTAATATAGACGTTTCAAGCTCCTATGTACAAAAATGTGGAATTTTGCTTTTTTTTTGTCAAATGAAGATCACGGATGCGTGTTTATTTGTTCGTTTACTTTTTTCCATGGGTGATCATATCAAACCAGTGATCATAGAAGTTCTAGTGCCCTTTTAAGTGACCGAAGATATTAGAGGGCAGCTAGCCCCCCTCCCACGCTAATTTTTTCCACAAAGTAAACCGATCAAAATTTTGAGAAAACAATTTTTTCAGCACAGTGGAAAAACCTAATAACTAAATCTTTGAGGCTGACTTAGCCCCCCAAAGTCCCCGGGTAAGGGCTGCAAGTTATAAATGTTGCCCATTGTTTAAATCTAGTATTAGTTATTGTGAAGCATACAAACGTTTTCAAGTGGGATTTTTCTGGTGGAGGGGGGGGGGGAGTAAGTGGAAGGATTTTTCCATGGAGTAATTTTTTCATGGAGAAATGAAATTTTCCATGGAGGGATAGCCGGATTTCCCTGCATTATTCAAAAAAAGATCAGAAATGAAATTTAAAAAATAAAGTTTTTTTCAACTGAAAGTAATGAACAATTTTAAAACTTAAAAGGAATAGAAATTGTTAAGTATATGAGAGGGGGTCGCCCCTTCGTCAACACCTCACTCCTTACGCTAATTTTTTTTTTGTATTTTTAAAAGAGCTTCTAATTCTAATTAAACGACCTTTGGGGTTTAGGAGTTATCCTTAAACGATTGGGACGAAATTTGAACCCTAGCATAAAGAGCGAGGAGTTGAGGAAGGGGCAACCCCCCTCTCATATAGGTAATAATTTCTGTTTGTTTTAAGTCTTAATGTTGCTCCTTACTTTCAGTAGAAAAAAACTTATTTTTTTTAATTTAATATCAAAAGAATCGGCTTTTTCGGCTGATTCGTATAAGATTCATCAAGCTTAGTGTTACCCATAAAAATCTACGAGCCTGAGAAAATTCGCCTAGTTTCCGAAAAAGGGGAAACGCACCCTAAAAGTCAAAGAATTTTCGTGAAAATCACAACATCAGATTCAGCACATCAGAGAACACTACTGAAGAGGTTTCAACTTCCAATCTGCAAAAATGTGGAATTTTGTATTTTTGCCAGAAGGATCACGGATCCGTGTTTTTTCCCAAGGGTGATCGTATCGAACCGATGGTCCTAGAATGTCGAGAGAGGGTTAATTTGAACAGAAATTAAAAGTTCTAGTGCCCTTTTTAAGTGACCAAAATATTCGAGGGCAACTAGCCCCCCTCTCAGAGCCCTTTTTTCCCAAAAATCGTTCTATCAATTTTAGATAGCCATTTTGTTCAGCATAGTTGAAAAGTCCAAAAACTATGCCTTTGGGGATAATTAAGACCCACGACCCCTGGGGATAGGTCTATAAGTTATTAAATATGCCCATTGCTTGCGTATAGTATTTGTTAATCGGAAGTATGCAGAATTTTTTTTTTTGGGGGGGGGGATTTGTGCTTGGGTTAGATATCCATAGGGATAATTTTCTCTGGGGAGTGAAACTTCCAGGGGAGTGAATTTGTCTTAGTTTCTCTTTGCCAACTCAATTTTCCATGTGAAGATGTTCCAGGTTTTGATTTCAGCGTGTTTTGATTTTCCGGGGGAAAATTCCCATTGAATTGGGGATTTTCGGAGTGATCGGAAAACAATCAGAGCTTAAAGTCTTTTCAAATGAAAGTATGCTAAAGATAATTTTTCAGGCTGAATCGTCTGCAAGAAATTTTACGGATGGGGGGGGGAGATTTTTCAGTGAAGATGGAATTGTCCGGCAGGATTTATAGGGGGGTGTATTTTTCGTGGGAGTAATTTTCCACGGGGATTTTTTCGAAAGGAGAGGAACTTTCCATAGAGCGTGAGCCAGATTTACCGGCATTATTTGAGAAATGATCAGAAATTTAATAAAAAGAACTTTTTTTTTCAATTGAAAGTAAGGAGCAACATTAATGCTCAACAGGAAAAGGAATTATTCAGTATATGAAGGGTTTGCCCCCCTCCTCAATACCTTGCTCTTTACGCTAAAAAATTTGGCTGTTTGTCTAATTTTTTAAAGAACGACTCTTGAAACACAAGGGCCGTCTGATTAGAATAAGAAGATATCTCAAAAGGTGCTAAAGAATTTAGCGTGCAGAGCGAGATATTGAGGAGGTGGGGAGATTTTTTTTTTATCACGAATTTTTATAAGGGCCGGATTTTTATCACGGCCCTTTTCCTCCCTTCTAAAAAAGGGCCAAACAAACGGTAGGAAAAGCCTCAGAAATCTTTTTTCCTTACCACTTTATATGGAAGGAGTCGCTGACCAGACAATAAAATGTCTGGTTCTTTTGTCCGAGAGAAAAAGCGCCGGAAGTTTGTATTAAATCTCACACCCAACCTCAAATAAGCCCCTCCCCCCACAATTTCAATTATACAACCTATGTGTATACATTTGACACTTAACATTATTGCAGGAGAGGGGGCTTAGGGCCCCCGTAGAATCTCAATTATTTGGAATTTCTTGGCACGTTTTTATAAAAACTACAAAATAATTCCGCCCCCCCCTTTCCTCCTGAAAGATGAAATATATTTTTATCATTTGTCCCACAGAAATTGCTAATGTACGTGCCCAGCTATGGAGGTAATTTTGTCCTCGGACGCGTATTTATTGTACCTCCGGTACAATAATAATGATTTTGGGGCACTTTGGTACACTATACCAACCTGCCCCCAACCTGCCGTATCAAATTGTCTTCAGTGACCCCGTGTTAAGCTAACATAACATCAGAACTATAATAGCTCATTTGATCAAATCTAAGTTAATTTACTCGCTGAATCCCGACTGAATAAGGTGTGATGGTAGTTGAGGGGCTGCGTCAAAAAGAAGCACTTCTTTTGTTCACTCAAACACAATATAAAAAATTTACTTTTCATTCTTATAGTCACACTGTTCATGGTTGCAGCGGTAGCTGCAACCTAGTAAACAGTGAACCACAGGCCATAGTAATCAAAAGTTGAAAAAAATGTTTTAAAAAAAATGTCTTGTCAGAAAAAATTGACATCTGAATCTGAATCAGGAATGGTAACTATTGTTTCGGTTAGTCTTAAAAGTAAAAGTTTATTGCGAAAAGGAATTTATGAAGATTTCGAAAAAGAGCCTGAAACCCCTTGGAAATGGCGTCAGATGAAAATAAAAAGTGCGACACTGGAATCATGATGGTCCAAAACCTTTTGCAGGATAATTACAATCCCCCTCCCCTTGAATACCAAGGAAAATGACTTTTTTTTGCACGGGTAGCACTGATGTGAATCCTTTTTTTTTCTTTTTTTTTCACCAGGGCTAGCGAGTGACCAGAACATCATAGAATAATGGCTCATTCGAATAGAAATTAAATTTTCTAGTGCCCTTTTTAAGTGACCAAACAGATTGGAGGGCAAATAACTCCCCTCCCCAAAGGTCCCCTCCCCTAAACTGTCCTTTAAGAGATGGCCATTTTAGTTAACATAGTTCAAAAGTCCAATATACATGGTTTTGATTATGATATGGCCCTCCATAGTCCCTGGGGAAGGGCTGTATGTGGTATCGGGCGTATCGATATCGCGCGTATCGGCATCGGGCGCATTGGTATCGCATCTATCGTGTCGTGACTATCGGTATCGGTATCCGTTGTTTTTTTTTTCAGCCCATTTTCTAGTCTAATTTTTTAAAACATGTCCCGGCAAGGTATCATGGTTGCAGTGGTAGCTGCAACCTAGTAAAGAGCGAACCGCAGCCAATAGTAACCAGAAGTCAAAAAGTGCGATTGAAAAAAACTGCCTAGGGAAAAAAAATTGCCATCGGACACTGACTCAGGAATGTTAATTATTATTTCGGTTCGTCTTAAAAGTAAAAGTTTATAGCGGAAAGGAATTTATCGTGATTTCGAAAAAAACCTCAGATCAAAATGAAGAGTGTACCATTGGAATCAGCATGGTCGAAAATACAAGGAAATTATACAGTCCCCCCCCCCTGAACAGCAAGGAAAATCACTTTTTTTGCATCGGTAGCACTGATCTGTTTCCTGTTTGTTTTTTTTTTTTTTTTTTTTTTTTGTTATTATTATTATTTTTTTTTTTTTTTTTTTTTTTTTTTTTTTTTTTAACAGGCCTAGCGGGATGCCAGAACATCATAAAGAGATGCTTAATGGCTCATTCAAAAGCTACTTCTCATGTACATGCTCATATATACGTGCTTTTTTTCAATTTTACCATCCGTAAGTGCGATGTAGCACTGAAAACAACACTTTTGGTGCCACTTCTTATGTGGAAAAGCTCTGAAGTACAAAACAGGTACTATTTTAATAGTTATGTTCCAGAACCCTTAACTGGAGGTTCACAAGAGCCAAGAGATAGATTTTTGATAGCTCATATAAAAAATATTGCTCATATTTACGTTCTTCCTATAAATTCCACCATCTGCAAGTTTCAAATAGCACTAAAAACGGCACTTTTGGCGCCATGTCTCAAGTGGAAAAGCTAGGGCTAGTGGGCTACCAGAACTTTTTACAGTGATGTTTAATGGCTCATTTGAAAGCTTTTGTTCATATCTACGTGCTTTTTATCAATTGTACGTAAGTGAGATATAGCAAAAAAGAAGGCGTTTTTCAATGGAGATATAAAAAGAATATATTTTTTCAAAATCTAGCGTGAGAGGGGTAAAAATCTGCCCCCCTTCAATTGACACCCCCGTTTTTTTGACAGAGCCAGCAATAAAAGATTGATAAACAAACAAAAATACACACGACATACATACGACAAAAAAAACATCCCACAGCAGAGACAGTTTAAGGGGACAGAGGCGCACTTGCCCGGGCGCAGAAATTCTAGGAGCGTAAATTATAATCATTTTGTAATTTTTTAATTGTATTTTTATTAAAATAAAATAGAGGAAGCAGTTCATAAATGAAAATAACTAATAAATCATTAGCTAACCAATAAAATAAAAATAAATTATAAAAAATAATGAAAACAATTAATTTAATTTATTTTTCCATTTTAATAAGAAAATTCAAATAATTAATAATAATTAAATAACTTAATTAGTCAGGAGAAAAAATAATTAAAAATGAATAATTAATTAATTATTCAACTGAAAACAATTTTGCCAATATATACAATTTTCTTAAAATTTGGCCTGAAAATTTTTGGGAGACAGGGAGCGGGCACTAATCAAGATTTTGTCCCAGCCGCAATAGAGGCCAGAACGCCATTGTCCCAAAACCCTTAAGAACCCACCAAAAATGACGCACTAGTGCCCTTGGTGACAACCATAGCAACAATGCATGTGATCAAGCTGATAAGTTAAAATAACTTCAGCGGATATGAGTTGCGGACGCCCTGACGACATTGTTTGAAGATAATCCAAATTAAAACATAAATGGATTTCTGCTTGTATGGGCGACTAAGCCAATGCATAAACCAATTCACATTAATTTTGCGATTTTTCTTGGAAAATTCTGGAATTTTGTCGCATGTCTTAATAAATAATTTTAAATATTTTCCTGATTGTCAAATTATCATCTGTTAAGAATATTAATTACTCGGTACCCTAATTTGAAGTTCCGCAAGTTTTGTGTGTCGAAACCTTATGCGTCATTGTGGTGCAATAGCTTTGTCTTTTGGATTTTAGAGACTTGCCTAATTTGAAATCACACTATTATTTCTATTGAGTGCTCTTTGCATTAATACCATATACTAAATTATATTGAATTTATACATGATAATGATGACTTATAATTATGGAGACATTGTTCTCTTTAACTTGGTGCTGGAATGTGGAATTAGGCCTGAAAACAGTCGCAGAGGTCGTGGGTCCTTATGTTCAATCATGTTTCCAGCATTTCAATCTTTTTTTTTTGTTTTGTTTAATACATTGCTAGCAGTTGTATTCGAGAAAGAATTCTTAAAGAGCTAATTTCTTCAGTTAATTTGTTTTCAGTAAAAAAGTTTATTTCTTCTGGAACGATATTTAAAACCCAACATCTACTTAAGCGTTATGTTTAAGTAATTAACCCCAGTTTCTAGGGCTATAATGAAAGAATGGTTGAGGTGGCTAGGGCACGTTCTCCGGATGAAGGATGACAGATTGCCGAATATTCTCCTTTTCGGTCAACCGTATAGGGCTAAACGGAAAGCAGGTCGTCCGTGGTTGGGGTGAGGGGATATCACAAAGAAAGATTTAAGGGAAGTAGTAATTTCCCCGAAGGGTGTAAAGAGGGAGGCTTTGAGTAGGTTGGGATGGAGGAAGAGCGTGCGTAGCTGTTTTGACCTCAGGCGGCTTGGTGCTGCGGTGAGTTCTTAGTAGTAGTAGCAGTATATAATTAATTGAGCAACAAAAGATGAGGGACTTGCTTGAATGGTTATATTCCCTGGAGCGGCTCTTTTGCTTATAATTTAGCTGGTTCCATGCTCTTGATCATTGTCAACAATTGTTTGTAAATTTAGTGTTCATTCTAATGTTTGAATTTAAATAATTTTAAATGAGACACAAATTTCTAGAAAAGTGTAAAGCATATGAAGAAAAATTATTAAATAACTAAAACTAAATCGTAGTTTGTGTTCATGGCATGATCTTTTTTTTTTTTTTACGTAAATCCAAAAATTGTAAGGATTTTTTCCTCTTGATACCATTGCTTTAGTAATACACTTCTTTGAACTTGGTGGGCATCATATTCTTCAAAGACCTGTCTCCATAAATACAATATACTGCTTATCCGGCTTTTTGGCCCGAGCACAAACTATCCACACATCTAGTCCTTAATCTATGAAACAATTCTTCGTCAATACTTTTCTTCATTGGCATTCCTCCCAGTTAACACATGCTCACTCTTACCCTTTTGTTTTTTTACCAGCCAATAATACCCTGAAAATTGTTCCTCCCAAATTTCTCCCAGTCTTTACTCCTCCGTAGTCTAAAGCCCCAACTTTGATTTTACCGTAAAAAACAATCATCAATACGAGTAACAATCATCAATACGAGTTGTCTCGAGGAAAAGTTGTTTATATGACAAGTTAACTGACGAGTTACCAAATGAAGACCTTTCTACCCGCAATAACTCCTGTTTCTTATCTTTCTTATTCCATCTCAGTCGACTGTGTAGGTCATGTCCCTAGGGAAAATAAGTCCTATCATAAATATCAAGCAGTTTTACTAACCAAAGGAATTCTTAATTTGTTCTTTTCTTACATAGTACTCTTAATAGTATATATTCAAAACTAATAACTAAGCCTTTCTTTCGCCCCTTTATTTATATATAACCATTCTAAAGAAAAAAAGTTCATTAAATAATATTAATTTTGAACATAGTGGAGGGGCCGTTTGTTTATTCTTTAATTTTATTTACATTTGTTACAGAGTCGTCAGCAGGACGCAAGACTTGCTGGAATGGCCATTTATAACGTGGTCGTTCTTGGACTTATAACTGGTCCTGTCTCCTTGGTAATCGCTTCACAACCAGATGCATCTTTCGCTTTTTCCACGCTTGCGATTGCATTTTGCTCTTGGATATCCATGGCAATAGTTTGCGTTCCCAAGGTAAGACGAATAAAATCTTATTTTTACAATCAATTCCCTAGTTACCTAGCAAAATCTAAGAGTTGGCGACGTGTTCCTTGGTCTGTGATGACTAGATCAATATTCTCACTCATTTATTGAGAGTGGTTAATCCCATTTAGGAAGCTGTAGCTGTAGTGCTCTTTTTCAAATTCAAAAGTGACTGGAGGGCAACCAGCCCCCCCCCCCCCCTGTCTTTTTTTTTTTAGCTGCCCTCCCCTAAAGATATGCTATCGAAATTATAAGATAGTCATTTCAAAATAGTATAAAGGTTAAATAACTCTGACTCCGGAAATGTCTTGATCCTCCACAGTCCCTGGAGCAAGAGCTGTAAGTTATACAAGTTTCTCGTAATCAAACAGTTCGTGGTAACGAACTGTAAGTAAGGAGCGACCCGGCTCAATGGTAACCGAAACTCTAGAAAACGGTATTTTGATACAAATAGATACATCAAAAGAATTAGATTTTAATGCTGATTTCAAATATATAAGTTTCATCAAGTTTAGTCCTACCCATCAAAAGTTACGCGCCTGAGAAAATTTGGCTTATTTTCGAAAAAAGGAGGAAAGACCCCCTAAAAGTTATAGAACCTTAATGAAAATCACACCATCATATTCAGCGTATCAGAGAACCCTACTGTAGAGGTTTCAAGCTCCTATCTACAAAAATGTGGAATTTTGCATTTTTTGCCAGAAGAAAGATCACGGGTGCGTGTTTTTTTTTTTTTTTTTTTTTTTTTTTTTTTTTTTTTTTTTTTTTTCTTTTTTTTTTTTTTTTTCAGAGGTGATCGTATCGATCAGTGGTCCTAGAATATCGTAGGAGGGCTCATTGGAATGGAAATTAAAAGTTCTAGTGCCCTTTTTAAGTGACCAAAAAAATGGAGGGCAACTAGGCCCCTCCCACGCTCATTTTTTCCCCAAAGTCACCCGATCAAAATTTTGAGATAATCATTTTGTTCAGAATGTTTGAAAATATTATAAGTATGTCTTTTAGGATGACTTAATGCCCGAAGCTCCCGGGGGGAGGGCTGAAAGTTATGAACTTTACCCAAAGTTAACATATAGTATTGGTTATTGGGAAGTATGCAGACGTTTTCAGGGGAGATTTTTTCTGGTAGTGGGGGGGAGGGGTTGGTTGGGGGTTATGTGGGAGGGTCTTTACATGAAGGAAGTCTTCATGGGGGAACGGATATTGCTATGAAGGGGATGCCAGACATCCCAGCATTATTTAAAAAAAGATCAGAAATTAAATATAAAAAGACAAATTTTTCAACTGCAACAGCAGCAACATCAAAACTTAAAACGAACAGAAAATATTACATATATGATTTGGTTCACCCCCTAGTCAATTTTTTAGTATTTTCATAAGAGCTATTTATTCTAATTAACGGCCTTTGTGATTAAGCGGTCATTTTTAAAGAACTTGGAACAAAATTTGAACTTTAGCCTAAAGAGCAAGGTATTGACTAGGGGGCGAACCCCTTAATACACGTATTAAAAATATATGAATATAGAAATTCGTTACGTAAGTTAATTCGTAAGTTGAGTATTTTACTACTAATAAAAACGTTCGTAAGTAAAATTAAACAAGTTTCGAGAAAGCCATTAGTAGTAACCTATCTAGTACTTCTAATTACACATACAATTACACATGAATTGCGCAAGAAAAACCCATGGCTATGTCATTAAACTTACACGTGAACATTCTAAAAGTTGGCAAGGTATTTGTTATTGATAAGAATTGCACAATGAATGTATCGTTTGACGTAGACATTTTTTAGGAGCCAATCAGAGACATTAGAGGTTGTTCAATATACGATAACTTGATTTGTGGTTGGGATTTGAATAAAAGGAATGGTTTTCACTACAATTCATATTAGTAAGAGAATTGAATTCAGAGAGAATAGTTTATTTGAGAGGATATTAGTGGAGAAAAAATGAGTGGTGCATTTACATTATTGGAGATTAATGATGGAGCCAACAGCAGCAGCAACGATATACGAGTACCCAATGTGGCTGTGGAAATAACCGCTGGCTGTAGACTATGCCTTGAATGGGACAGTATGTATGCTAGATACGTGATATCATTAAGCAAGTTTAAGCAGGAGGAGCAACTATGTTTTGCTGGAAAAGTGAATATTCTCCATATAAATAAACTTCGGTCAGCATTAGATGTCCTATCGAAATATATTGATGAGAACAAAACGCATCAGTGAATATTATTGTTGTAATTATGCTCAATAAAATTGTTTCTAAATCAAAGGTATTTTTTCTTTCTATGGTAGACTAGCGTATATTTTTTTAAAGTAGAAAAAATTCTGGTTAGTCTGAAGTTGGTTGTGAGAGTGTTAGGACTCTAAAAATGGATAGATTTGAGAAAGAGCGAATCATGAGGAATCTAGTGCTTATAGAAAAACATTTGATTCTAGATGACGATTTTCTAGAGCTGTCTATTCAAAGGAAGATATTTTCTCGGGGAATGATTGTCGATATAATGAAAACTGATTCTCCATCATTAGACTATTGTATGAAGCTTCTACATCGTGGTCCAAATGCATTTACACAATTTATTGATATATTGATCACGACAGGGCAAAATGATATTGTGGATATGCTTTTAAACATTAGTTTAGAAATTTGGGACTTTTTTTTTTCATGAGAAAGACGGTGTTCAAGGATGATTTACTCCTCTCTCTCTCTCTATCTCAGACAATTTTTTGTTGTTGCTAGCTCAGTTTCATTGTGGCAGTGAGAGTGTCAACACATGAAAAAATGTTCCATACATGTCCCGCTATGTATGTACACACTGGGCAGTTGGTCATCATGTGAGAATTGCACAATGATTGATGAGTATGATGAAAAGTGTAGATTATGCAACCCGTGTAAATTGCATAGAGGATATGCTGTACAAATTAAAGGTTGTAATTCCTGTCTTGAAGAGGTGTGTGACTCTCATCCTAGAGGCCACCTATGCTCCAATTGTCACTATGATAAATGTAATCAGTGGGAGAATACATATCCCGGTATGATTGGAAAGAATCCTAAGCGTGATTTTAGTTTATTGCTACGAGATTGGTATCGTCGTGGTTTTAGATTGTTCTGGGAGGAGGAGCCAGGTCAGCGATTCAACTGTTGGAACAACAAAAGAATATGGTTTCTACGTCATCGTTGTGAAGACAATGGGTGTTATGATTATAAGCCCACTGATTTTTATTTGGCTGTGACGGAATGTGATTCGACACTTGAGGACACTGTTTGTGAAATTGCTTCAAATAAGCAAATTGAAACATGTGAATTCTATAGAATGAATGAGAATAGTATCATTGACTATACAAAGAGATATGACAAGATTGAAGTCACACTCTACTGTAGAAAATGTGACCCTGACATTGCACTACATCAGGATCAGTACACTGTGAATTCAGATAATCTACCTGCACTAGTTGTTGTCGACAAATACCTATACCTAGTAGAAGATGAAATCTAAAGAGTAGAAAAGTCGTTTTATCATGTATATAAAATTTCTATCATTTATTAATAAACAATTTCACATACATTTTTAGAACATTTTATTCGTAGGGCACTAAAATCAATATTAAATACGCTTGTAAGTATATTTTCCACTAGAAAGTCGTTCAATCGAGGTAAGTCAACGTAGATGTCAAGAAACTGCTTGTAGGTGTAGCCACGACATCTGAACATGAAAAAGAGTAGTGCATGAAAGCCACATGTCTTAGTCGTTAAATCCTGTACTCTTCGTTGATTTTGAATAATGGTTTTCCCACTGCTTTCAATAAAGTTGCTGATGTATGGCGTGTAGAATTTATACGATAGGCCAAGAGGATCAAAAAATTCAATATTCTTCGCTGTTTGAAAGATGCATAGCCAATGGCCGGTCTTCAAAGTCGATGGACTGCTATTAACAATGATTAAGGTATTGTTAACACTTGGAATTTTTTTCAATGAAGTCCGAAGGTATACATTAGGACTTGTACTGGGACATGTATGGATCCATACTAAATACGTTGATTATTTGGTTGGTGTTCATGGTGCTAGGTCTAGTAGAACACTGCCGTCGGGTGTGATTTCCCAATAGGTTTCAAATTGACTCAGTGATATTAGCGTGATACTCTCAGTCAAAGCATCGGCAAATGTACACTCTAAACGTACATTCCCTGTTCTTACTATGCTCATGTCCTGAGTCCCCGACAAGTCCAAACATTACCCATGATTTTTTGAAAACATTGAATCGGTTATTCCATTTTCAAATAGTTGAGAGTCATGATCTAGGGATTGCATGGTCAACTCGTACAGACTTCTATGGGATTTTTTGTCAAAAGACAGAGTGTACAGTGGAATACCATTCACTTTGCACACAAGGCTAGATAGACCGAAAAAAATTAAAATCATGGGGGGATTCAGTCCAGGATCCAACGGCACTGCCACTCTTTACAAGAGGCCAAAGCCAATTTTGATGGGATTTCTCCATTGATAAATGATGAATCGCTATAGCTACGAGAGCCGGTGGCAATGTGACGTTGATTGGTGATCGTATGGGGACAAGAAGTTTAATGTTGTTACCATTGGCTCTTAGCTTTTCCACTGCCAATGCAACAGAGCTCATAACCTGTTGTTTTCGGACGTGGAGAATTGCCGATGTGATAATGACATTTGCATCGGGTGCTGCAGGAAGTGTTTTTCTCAAAATGAAATTTGATGGGGCCAGTCTGTAACTTTATGTCAATCTTGACATTGGGGGTAGCCATTGGGATATATTGAATATCTCATGATTTAATTTTCCAACCAGATGATACTCCTGGGTCACTGCAGTAGTCAACTCGCCGTCAGTATCAACACCTGATCGATATTCATAGCCCAATGATTGTCCTCTCAACTCCTTGTATGCCTTTGGTGTCATCATCATAAATTGTATGTAGCTTGCATAGTTGGATAAATTATTGCTAGTACTCACCAATGTCCCATTAATGAATACATTAATTTGTTTGAATAGGTTGTGTAGAATACAGTTCTCGTAGGAGAGACCATCGCCAGCATTTGGAGTTGTATTATCTGACTTTTTCTTCACCACAACATTTAAATCAATAAATGTTGATGACAAATCAATGAAATAGTCTTCATTGGAAAATATTTGAAAGTGTATATTTTCCGAGAGGGGTTGTTGGGGGTGAAATTGTTCATAGTAGCCATACTTGACACTGACATCAACATTTTCAGCATTGATAGATCATGAGACTATTGATGGATATGATTCCTTGTGGGGGAGATAAGTCATCTTAAGAGAAGAAGTCCTTCTTTGATCTAACAATCTTTTTCTTTTCTTCTTCTTCTGCTGCTTATTGGTCTTCCTTGTTTTATTCCTCAAAGTCCTTGTTGATGTCCTTCGCTTCCCGCCTGGGTGGAGACTGATGAGTGAATGACGTGTACGCATCCTTTTCAATCCCTCCCCATTTTGTCGAGATTTTAGTTGCTCACCAACGGCTCTTGCTGAAGATCTAATATTTTCCTTAACACTCTCCTTGAAATTCTTGCCCGACCCCCAGTCCTGTAGTGTGGAGGCAGCAAAATTTGATGCAGCAGGTACAAGATATTTTCTGGCAAGGGGTAGTGCAGAACGAAATAGCCTAGCAAACCAGCTACCAAGACCATAGCCAGACATTGTAGTACGCCCCTTGTAGTAGTCCAATCCATTGCCTATTTGACGTGGACTCAAAGCACCAACATAGCAATCGATATCGGGACAGACAAATGGAATTCTTCTATTGTTCATTTTAGGTGATTGTGCTATCGCCAACAATGGGTCGAAAATGACATGTAATCACTGCTAAGCCTTTTGTTATTGCTAGAGGATCGCCCAATTCACTTCTTAGTGTTAACTGACAGAGTTCCAAATACGAAGTGTTTACAGGAACATACTGAAGATGCTTTATATTATAGTGATGAACAAGTTCATGAGATGTTTTTCGTTCAAGAACACGTAGGAGGGGGACATTTGAATTACCGACTCTCGATGTTTCCACAAAGGATGCATAGAGAAATATGCAAGAGTCCGAGGCGAAACCAGGTGGATAATCAGCAAAAATAACTTGATCCATCCCGTAAACGGTGCCAGCATTTTTCCCATTGATCATATTCTGTTTAAAGCCAAGAACGTCTCTCAGATTATCATTGAGAATAATTATTTCAGTGTCAACAGGTGAGGTAATGTAAATCCTATCGTATTCCAATGAATAATTAAAATGGAATGTACCATTCCTACGATATGAGATTTTTCTATTGATTGTACGACACAAATCTGTCATATTATCATATTCAATATATTTCAATTTAGCATGTGGATATTCGCTAGATTTAAGTGCTTCAACCCATTCATAGTCGACAAAGAGTGTCCAATCGAATGGTATAACTTTTATATCATACACACGATCCTTTCTCAGGATGTCATAGGTATTTTTGAGAATACAGTCGACAAGAGCCACTTCATACGCACCGTCAAATTTGATGGCGGGGGAGAGTTTTGTCCACAAATCACTTGTCGTATTCAAGTCGTTGTAGAGAGGATCGGAAACATTGGACATAAAAGTTACATAGAAATCATTGGGCATTGTCAATATCTTCAACACCGATCCAAGAATCAAAATCAGAGTTGTATCCTAGCCACCGAACAAGTAACTGTTTCTTACCCCTGCGAGTACGAGTCTTTAATATCTTTTCAATTTGATAGATTTCACTATTATTTTTAACTTTTTGTAGTTCATAGTCATAAAAGCCGCCGAGAATCTCTTCATCTTTGGTATCACGCAGACGATAAGTTATGGGTTTAGTGTCTAGGATTTTTGCCACTTTAAAAAGTTCTGTGGACCACAAGTAATTCCCCTTTTCAAAAACATTAGTTGTTCTATTAATTCGAACAGTATCACCAACATTGAATTTATTTTTCTTCTTGACAATCGTTTCATTGGAATATTGTTTAAGAAAGGTGTCAATTGTATCATGATCAGAATGATGAACTTCCGTTGGCGTAGAGTTGGACAATGATCGATGAGGTCGTTGATTATAAATCAACATGATTTTATCTAAATCATGAATAAAAGCCGGTGTATTTTTCAATGTACAATATCTTGAAATTAAAAGTCGAATAGTTCTTATCAATCGTTCGGCCAATGCAGCCTTTATAGGACTATGACTATGATAGAGCAGTGTACTATATTTCACTAGTACTTTTGCAACATGGGGATTAACAAATTCACTACCGCGATCCGTTTGAATTTTTTTATATGAATCCTGTTCGAGAATACTTTCAATGGCCTGAGCAACTTCAATGCCTCTCTTTGATCGCAATGGAATTGCATATGCATAACGACTATAAACACTGATTGCAAGTAGAATGTACTTGTACGGTGTATTGTGACGTCGTTGAATCTCATCTAGAGTCAGGAGATCTGCTTGCATTATATGAAATGGGAAAAAGGCTTTAGTTTTTCGATATTGATTAGCACGAAGTCTATGATTTCTATGCAGAGTGTAACTTGATTCATTTTGTAGATAGTCTTGTACACTTTTAGTGTGAACACCAGTGACTTTGGAAAGAGTGGTGGGGGAACTTAAACTCCCCGCCTCACCAATATTTTCATAAACACCTTTCAGAACTTCAACCATTTTGAACGTAAACACGTTGTGTAACGTCCGCTACCCTTTTGTATACTAGTTGTGGTTGGTGACATGATACGTTTTCGCTTTTTCCTCGCCACCATTGTCACGTTTCCACTAGGTGTGCTAGTATTTTCCAAGATTGATTTAAAATCTTCTTCTTCTTCTTCTTCATGTTCATGTTTTAATGGTGTTGTTGTTGTTGATGATGCATGTTCATTTAATTTTTTAGAATTTGTCTATTGCTAATAAGACTTTTGGGGAAGTTTAATGTATTTAGAAAGTTGTATAGATGAGCGTCAAATGATAATAGTCCTTTACGATTTGTAACCATATCATAGATTAAATCAAGTAGATTATAGCTCTTGCCCTGAATTATAATCCCTTTCCCATTGCTCTCAACTTGAATATGATCTTGACCACTTTCCATGAGATAGGTTAGGAGTCGTTTACTTTGTTCACGATATGAGTGGGGCATTAGATTTCCAATTTTCAATACAATTGAATCCAATTCCTCCTTCTTTAATTGTGTTCCAGCAGCAGAATCCTGAGGAGATGATTCTTTTTTGTGATCAATACCAGCAGTGGCCTTCACACGATAGGGCTTATGTTTGTCCACTCGGCGAAGTGCATCTTGAAGTAAAAGCAGTTTTTTATCATCCTCAATATTCTCATTGTCAAGGAATTTACTCAGATTGTTCTCAAAGTGTTCCACGGGTGAGAGAGCGAGTTCTATTGGAGTCAATTTATAGGGTTTTGCCATTCTCTAGAGAAAACTGTTTACAAGTCCTGCAATTATTGGCAGTAAAAGTGTGAAAAAGCTACCGCCCGCCTGAAGAAGTCGTTTCTTTTTAAAATTCTTTCCTTTCTTTTTAGAGGCCAATGTACGTACAATGGAACGATGTTGCTTTGCCTGTTGCTTAACTACTTCTGGCAGTTGAACATTACCCTCGGTCAAATTTAAACAAAGTTCAGATATTAGATTAATGAAATCATTGTCAATACCATGTTTGAGTATGGCTTTCCTAAGCGAGGGTTTTGAAGTGCTTAGAACTGAAAACAGATGTCTATTTTCATGTAGTTTCTTCAGTGTCATGATAGCAACTAATAGGTCTTTTAGTGTTCACGGGGAGATATACTGTAATTTCATTGTCGAAAATATCTGTGACTACACGCAGATCCTCGGGTGTATTTTGATTAAGATCCAATAGGATATAGCCGTAGGGTTTATTAGTTGCCTGATTGTATGCTGAGAGCAGAAATTTAGGGGCGCCTGGATAGATTTGTTTATTGAGAGTTATTAGCGAGCTAGAATCACGAACAACTCTGTAGATGATATAGTAGGTGCAGTTCAATGCAAGTGTTCGCATACATTTGCTCTGATGAAAGAGATTGTGTAGAACCAGAGTAACGGAAATCTGTTCATGATGAGAGCGAACAGTGAACAGTTGTAGCATTTCCTGGGACCATTGTTCAATAGATTCAGCCAGATCGTCAATGATCAGCCAAGAGTTTGGTTCAATAATGGTGAAAACATCAAGTCCCTGTATGAATTGTATCTGCACCAATCCCGTCGTGGCAATTGCTTTTATTTTATCGTATGACTCCTGCCAAATACTGTAACAATAGTAGATTTTTTTCGGCTTTTCCACAAACATTTTATCGCAATTTTTAATTATTTTAGTTAAGAGTGTTGTTTTGCCTGACATTGACGGCCCACACAGAAACGATCTGAATGGTGTTTTAAATTGATACATGTTCCCTTCAACAGTTCACCTAGACAACTAACTGTAGAGTATGGCTGTCTAATGACTAAATAATCTCCCTATTACTACTCCGTTCAAGAAGAAGAAGAAGAAGACGAATGAAGAATCATACTTTCTTTTATTATACGCATAAAAAAGTAACAACACTTAAAAAATATTACATTGAACATGAAAGCACATTAAACATGAAAAAATACACTTTTTTAATTTATTTATAATAAAAATACAACATTTACATAGGCACAGAGAAAAAACACTTAAATAAATACACTTTTTTTTTGTTTATTTATTTATAGAAAAATACAACATTTATTAGAATAATGCACTTGAAATAATATCACTTTTATTTACAGCATTTTAAATTTTGGGATCCCCCCCCCCCCCCCCCGGGGGCGGCCGCTGCGGCGGCCGGGGGGCCCGCTGCGGCGGGCCGGGAAGCGCCGCGGAAGGGCCAGGAAGCGCCGCGGGCCGGGAAGCGGGGGGCCCGCTGCGGCGGGCCGGGCCGGGGGCATTAAATAGTGGAAATTGCTCTGCCTTGCACACACATTGAAAATTGTTTGTGATATAGAAAAAAAGAATTAAAAAAAAACGCCCATTACCCAAAAAACCCTCCCATCCAATTTATACTTTTTTTTAAATGAATTTAAGTTAATTTTTCTAGACCGAGTTGTTTTCTGTACTCTACACATTCAACTCGGTCTGAAATTAAATAATGACCGTGTGGTAGTACCTTCACACCATCCTCAAGTACATAGACTTTGTCCGATATGGCAGACATGGCGTTTTTCTCAACTCTAACTGTGTAGTTTTTAAATTGTAAAGAGCGAATCGCCATGACTTTCGCTCTTGGCACTAAACTACGTTCCACACAGTTTCTATACACACTCATGTCGAAATTATTTTTTACAAAGTGTGTAGGTACCCCCTTGCAAACTTGTTTGATATCCTTGTTGTGCGTTTCCACACAGTATACCTTCGGACCAGGAAACACACCACTGGATATCAGATCGCTACCCGTTTCAGATTTTAGCATTAACAATTGATTTGGGGCCTGGCGTTTCACTAGCTCTGGGTAGAGGGATTCGTCCCAATTAGTGTAGTCCATTCGTGAGCTAATGTACTCACCATTTTCCAAATCATTCAATAGATTTTCAGTTTTGACTTTTAACAGGAGTGAATCAGTGTCCCCGTAATACACTTGAACTTGTCCCTCAATCGGCCACTGTACCTTGCATACATTATAATAAAATGACAACATGAGTTTCTTGGATATTTCAGTTATTGCACTCCCGCCTGCAATATTTTTATTTAATACAATGTTTCTTTTCTTACGGTGTAGGAGCACCATATCAGAGTCTATGATTGTGAACGATGTGAAGTTTGGATCCGCAATGATTCGAGCACAATCTTTGGGGTTGGTTACAATGTCACATCGACTTCTGTTTCGTACGCTCTCGCACATTTTACCGAAAGCTGAGTTCAAAATGAGTTTAAGACTTCTTTTTCAACTTTCGTTTTCGCTTGTGAACGCTTACTGACAAAGGTGTCAATAAACGTTTTCATGTAAGGCTTTTGATCAAATTGGAGGGCTCTATGAATCTTTGTGACCTTGAAACCATTGGACACCATCCATTTCAATAGCACGTGATGAACAACGATATTCTGTTTCGGGTTGAGGTCGGCAATTAGTTTTTGTTTTGAAGGTACCCAGTGCATACTCCCGTCCTCTACTAAAGATAAATTGTAGGGGCTCAGAGAGTCCCTACCCACCGGTCTATTTATGCACGGAAAAACAAAGTCTTTTACCGAGTCATGGATTTCCATGGGTATTTCACCGTCAATTTCAAAAAACCATCCCTGTGCCCCATTCTCCTCAACACTGGCAATGTCGGGGAAATTCGAAGCACACGGATTGTCAAGCCATTTATAATTGCCACACGGCAAACAGTAGTGAGACATTGCCGATGGGTAAAGAGAGTTCATATCCAAAAAAACTGCGTCCGACTTTTCATCGGTGTGCTGTCCGTCGGATCAGTTTTCATGATACGATCCCCGTGAAAAACATACCCACCCCTCATTGATCTCTCTACAAACAGATGCTGATCCACATCGGCGATCAGACCTATTTCTTCTTTGCTGATTTTAAGTATCAAGTCCATCACCAAATGAGGAGTGGAAAAATAATAACCTAAATCCAACCCAAATTCCTCATAGATTTTATCCGTATTTTTGCACACAATGTCCAGAAGAGTGAGTACGTCACTGGCCAAGTATAGTTTACAATAATCCCACCCATTTTTACATCCACCCTTTGCCCAAACCCTCTTAGCAAATTCGTAGTCGCTAGTGGTGCACTCACTCTCAGTAAGAGAATTGTAAAAAGCTTCAATGGGCGGTAGTGACACCTCATCTAGCCTCGAGCCAGAGTTGTAATAATCATATGGATATATACCCTTACACGTTAATAAATCATACATTTCATCATCGGGGAAGCGCTGTTTGAGGAGGGGGAAGCTATCAAAATTGTCACTTTTCTGTACCTGAATCAATTGACTTAAAGATTTGGGGAAGAAGCTGAAAGAGTCTAAAAAACGGATTTTATTCAGGCACGTGTTACCCTTGTCAACTGTTTTCCACATGAATTCTAGCAGCAGTAGCTTCTCCGATGATTTGGGTATGATATTATATGAAAAAGAACCATCTATCCATGCGTCATCTACAACTCCACCCTTGGCAATGCGGGCCAACGCCGGTAGAACAAACTTTAAGTCGTAATTGGAATTGTGTATAAAAACAGGTACGAAATATTGCTGTCTAACGTTTAAATTGCATGACTGATGTGCTACCCCTCTAAAGTTACTCCCTCCCGATGTAATTTCCTGCCACAAATGATCATGGTCGATCACCTTCCTCCTCCCTCCATTCCCAACACCATCATCAAATTCTCCCTTGCAAACCCAACACATTTTACGATTTTTAATGGCCACTATGTCATCTGGTGATAGGAGCATAGGATAGTTTGTGTAACGAAGGCGCGAAATTGCACCGTTCGCTGTTTTGATTAGACTGACCAATGCCGAGCGCATGCAGTCTTCACCGTCACCCAACATCTCAACTACATCCAGCACTTGCATGGTATTATTGGAATCTCGTTGCGCGTGAGCGTAAGAGACCCCTATGGCTTCATGTATTTTAACACGATTTGAATTTGACGGATCGCACACGTCTGTCAGTTTAGCTTCGCAGTCTAAAGCGATCTTATTGCTCTGCAGGAGCGTGTTTTGGAAATTTTTAAAACGTAAGATCGCTCTATCTCCGCTTACCGTCTCCACAGCCTGGTATCCATGACGTTACAGTGTTTCATGTGATGCTTTAACTTTAAATCAGAGCGAAATCTTGAGAGGCATGTTGGACAGTAATAACACACACCACCACGCTTTTTACCCTCACTTAGAACCCTACTAATATCCGTAATTGGATTAAAATGACCAATTGAATCGGAGTCTGTGGGTGGAGTGTATAGAAGCCACACCCATTGTTCTACTGATTCAATTGAAGGAGCCCGCACTGGAAATAATACACCCTTCTTATCGGAACGCTGGCCCTCCTCAAATTCTGTTTCATACTGTAACACCGTGACACCAATCTTTAAATGTGCATTAGCCCGCTCAAAAATATCTATTCCTTTTAGTGTCACGGGAAATTGACCATTTAAACAATTAAAATCTACTTTGGGGAACTTTGAACCCTCCCTACCATTAACTGCCATTTCATCCAACTTTTTCTTAGATGCATCTTTTTGAAGTGGTCTGTATGCTGCAATTAAAAATGCATACTTGAAACACTGCAGCCTCGTATCGAAACAGATTCGTTGTATCCCCTTAGACCCCTCTAAATCTGAATGATATTTTAAAACTATAGCCCTCTCCCCATGCCCCACCTCTTACAATAAAATCCTTTTTAAATCTACATATATTAACATTTAAACTTTCAATAAATAAAACCACAGATCCACTACCCCCTCGTTATAATTTTCCCACTTACTTTGAATACTATTAGCCCAATTTAGAAAAACCTCCCCATAATTTGATAAATGCGGGCGAATTGCCAACATCTCTGTGTGCAAGTATTTTGAATACAGCTCGCTCGCATTTTCATTTAAAAAAAATATTGTTAGTGCTATTGATGCTTTTAAACTGACCCCCACCCCCCACACCCCCATCTGTTGTTCAAGAATGGCTCGAATCTTATTAGTATATGAATGTGTAATGGCCGAGGGATCTGTTATTATATCCCCCGACACTAGAGAGTTGAAGGGATCACCGAACTTGGCGCTGTAGACTTTGTGTGGTGCAAGGCAGAGTTGGACAGAAAAAAATCTGGAAGAGGGGATACTGGTGTTGTTGTTGTATTACTACTACTACTAGTACTAGGTATATCATTAAGCGGAATGGTGGGGGGTGACATAGAATTGTCAATAACACCACCCCAGTCTGTTCAATTACATTGGTTGGAGATGGCATGAAGTCCCCTAAGCCTGATAGTACATATTCCAAGGTGTTTGGGGACAATTGATCGAGCCAGCCTGTATTGTCCTGTGTTGAGATTTCTTTATGAGGACCCGGTTCAGATGCACTAGTAACATCCCCTAAATGCTCATGCATAAATCCATCTGCCCACTCCGGATCCTCAATCATGTCAATATCACAAGTTAAATCGTCTAGGCTAGCCATGTCCCCAAAAACATCATTAAGAAAACCTCTATGCCACTCCATATTCTCTAGAACTAATGAAGGTTCGTCTCTGAACTCCATTGGTGGTGATACAATTGGTCCAGTAAATGCTGATATCTCATCACCCAATGGCGGTGCTATATCATTAATCTATAGAAAAAAGGTTTTATTTTCTATGTGAAATAAGCATTATTTCATAAAGTTGAAAAATCACGTTCATTTCTAGTCGTGTGTTTACCTGAATATTTAACATGTACCATTTTTTCACACCAGCCCCCCCATCAAACTCAATTCCTTCTCCTAGAATTATTTAAACTAAATACATGCCCCCGCCCTAGAAAGTTCAGAAAAACACAATAGCCATATCTGTAGTGAAGCCTTTTTCTACTCGTAAACTAATTTTTAAAACTAAAAAGTTACCCCCTCCTCCCTCAGAAAGTTCAGAAAAAAACACAATAGCCTTATCTGTAGTGAAGCATTTTTCTAGTCGTAAACTAATTTTTAAAACTAAAAAGTTACCCCCGCCCTCCTCCCTCAGAAAGTTCAGAAAAACACAATAGCCTTATCTGTAGTGGAGCATTTTTCTACTCGCAAACTAATTTCTTAAACTAAATAGTTACCCCCGCCCTAGAAAGTTCAGAAAAACACAATAGCCTTATCTGTAGTGAAGGATTTTTCTACTCGTAAACTAATTTTTTAAACTAAATAGTTACCCCCGCCCTCCTCCCTCAGAAAGTTCAGAAAAACACAATAGCCTTATCTGTAGTGAAGCATTTTTCTACTCGTAAACTAATTTTTAAACTAAATAGTTACCCCCGCCCTCCTCCCTCAGAAAGTTCAGAAAAACACAATAGCCTTATCTGTAGTGAAGCATTTTTCTAGTCGTAAACTAATTTTTTAAACTAAATAGTTACCCCGCCCTCCTCCCTCATAAAGTTCAGAAAAACAGAATAGCCTTATCTGTAGTGAAGCATTTTTCTAGTCGTAAACTAAAAAGTTACCCTCTCCTCCCTCAGAAAGTTCAGAAAAAAACACAATAGCCTTATCTGTAGTGAAGCATTTTTCTAGTCGTAAACTAATTTTTAAAACTAAAAAGTTACCCCCTCCTCCCTCAGAAAGTTCAGAAAAAAAAACAATAGCCTTATCTGTAGTGAAGCATTTTTCTACTCGTATGTTTCCCGAATATTTAACACATACCATTTTTCCATAGCATCCAACAAACCCAATTCCTCCTAGCATTTTTAAGTAAATAATCACGTATAAGTTAGAGGTAAATATATACACTTACAAATTCAGACTGCACTTGTACATATGAAGTCCCTGGCAAAGCATGAAGGGTGGCCTCCTCTCGATCTTGAGCAGACAAGACCGATGCATTATGAGAAAGCATCCATTCCTTCTTGAATTTTCTACCAGGTTGCACAGTGGTCTGTGCAGAGCTGGCACTGGCATGAGAGGGTCCTGGTTAGTCCAGAAAACTTGTAATGGATGACCGTGTAGCTTGTATCGATGTGGTAGCATTCCGTCTTGGTCTCTTTTCTGGAGGGGGGTAATTGTAGGAATCCTCTTCCTTAAAAAGAAGACAAAATTTAGTATGAAAAAAAAACGATTCCCTTTTTTACAGAAGAAAAAATTAGGCTGCACAAAGAATCCCCCTCTCCCTCCCCTCCCACTGCATCAAATCCAATACAATGATTTAAAATATAGATCTAAAAAATAGTCAACCATATTAAAAGCTAACCAAACACTAAACTTCAGTGGTGTGTGTGTCGGAATGACCACATTAGTTTTCTTGTCAAAGGATATACGTGTCTGCACAAAGAACTCCCCCCTCCCCCCTTTACTTTTCATTCGAAGAAATAGTTTGTTTTTTCACCTTACAATGAACGTGTTAGAATTGATACATTGCCCCCTTCCCTATCTTATATTTTTATAAAAGCCTCTTAATCACATGTTAAACCCTTTTGCATTCATCAAATACATCTCGTCTAATTTGGCTAAAAATAAGAAACTCCTGTCAACGAGTCTTGAATCACACATTTCCATCTTTTTGTTTTCTTAATCCCGATAAGATGCATGCCAATTTTGTTTTGAAATTGTCACTCTTGCTAACATGATAAGACACAGATGCCTTTATTTAGCCCGGAAAAAGACAGCACATTTTAGATGGACGATGGGAAAAGGATATTTTTGAACGAGATATGTAAAACTACAGAATTATGCTCCTAACAAAACAATGGGGGAGGGGTTTTGGTTTTACATAATAGAAAAAAGCGTGCTTTGCCTTTTCTATCGAGTATACGCATCATATTTTAGGGTTTGTATTCTTGGAGGGGAGGGGGGCTAAGTCCCCCTGAAATTTGAATTTACTGGTAAAATGCTTTTATCTGGAAATACATTAAGAAATTCAGTAAACTATACTCACGTTGAAAATAGAAATATCCATTGTTTCAAAGTTTTCAGTGTACTATACGAAATGTTAAAACATAATGAAAATTAAATTGTTATGCATGAACATTTTATACGGAATTTCAAGGACGAATAAAAAACGGATGTTGACTCGAAAAACACTGGTTGAGTCACATAATTTCGTGCATGCTCCCAAAACATGTCTGACTACTTTATACCATACCACCTTTAAATAAAAATGTGCACGTGAACTCACGATGTACATTCTTATGAAATTCTTTTTAATAACAAAAAAAACCTGTCTGCTCAAATTATATAATTACCACCATACTCTCAAAACATGTTTGACCACATTATACCTTGCCAAGTTTAAAAAACCATGACTTTAGTTTCATAACATGCATTATAGTGTGCCAACTTTTAAAATATTCACTTGTAAGTTTAATGACACAGCCATGGGTTTTTCTTGCGCAATTCATGTGTAATTGTATGTGTAATTAGAAGTACTAGATAGGTTACTACTGCCATTTAACCAAATAAAAGTAAAATTAATATTCAAATTTTGTTTTAATTATTCATGTATGGTGAGCCAAAATCAAAACCTGTATTAATTCAAAAACGTTCAAAAATTAAATAAAAAAACAAGTTTTTTTAACTGAAAGTAAGGAACGACGTTAAAACTTAAAACGAACAGAATTATTCCTTATATGAAAGGGGCTGTCCCCTCCTTAACGCCTCGCTCTTTATGCTAGTAGTATGGTTACCTTATACTTTGCTTCCTTTATGTTCCATCCTATGATATTCTGGGCCTTTACGTTCCTTCCTATGATATTCTGGGCCTTTACGTTCCTTCCTATGATATTCTGGGCCTTTACGTTCCTTCCTATGATATTCTGGGCCTTTACGTTCCTTCCTATGCTATTCTGGGCCTTTACGTTCCTTCCTATGATATTCTGGGCCTTTACGTTCCTTCCTATGATATTCTGCCACTTTATGTTCCTTCCGGTTTTTCTGGTAGTCCTATTCTACAGGTCATTACACCTTTGCCAAGAGGAACGAGTAATAACTTGATTGGTGATTAGGATTTGAATAAAAGGAATAGTTTTCTTTACAATTCATATTAGTAAGAGAATTGAATTCAAAGAGAATAGTTTTTATTTGCAAGGATATTAGTGGAGAAAAAAAAATGAGTGGTGCATTTACATTATTGGAGATTAATGATGGAACCGACAGCAGCAGCAGCAACGATATACGAGTACCTAATGTAGCTGTGGAAATAACTGCTGGCTGTAGACTATGTCTTGAATGGGACACTATGTATGCTAGATACGTGATATCATTAAGCAAATTTAAGCAGGAGGAGCAGCTGTGTTTTGCTGGAAAAGTAAATATTCTCCATATAAATAAACTTCGGTCAGCATTAGATGTCCTATCGAAATATATTGATGAGAACAAAATGCATCAGTGAATATTATTATTGTAATTATGATCAATAAAACTGTTTCTAAATCAATGGTATTTTTTCTTTCTATAGTAGACTAGCGTATATTTTCTAGAGTAGAAAAAAGAAATTCTGTTTAGTCTGAAGTTGATCGTGAGAGAGTTAGGACTAAAAAAAAAAAATGGATAGATTCGAGAAAGATCGAATCATGAGGAATCTAGTTCTTATGGAAAAACATTTAATTCTAGACGATGATTTTCTAGAGTTGTCTATTCAAAGGAAGATATTTTCTCGAGGAATGCTTGTCGATATAATGAAAACTGATTCTCCATCATTAGACTATTGTATGAAGCTTCTACATCGTGGTCCAAATGCATTTACACAATTTATTGATATATTGATCACGACACGACAAAATGATATTGTGGATATGCTTTTAAACATTAGTTTTTAGAAATTTAGGACTTTTTTTCATAAGAAAGATGGTGCTCAAGGATGATTTACTCCTCTCTCTCTCTCTCAGACAATTTTTTTTTGTTGCTAGCTCAGTTTCATTGTGGTAGTGAGAGTGTCAACACATGACAAAATGTTCCATACATGTCCGTTATGTATGTACTCACTGGGCAGCTGGTCATCATGTGAGAATTGCACAATGATTGAGGAGTATGATGAAAAGTGTAGATTATGCAACCCGTGTAAATTGCATAGAGGATATGCTGTACAAATTAAAGGTTGTAATTCCTGTCTTGAAGAGGTGTGTGACTCTCATCCTAGAGGTCACCTATGCTCCAATTGTCATTATGATAAATGTAATCAGTGGGAGAGTACATATCCCGGTATGATTGGAAAGAATCCTAACCGTGATTTTAGTTTATTGGTACGAGATTGGTATCGTCGTGGTTTTAGATTGTTCTGGGAGGAGGAACCGGGTCAACGATTCAACTGTTGGAACAACAAAAGAATATGGTTTCTACGTCATCGTTGTGAAGACACTGGGTGTTATGATTATAAGCCCACTGATTTTTATTTGGCTGTGACGGAATGTGATTCGACACTTGAGGACACTGTTTGTGAAATTGCTTCAAATAGGCAAATTGAAACATGTGAATTCTATAGAATGAATGAGAATAGTATCATTGACTATACAAAGAGATATGACAAGAGTGAAGTCACACTCTACTGTAGAAAATGTGACCCTGACATTGCACTACATCAGGATCAGTACACTGTGAATTCAGATAATCTACCTGCACTAGTTGTTGTCGACAAATACCTAGTAGTAGTGGATGAAATCTAAAGAGTAGAAAAGTCGTTTTATCATGTATATAATTTTTTTTTATTAATAAACAATTTCACATACATCTTTAGAACATTTTATTCTCAGGGCACTAAAATCAATATTAAATACACTTGTAAGTATATTCTCCACTAGAAAGTCGTTCAATTGAGGTAAGTCAACGTAGATGTTGAGAAACTGCTTGTAGGTGTAGCCACGACATCTGAACATGAAAAAGAGTGGTGCATGAAAGCCACATGTCTTAGTCGTTAAATCCTGTACTCTTCGTTGATTTTGAATAATGGTTTTCCCCCTGCTTTCAATAAAGTTGCTGATGTATGGAGCATAGAATTTATACGATAGGCCAAGAGGATCAAAAAATTCAATATTCTTTGCTGTTTGAAAGATGCATAGCCAATGACCGGTCTTCAAAGTCGATGGACTGCTATTAACAATGATTAGGGTATTGTTAACACTTGGAATTTTTTCAATGAAGTCCGAGGGTATGCAATAGGACTTGTACTGGGACATGTATGGATCCATACTAAATACGTTGATTATTTGGTTTGTGTTCATGGTGCTAGGTCTAGTAGAACACTGCCGTCGGGCGTGATTTCCCAATAGGTTTCAAATTGACTCAGTGATATTAGCGTGATACTCTCAGTCAGAGCATTGGCAAATGTACACTCTAAACGTACATTCCCTGTTCGTACTATGGTCATATCTTGCGTGCCTGACAAATCCAAAACAATAACCCCATGATTTTTTGAAAACATTGAATCGGTTATTCCATTTTCAAATAGTTGAGAGTCATGATCTAGGGATTGCATGGTCAACTCGTACAGAGTTCTATAGGATTTTTTGTCAAATGATAGAGTGTACAGTGGAATACCATTCACTTTGCACACGAGGCTAGATAGATCGAAAAAATTAAAATCGTGGGGGGATTCAGTCCAGGATCCAACGGCACTGCCACTCTTCACAAAGGCCAATGCCAATTTTGATGGGATTTCTCCATTGATAAATGATGAATCGCTATAGCTACGAGAGCCGGTGGCAATGTGACGTTGATTGGTGATCGTATGGGGGACAAGAAGTTTAATGTTGTTACCATTGGCTCTTAGCTTTTCCACTGCCAATGCAACAGAGCTCATAACTTGTTGTTTTCGGACGTGGAGAATTGCCGATGTGATAATAACATTTGCATCGGGTGCTGCAGGAAGTGTTTTTCTCAAAATGAAATTCGATGGGGCCATCTGTAACTTTATGTCAATCTTGACATTGGGGGTAGCCATTGGGATATATTGAATATCTCATGATTTAATTTTCCAACTAGATGATACTCCTGGGTCACTGCAGTAGTCAACTCACCGTCAGTATCAACACCTGTTCGATATTCATAGCCCAATGATTGTCCTCTCAACTCTTTGTACGCCTTTGGCGTCATCATCATAAATTGTATGTAGCTTGCATAGTTGGATAAATTATTGCTAGTGCTCACCAATGTTCCATTAATAAATACATTAATTTGTTTGAATAGGTTGTGTAGAATACAGTTTTCATAGGAGAGACCATCGCCGGCATTTGGAGTTGTATTATCTGACTTTTTCTTCACCACAACATTTAAATCAATAAATGTTGACGACAAATCAATGAAATAGTCTTCATTGGAAAATATTTGAAAGTGTATATTTTCCGAGAGGGGTTGTTGAGGGTGAAATTGTTCATAGTAGCCATACTTGACACTGACATCAACATTTTCAGCATTGAATAGATTCAATGAGGAACTGATTGATGGATATGATTCCTTGTGGGGGAGATAAGTCATCTTAAGAGAAGAAATCCTTCTTTGATCTAACAATCTTTTTCTTTTTCTTCTTCTGCTGCTTATTGGCCTTCGTTGTTTTATTTCTCAAAGTCCTTGTTGATGTCCTTTGCTTCCTGCCTGGGTGGAGACTGATGAGTGAATGACGCGAACGCATCCTTTTCAATCCCTCCCCATTTTGTCGAGATTTTAATTGTTCACCAACGGCTCTTGCTGAAGATCTAATATTTTCCTTAACACTCTCCTTGAAATTCTTGCCCGACCCCCAGTCCTGTAGTGTGGAGGCAGCAAAATTTGATGCAGCAGGTACAAGATATTTTCTGGCAAGGGGTAGTGCAGAACGAAATAGCCTAGCAAACCAGCTACCAAGACCATAGCCAGACATTGTAGTACGCCCCTTGTAGTAGTCCAATCCATTGCCTATTTGACGTGGACTCAAAGCACCAAGATAACAATCGATATCGGGACAGACAAATGGAATTCTTCTATTGTTCATTTTTTAGGTTATTGTACGTCGTCGTTGACAATGGGTCGAAAATGACATGTAATCACTGCTAAGCCTTTTGAAATTGCTAGAGAATCACCTAATTCAGTTCTTAGTGTTAACTGACAGAGTTCCAAATAGGAAGTGTTTACGGGAATATACTGAAGATGCTTTATATTGTAGTGATGAACATGTTCTTGATTGGTTTTTCGTTCAAGAACTCGTAGGAGGGGAACATTTGAATTACCAACCCGAGATGTTTCCACAAATGAAGCGTAGAGAAATATACAAGTGTCCGTGGAGAAGGCAGGTGGGTAGTCAGCAAAAATGAAATTAGTGTTTCCAGCACTTCTACCATTGATTATATTGAGCTTAAAGCCAAGAACGTTCTTTAAGTTATCATTGAGAATAATCTTTTCATTGGCAATAGGTGAACTAATGTAGATCTTGCCCTCCTCCTTTGAATAGTTGAAATGAAAAGCTCCTTTTTTACGAGCAGAAATTCTTTTATTGATAGTACGACATAAATCATTCATGCAGGTGAGCTCCTCGTAGGGTAATTCAATATATGGATAATCCATCCAATTGATTTTTTGAATTTGTTCTTGATCACCTGGTGGTGGCGGCCAATCATAGGGTCTAATTTTTATATCATATTTACGATCCTTTCTCAGGATGTCATAGGTATTTTTGAGAATACAGTCGACAAGAGCCACTTCATATGCACCGTCAAATTTGACGGCGGGGGAGAGTTTTGTCCAAAAATCACTTGTCGTATTCAAGTCATTGTAGAGAGGATCGGAAACGTTGGACATGAAAGTTACATAGAAATCATTGGGCATTGTCAATATCTTCAACACCAATCCAAGAATCAAAATCAGAGTTGTATCCTAGCCACCGAACAAGTAACTGTTTCTTACCCCCGCGAGTACGTGTCTTTAATATCTTTTCAATTTGATAGATTTCACTAGCATTTTTAACTTTTTGCAATTCATAGTCATAAAAGCCGCCGAGAATCTCTTCATCTTTGGTATCACGCAGGCGATAAGTTATGGGTTTAGTGTCTAGGATTTTTGCCACTTTAAAAAGTTCAGTGGACCACAAGTAATTCCCCTTTTCAAAAACATTAGTTGTTCTATTAATTCGAACAGTATCACCAACATTGAATTTATTTTTCTTCTTCTTGACTTTTGATTCATTGGAATATTGTTTAAGAAAGGTGTCAATTGTATTATGATCCGAATGATGAACTTCCGTTGGTGTAGAGTTGGACAATGATCGATGAGGTCGTTGATTATAAATCAACATGATTTTATCTAGATCATGAATAAAAGCCGCGTATTTTTCAATGTACAATATCTTGAAATTAAAAGTCGAATAGTTCTTATCAATCGTTCGGCCAATGCAGCCTTTATAGGACTGTGACTATGATAGAGCAGTGTACTATATTTCTCTAGTACTTTTGCAACATGAGGATTAACAAATTCACTACCGCGATCCGTTTGAATTTTTTTATATGAATCCTTTTCGAGAATACTTTCAATGGCCTGAGCAACTTCAACACCTCTCTTTGATCGCAATGGAATTGCATATGCATAGCGACTAAAAACACTGATTGCAAGTAGAATGTACTTGTACGGTGTATTGTGACGTCTTTGAAGCTCATCTAGAGTCAGGAGATCTGCTTGCATTATATGCAATGGGTAAAAGGCTTTAGTTTTTCGATATTGATTGGCACGAAGTCTATGATTTCTATGCAGAGTGTAACTTGGTTCATTTTGTAGATAGTCTTGTACACTTTTAGTGCGAACACCCGTGACTTTGGAAAGAGTTGTGGGGGAACTTAAACTCCCCGCCTCGCCAATATTTTCATAAACACCTTTCAGAACTTCAGCCATTTTGAACGTAAACACGTTGTGTAACGTCCGCTACCCTTTTGTATACTGGCTGCTGGTGGTGGTGACGTTGACTTGATACGTCTTCGCTTTTGTCTAGCTATCAGTGGTGTGCTAGTATTTTCCAAAATTGATTTAAAATCTTCTTCTTCTTCTTCTTCAAGTTCATATTTTAATGTTGATGATGATGATGCACGTTCATTTAATTTTTTTAGAATTTGTCTATTGCCAATAAGACTTTTGGGGAAGTTTAATGTATTTAGAAAGTTGTATAGACGAGTGTCAAATGATAATAGTCCTTTACGATTTGTAACCATGTCATACATTAAATCAAGTAGATTATAGCTCTTGCCTTGAATTATAATCCTTTCCCCATTGCTCTCAACTTGAATTTGATCACTTTCCAAGAGATAGATTAGGAGTCGTTTACTTTGTTCACGATATGAGTGGGGCATTAGATTTCCAATTTTCAATACAATTGAATCCAATTCCTCCTTCTTTAATTGTGTTCCAGCAGCAGACTCTTGAGAAGATGATTCTTTTTTGGGATCAGCACAGCAGCAGTGGGCTTTGATCGATAGTGTTTGTCCACTCGGCGAAGTGCATCTTGAAGTAAAATCAGTTTTTTATCATCATCAATAGTTTCATTGTCGAGGAATTTACTCAGATTGTCCTCAAAGTGTTCGACGGGTGAGAGAGCGAGTTCTATTGGAGTCAATTTATAGGGTTTTGCCATCTAGAGAAAACTGTTTACAAGTCCTGCAATTATTGGCAGTAAAGTGTGAAAAAGCTACCGCCCGCCTGAAGAAGTCGTTTCCTTTTAAAATTCTTTCCTTTCTTTTTAGAGGCCAATGTACGTACAATGGAACGATGTTGCTTTGCCTGTTGCTTAACTACTTCTGGCAGTTGAACATTACCCTCGGTCAAATTTAAACAAAGTTCAGATATTAGATTAATGAAATCATTGTCAATACCATGTTTGAGTATTGCTTTTCTAAGCGGAGGTTTTGAAGTGCTTAGAACTGAAAACAAATGTCTATTTTCATGTAGTTTCTTCAGTGTCATGATAGCGACTAATAGGTCTTTTTAGTGTTCACCGGGAGATATACTGTAATTTCATTGTCGAAAATATCTGTGACTACACGCAGATCCTCGGATGTATTTTGATTAAGATCCAATAGGATATAGCCGTGGGGTTTATTAGTTGCCTGATTGTATGCTGAGAGCAGAAATTTAGGGGCACCTGGATAGATTTGTTTATTGAGGGTTATTAGCGAGCTAGAATCACGAACAACTCTGTAGATGATATAGTAGGTACAGTTCAAAGCAAGTGTTCGCATACATTTGCTCTGATGAAAGAGATTGTGTAGAACCAGAGTAACGGAAATCTGTTCATGATGAGAGCGAACAGTGAACAATTGCAGCATTTGCTGGGACCATTGTTCAATAGATTCAGCCAGATCGTCAATGATCAGCCAAGAGTTTGGTTCAATAATGTTGAAAACATCAAGTCCCTGTATGAACTGTATCTGCACCGATCCCATGGCAGCAGCAATTGCTTTTATTTTATTGTATGACTCCTGCCAAATACTATAGCAATAGTAGATTTTTTTCGGCTTTTCCGCAAACATTTTATCACAATTTTTAATTATTTTAGTTAAGAGTGTTGTTTTGCCCGACATTGAGGGCCCACACAGAAACGATCTGAATGGTGTTTTAAATTGATACATGTTCCTTTCAACAGTTCACCTGGACAACTAACTGTAGACCCTAATTGTCTAATGACTAAATAATTTTTCCCTACTACTACTACTCTGTTCTTCAAGAAGACAAAGACAAAGACGAATAAAGAATCATATTTTTTCTTTTATTATATGCACATAAAAAAGTAACAATACATTGAAAAAAAATACACTTTTTTAAATTTATTCATAATAAAAATACAACATTTACATGGGGATACACAGAGAAAAAACACTTTTTTTTGTTTATTTATAGAGAAAAAAACATTAAATTAGAGAGAGAGCACTTGAAAAAATACACTTTTTTAAATTTATTTATAAAAAAAATACAACAACATTTACATAGGTACACACACACAGAGAGAAAAAACACTTTTTGTTTATTTATAGAGAAAAAAACATTAAATTAGAGAGAGATGGCACTTGAAAAAAAAATCTGCTCTAAGTCCAAAAAAAAAGATAACTTTGGTGACGGTGCGCCCCCCGCGCTGGCGGCGGCCGCCCCCCCCCGGGCCGCGAGCCCCCCCCCACCCAAGGCCGCGAGCCCCCCCCCCCCCCAAAAGGTTTTTTAGGAAATAATTTACAGGACTTTATTTAAACCGAGACTTTCCCTGTGGGCAATACATTCGATCCGGTCTGAAGTTAAATAGTGTCCAAGGGGGAGGGTGGTCACACCATCTTGACAAACATAGACCTTGTCGGAAATGGTACTCATGGCTATTTTCTCTACATTTACAGTATAGTTCCTGTAGTTCAATGAACGAATTGCCAACAATTTGGCTCGTGGAATTGCATTTTCAACAATACAATTCCTATAAATGTTCATGTCGAAATTCTTGTCCACATAGCGCGTGGGTACTCCTTTGCAACGTTTCTTGATTTCCTCGTCGTATGTCTGTATAAAGTACACCTTCGGACCTACAAACATACCACGGGAAATCAAGTCGCTACCCGTTTCAGATTTAAAAATAAAAGCTGATTGGGCGCCCGACGTTTTACTAGCTCAGGGTAAAGACCACCACTCCAATTGGTGTAGTCCATCCGTGAACTGATAATTTCACCGTGCGCCAAATCATCAATTAGATTTGGTGTTTTTACTTTGAGCAGTAGAGAATCCGTGTCACCGTAGCAGACCTCTACTTGCCCCTTTTCCGGCCACTGTACCCTAGCCACATTGTAGTAGAATTCCAACATGAGCTTTTTTGAGATCTCCAAGATAGCACTGCCTGCTGCAATATTTTTATTCAGGACAATGCGTCTTTTTTTCCTATTCAAAAGTACCATGTCCGGGCCAATGATTGTAAAGGAAGTGTAATTGGGATCGGCAATAATTCGAGCACATTGTTCTGGATCGGTCACAACGTCACAACGATTCCTATTGCGAACACTCTCACACATTTTGCCGAAAGCCGAATTCAAAATGAGTTTATAAATTTCTTTTTCGGCTTTCGTCTGTGCTGCAGAACGTTTGCCGACAAAAGTGTCAACAAACGTTTTCAAATAGGGTTTTTTGACTAAACTCGAGTGCTCGGTGAACCTTTGTGACGTTGAAACCATTGTTGCACATCCATTTTAACGCTACATGATGTACAACTATGTTTTTTTTTCGGCAGAAGGTCAGCAATAAGTTTTTGTTTTGAAGGCGCCCAATGCAATCCGTCCACCTCGACTAAACGCCTATTGCGAGGACTCAAAGAGTCCTTAGTCACAGGTCTATTGATACATGGGAAAACAAAATCCTTTACTGAATCGTGAAGCTCGACTGGTATCTCTCCATCAATTTCAAAAAACCATCCAACCGACCCATTCTCCTCAACACTGTTAATGTTGGGGAAATGGGGAGCTTGAGGGTCATTGAGCCATTTATAGTCACCGCAAGGTAGTGCATAATGGACATGGCCGAGGGGTAGAGAGAATTCATATCGAGGAAAACTGCATTCGATTTTGTCCCCGTCTTCTCTCCTGTTGGATCGGTTTCCAAGATACGGTCTCCGTGAAAAACAAAACCCCCCCTCATTGACCTCTCGATGAACAGATGCTGATCAATGTCAGTGATTAGCCCAATTTTTTCCCCACTAATTTTCAGGATGAGGTCCATCACTAGATGAGGCGAAGAAAAATAATAACCCAAATCAAGATTAAACTCCTCATAGATTTTATCCGTATTTTTACACATAATGTCTAACAGGGTTAACACGTCACTCGACAAATACAGCTTGCAGTAGTCAAACCCATTTTTACACCCTCCCTCTGCCCAAACTTTTTTAGCAAAACTGTATTCCTCGGGGTGCAACTACGATCGTGAAGACTGTCGTAAAACGATTCAATACAAGGAATAGTCTCCTCGGCGAATCTCGACATGGAACAATAATAATCATAAGGATAGATGCCCTTGACCGTTAACAAATCATATAAATCATTTGGAAATTGTTGCTTGAGAAGGGGGAAAGCATTGCAGCCGTCATCGTTTTTCTGCACTTGAATTAATTCGCTCAATGATTTGGGGAAAAAACTGTAGGAATCTAAAAAGCGAATTTTATTCGTGTACTCAACGCCGGCTTCAACAAATTTCCACATAAATTCCAAACAAGCAACTTTTCCGATGATTTAGGTATGATTTTGTACGTAAAGCTGTCTATCACCCATGCATCATCATCTACTGTTCCATTTCTTTGAAGATGTGCCAATGCAGGTAGCACATACTTTAGATCATAGTTAGAGTTATGTATAAAAACCGGTAGAAAAAGTTGTTGTTTAATTTTTAAATTACACGAATTGTTAGCCCACCCACGAAAGTTACTTTTTCCCGTTGAATTGGGTCAATAAGGTGATTGTGGTCCTGCACCGCGTCTTTTGGGGCAAGGGCACCCCTACACACCCAGCAAATTGTCCCCTTTTCCAGCGCCAGTTGCTCTTTATCCGACAATGTCATTGGATAATTGGTATGACGTAATCGTGAAATTGCCTTGTTTGTCGTTTTTATTAAAGAAACCAATAACTTTTCCATACTGCCCTCCTCGTCCATAGTAAAAAAAACTCTTCCAATTGCATTTTATTGTTGGTGTCGCGACGGGCGTGCGCATAGGAACACGCAACTAGTTTGTGTTCCTTGACTATATTTGGCCTTGATGGGTCCGATACCTCAACCAGTCTTGTTTCACAATCCAAAGACACTTTATCAGATTGCAGAAGAGAATTTTGAAAATTTTTAAATTGTAAAGTGTCTTTGCCTTCTGCCGGCATTTCAATTCTCTGATTTCCATGAATTTTGCAATGCCCCATGTGATCTGAGAATGTTCGCTCAGATGTGAATGGGGAAAGGCACATGGGGCAATAGAAACGTTCTCCTTTCTTCACGCCTTGAGATAGGAGTCGACTTATCGCTGTGACGGGGAAAAAATGACCATAAGAATTTACATCTTTGGGAGGTTCGTAAATAACCCATACCCAATTTTTAACATTTTCCACCATCGGTGTCCTCACTGAGTACAAAACCCTTTTTTATTCGGTTTTTTCCCCCCATCTACAAATTCAGTGTCATACTGGAGAACAACCACCCCCACCCCAAGATTTTCATTTGCTTTCTCGAATATGCTTATTTCTTTAAAGGACACCGGATACTTTCCCTCTAAACAATCAAAATTTACTTTAGGGAAATTTTTCCCACCGTTACGTGCAAGTTTGTCAAGATTTTTCATTGTTGATTCATTTTTTAATGTCTTATGGGCTGCTGCTAAAAACGCATATTTAAAGCATTGCAGTCCCGTGTCAAATTGAAACCTTGAACTCCTCCTGTAGCCGACAAATCTGGGTGGCATTTTATTTTGATTACCCGCTCCCCTTAAAATAAAGTTTTTTTTAAATCTACTGAGATTCAGATCCATGCGTTCAATGTATAAAATTGTGGACCCACTCCCCCTCTCATTAAATGTATCCAAAGTTGAAATTAGTTTATTCACCCAGTTGAAAAAGTTGTCTTCAAATCGTTTAGACCTGGGTAGAAAGTCTGGTTGCCTGTCGAAAAATGAAAATAAAAACGTCCCCGGATGTCCCCTTTTGTAAATAACTTTTTGATTCACCGATGCTTTAATTCCCCCTCGACCTCCCCAATTCTGGATCTGAATCTCAATTTTTGCTCGAATTCTGTCGATATAGCTATGGAGAACTTTCACGGGGTCATTTAAAATAATGCTCGCGTTTTCCTCGGGAAGGCTAAAATCTACCCTGTATGTTTGCAAATGGCTTAGAGCAGATTCTAACAGATAAAAATCAGGCAATTCCGGGACGTAGCACTATTTTCATGTCCTGACCCTGTTTGTTCAGGACTCAATTCACTAATTGTAAAGTTGCTGTTAAAATGTCCCCGGAAAAATGAGCTGCTGTTGTATTACTACTACTATCTATACTATTAAGTGGAATGGTGGAGGAGGGTGACAGGGAATTGTCAATAACACCACTCCCAGTCTGTTCAATCACATTGGGGGATGTGACATGAGGTTCCCTAGTACATATTCCAAGGTGTTTGGGGACAATTGGTCGAGCCAGCCTGTATTGTCCTCTGATGGAATTTCGTTATGAGGACCCGGTTCAGATTTACTTGTAACATCACCTAAATATTCACGCATGAAACTATCTGCCCACTCTGGGTCCTCAAGCATGTCAATATCGCAAGTTAAGTCCTCCAGGCTGGCCATTTCCCCAAAAACATCGTTAAGGAACCCTCTATGCCACTCCAAATTCTCTAGAATCAGTGTAGGTTCATCCCTGAACTCTGCTGGTGGTGACAGAATTGGTTCTGTAAATATACTTGCTTCATCACTCAATGGTGTCGCTGGTGGTGCTATATTTTTAATCTGTAGAAAAAAAAGTTTTATTTTTTATGTAAAATAACCATTTTTTTTATAGTTAATAAACTTTGTCAATTTCTCATAGTCTTGTCCCACTACCATCACCTGAACAATTAAAAGAAGAAGAAAAAAAAAGTTACATTGCCTTATTCCTTTGCATAATGTTCCACTGAACATGTTTAAAATTTTTTTTTTTCCCGCCACATGCCCTGCGGCGCATCCTGGCGGCGCATCCTGCGGCGCTTTCCTTGCCCGCGGCGCATCCCTGCGGCGCTTCTCGGCCCGCGGCGCTTCATGCAGCGCCTCCCACAGCTCTTAACCCCCCCCCCCCCCCCCCCAAACCCCCAACCCCTCCCGGGGAGGACCCTTGGGAACCGGGAGCTTCCTCCGAGGTAGGAGGATCGATACCCTTTCGAGTTGGGGGTATTGGACTTCACAACACTGTTCAAATAGAACAGCCTCAAATTCTTTCTCGAAAACACCTAAGTGTTTCAATGAAATGAGTTCGGCCCCCCCAAATAATGTTTTCTTGACAACACTGTGATGACATATTTAGAAATTATTAAAAAACCTTTTTTTCCTGTGTTAATTGCTTATCAAAGATAGACATCCTGTTATTTAAAGCCTACTTTGCAAGGAGCACTTAAAATTCGAATTATACCTGTCGGGCGGATTAAAAATTCAAATTTAGCGATGGGAGATCTGATAAGAGCCCGGATGTGCATGACGGCTTAGTACAAAATATACGGCAGTTTGAGAACGATTTTGTGAAACAGTGAATAGTTAAGTTTTTGCTTTTCAAATAGTTAGTTTTTGTTTAAAAGGAATATTGGAATTATTGCATTAGAATGTGTCTTGGTTAGAAGTTACAAGGTAAGTTTTTTTTTTTTTTTTTTTTTTTTTTTTTTTTTTTTTTTTTTTTTTTTTTTTATAGAAATGCGTGATAAGCATTCCTTTATATACCGCTAATTTGGTTAATGAAAGAAAATGAAATAGTTTTAGAAACAAATTTTAAGTTTTACTCATCAAAAGCTATGCGCCTGAGAAAATTTACCTTATTTTTGAAAATAGGGATAGAAAAAAAATTATGTATATACTTACAATTCTGACTGGGCTTCTATATCTGAACTCCTTGGCAAACATGAATGGGGTCAGCTCACAATCTTCAGTAGGCTGAGCTGAGGCATTATATGAAGCAGCCCATTCCCTTTTCAACTTCCTTCCATCTTGCTTGCAGCTAACACTGGGGTCAGAGGACCCTGCCATTAAAAGATTCGCGGCTATTGGTTGGTCCAGGTCATGTGTAATTCTACCAGCATATTTGATAATAGATGATCTTGCAGCTTGCATTAATGCAGGTTCGCTATATCTTGCTTTCTTTTCAGAAGGGGGTTATTGCACGTATCTGCTTCCTTGAAAAAAAAGACAAAATTTAGCATGTAACAAAAATGCATTTTGGGTTTGGAAAATAATTCAGTTTATGTTAGGCATCTAAAGTAGTGTAAAACATTTTTTTTTTCAATTACATAAATATTTATATTTTCCCTTATTATCAAAATAAAATACTCATTGTTACAAATTTAGATTTCTTAGAATGATTTTCAGCTCTTAAACTAAGGTAAGCAGCATAGATTCTAAATTGTTTTGGTTCTTCTTCTAAAGACTAAAAGCATCATTAGGCGAGCCCTACTCCCTGTCTATGTACCCCATCCTTCCTGCTTGAGTATCTTGTAAAAGAAAACTTAAACCAACCATTTTGTGAATTAAAAACAAAAAATGCCAATTAGAATTTTTATCCACGCACTTATCGAAGACGAAAGAAGTCGTAATAGATTCTAAATTGTTTTGGTTCTTCTTCTAAAGACTAAAAGCATCATTAGGCTACTATGATCTAAAATATCACTGAAATACATTTTCCAGCAGTACATGGTAACGAACTATAAGTAAGGAACAAACCGAAACTCTAAAAAGGAAGCTTTTGTAACAATTAATACATTAAAAGAATCAACATTTTATTCTAACCCCAAATTACCGATCGAAAGCTAAGCACTTTTTCAAAAACATCCCTAAAAAGGTTAACTGATCTTGATAAAAATCGCACCGTAAATGCAGACTGGCCTGGAAGTATTTTCAAAAACATCCCTAAAAAAAAAGCCACTGATCTTGATAAAAAGGAAGCTTTTGTAACAATTAATACATTAAAAGAATCAACATTTTATTATAATAATGAGAAAATTTTACTCACCAGAAATTGCTTAGAATTATCCATTTTCTATGTAAATATTCACAAAAAATGTCAGTAGTGTTAAGTTGAATAAACTATTCAAAACTGTTGAAGAATCTAATTTGAAACCTGAATATATACAAAAAATAATTGCATAGCAGCTAAAAAAGACACACCGGTTTTTCTGACATGGATTTAACCTAAAAAAAAACTTGTATATCATGAAATAGAAATTCAGTTAATTGTGTCAGAAAAACTTGAATCAAAACTGATTATACCCAACCTGTTTGGTACGGAGGGGCCATAGAAGTATAAGGTTCATTAAGAAAAACCGGAAGGAACGTAAAGGCCCAGAATATCATAGGAAGGAACGTAAAGGCCCAGAATATCATAGGAAGGAACGTAAAGGCCGATCAGAATAGCATAGGAAGGAACGTAAAGGCCCAGAATATCATAGGAAGGAACATAAAGGCCCAGAATATCATAGGAAGGAACGTAAAGGCCCAGAATATCATAGGAAGGAACGTAAAGGCCCAGAATATCATAGGAAGGAACGTAAAGGCCCAGAATAGCATAGGAAGGAACGTAAAGGCCCAGAATATCATAGGAAGGAACGTAAAGGCCCAGAATATCATAGGAAGGAACGTAAAGGCCCAGAATATCATAGGATGGAACATAAAGGAAGCAAAGTATAAGGTAACATACTACTTATGCTAAAGTTTGACTTTCTCACAGCTCTATTTTTTTAAACAATAAAAAACTTTAGCGTAAAGAGCGAGGCGTTGAGGAGGGGACAGCCCCTTTCATAAAACAAGTTTCAAGAAAGTCATTTAACCAAATAAAAGTAAAATTAATATTCAAATTTTGTTTTAATTATTCATGTACGGTGAGCCAAAATCAAAACCTGCATTAATTCAAAAACGTTCAAAAATTAAATAAAAAAAAACAAGTTTTTTTAACTGAAAGTAAGCAGTGACATTATAACTTAAAACGAACAGAAATTATTCCGTATATGAAAGGGGCTGTCCCCTCCTCAACGCCTCGCTCTTTACGCTAAAGTTTTTCATTGTTTAAAAAAAATAGAGTTGTGAGAAAGTCAAACTTTAGCGTAAAGAGCGATTCGTTGAGGAAGGGACAGCCCCTTTCATATACGGAATAATTTCTGTTCGTTTTAAGTTTTACTGTCGCTCCTTACTTTCAGTTAAAAAAACTTGTTTTTTTATTTAATTTACATATAAAGTTTGTAATTGGGAAAGGAGGGCATGTTTGATCCCTCGTTTTCAAAAAGGCTTGAGGTTAAAATTTTAAGACATGTTGAGGGGGGTGTTCAACAAAATCAAAGCATACTATTTTTGTATGAAAGCTGTCGAAACGGCGTATCAGCATTACTTCAGGAATGCCTGAAAGTATTAATCTAAAATTTTTAGGGCATATTGAGTGGGTTGTTGAAACGTGATCAGAAGGCAACCACTTCCCGTCCATTTAAGAAGTCCCCCAACACTGATCAACTAAGTTTCCCAGTTGTATCATTTGATATATGGTGATGTATGGGTGATGTATGGCATCTGTGCATAGAATGACACCTGCGCAATGTCTCATGAGATTCGTTACGCTTAACCTTCCACGTATGTTTTTTAACCTTTCACAAAACTGCGAAGGTTGGGCACTATTTAATTTGCAATATTTGGGTACGGAACTAAATATTTATTTATTTATTATTACCAAAATACGGTAGGCTTTATCAAGCTTGTCGCACTACTCTTAAAAAAAAAAAAAATTATGAAAACACTGACAACATAATACACACATGAAAATCTATGAAAAATAACACACTATGAAAACATTCAGGTTCCAAAAACAACTAACACAAAAAATAAAAGAAATTCTTAAATCGGATCGTGATAAGACCCAGCAGGGAAATCTGTAGAGGCTTAAACTACTTTTGAAAGAATGGACCGTGATAGTCGCAACTGTTGCCGATGGAAGTGCATCCCACACTGAGTGTCTGTTCTGTCGTTGTCGGGTAAACTTCGATAGGTTAGGCTTTCGTTTTTTTTCTTTTTGTTTTTTCTTTTTTGTTTAGCACTGAGGACAACTTTGGCGGAGGTCCTTGTCGAAACATTTTATGTTTTTCGTCTTCATGTTTTGCCACTGGCTGAAAAAATCCTCGTTTTCTCACCTTTTTATTATTTTTTTTTCATTTATTATTTTCTTTCTTCTCTTAGTTTCATATGTAATTTTTAAAATGGGACTTTGAACCAATCTTGCACAACGGCCTAATGATTGATTTTTTACGCAGTTGAAAATGATTGCCATATTCGTTACAGTTGAAAGTCCTTTTTACTTTTAGATTGTAAGTATAGTTCAAAATCCTTCATCAATGGGTCTATTGGAAAACAGTGCAAGCCCAGCTGCCAAGGCTGCCATTCGCAACGACGAAGAGAAACTGCAGCGACTTCTGTCAGAAAACGAAAGGCTTGAGAAATTAATTGCAGAGGTAATACCTTGGTATAAACTATTTTGATCTATTACTTAAGATGTGGATGGACTGATTACCAAGTCCAAATATAATCAATTCCAATATCAAGATCTAAATCAAATAATTAAGGAGGTAGGGTGAAAAAGTGATAGGAGAAACGGTAAACGCCTCAGATTAGGCTGAGATGAAACTATAAAAATGATTATAAATCTTTGAAGATTTTTTTTATTTCGATTCTTTCATTTTATGATTCCTTTTCCTTGTGGATAAGACTCAGGTCGATTTCATTTCCTGGTGGACTAGACCGAGGCGGCTTATTGCTTCGACTTGGAAAACTTAAATCCCTATGTTTTTCTTTTCAGTTTTATTAAATTTTAGAAATTCATAAACCCCTTTATTAGTATTATGAAATTCCGAAATTTTTTATATAGTCAAGCTAAAAAAAAAGTTGTGAATTCAATGTTTGTGTAACTTAAATAGTTTACCACCAAAGAATTCCTAGAGTTAATTCTAGAGGGCTAAGCATTCAAGGTCTTTAATTTCAGTCAAATGTCTTAGTGGGTGTGACCGAGGACGCGCTTAGAGGTCGGAAGAGGATATCATTGCCCACATCTAGCTTTTAAGATAGGATGGTAAAAACCTGAAAAAAATTAACATGTAAATTGAAAAAATTTCAGACCAAATTATTATACGCCTTGACTCATTAGTTTTTAGGCCTCATTGTTTTAGGACAAGGAAAGGAGTGATAAGAATGCAGCTACTACTCTAACTGATACCCTCAAAACTAAGGATCAGTCACTAAGGCCTTAGTTTAAAGTCCCTGTTTATTACAAAATTACTTGTTTTGCTCCAGAGTGTTAATGCTATTCAGTTACAGGAGCTGTTAATGCTATTCAGTTATAGAACTCACATTGTCAAAACCAGATTATATAGAGCTACAGTATTGTCGTCAAGATTACATACTAGCTGCAATTCCTCCGCAGTACTGAACGAGTCCAGATCGAATAGTTTGTCCTTCTCCCTAATCGGTGCTGTAACTGCCAAAAGCACGGACAAATTGCTCAACATTGAGTAGTTCCTATCCTTTGTAAGGGCCGTGAGCAGACTGGATACTCCAATGCGAAAGAGGTTCCTTGCCAAGGTAAAATGAAATGTGCATCCGGTAACCTTGCCGGTTGTCCCTGCTTCATATAAATGCAAAGTCGCTCAGAAACTTATACAGTATATCTCATTAAATAAATATTTATTAGCAAGCTACATTATGAAATACTAGTGAAAAAGCACCAATTAAATTACCAGTAGCCCATGCTCTTTGTGTAACGGATGATGTTCTCTGCATTCAAGTGGATGCACTCACTGCCGGCACTTTAAACTTGTACATCATTGATACCGCTACTGAAGTATGTTGTGATTTGAAGCGCCACCAGACACACTGTGGCTGGCCGGCGGAGTAGTGGCACTGCTATTCTAGCTAGGAGTACAATCATGCCAGAACATTTTCGTGATTGCGATCATTTTACAGCAGTTATATGTGTCAACCAGTAATGTACTCCCAGTTAAACATGCCACACCATATGACTCCAGTTCATGCAATAATATTAAATTGCATGAAACTACTGACTGGCCTAGTGTCAACAATTTACCGTTCCAGGATGTACATGGTCCTATCATAGGCAGCGCAATAGTGCTGCCTAAGTAAAGATCGATGTTGGCAAATGTATTTTTTTTTCTCTCTAGACCAGGGCACTTCGTATCGAAGGAGTTGTCGTAGGAACTTCGAAAAGGGCTCACTCGATTGGAAATTGGAATGGATAATGCCCTTTTTAATAGTCGAAAGTGATTGGAAGGCAACTAACACCCCTTCTACGTCCACCATTTCCCCAAACATACAATAACAAATTTTGAGATAAACATTTTGTTCAACGTAGTTGATTTTCAGATGGAAACTATGCTTTTGAGGAGGACACTCCCTCCACAGCCCTCAGGACAAGGGTTGTAAGTTATGCCCTGGGGCAATTTGAGACTTTTTTATAGAAAGCTTTGTCGTAGAAACTTCAAAAAGGGCTCATTCGATTGGAAATGCAAAGGGCTAGTGCTCTTTTTAATAGTCGAAAGTGATTGGAGGGCAATTACACCCCCTCTCACGCCCATCTTTTCCCCAAACACATCCAATCAAAATTTTGAGATAGCCATTTTGTTCAAAGTAGTTGAAACTTCTTAAAATTAGGTCTTTGAGGGAGACAATCCCCCCCACAGCCCTCAGGGCAAGGGTTGTAAGTTATGACCTGTGGGCACATAAGGTTTTTATAGAAAGTGTTGTCGTAGAAACTTCAAAAAGCGCACATTTGTTCAACGTAGTTGAAAAGTCCAGAAATTATATCTTTGAGCAGCACACTCCCCCCACAGTCTTCAGGGCTATGGTTATAAGTTATGCCCTGGGGGCATATAAGGTTTTTATTGAAAGCTTTGTCGTAGAAACTTGAAAAAAGGACTCATTCGATTGGAAATTCAAAGGGCTAGTGCCCTTTTTAATAGCCGAAAGTGATTGGAGGGCAACTAACCCCCCACTCACGCCCAACTTTTCCCCAGACACATCCAACCAAAATTTTTAGATAGCCACTTTCTTCAAAGTAGTTGAAAGTTTCGGAAATTGTGTCGTTAAGGATGACATCCCGCCCCCCCCCCTGCTCCAGCCCTCAGGACAAGGGTTGGAAGTTATACCCTGGGAGCATATAAGGTACTTATAGAGAGCGATGTCGTAGAAACTCCAAAAGGGCTCATTCGATTTGAAATTGAAATGACTAGTGCCCTTTTTAATAGTTGAAAATGATTGCAGGGCAATAACCCCCTCTCACGCCCACCATTTCCCCAAGCACATACAGTCATTGCTTTCAACTTATTTGAAAGTTCTGGAAATTACGTCTTTGAGGATAACAACCCCCATACCCCCCACAGCCATCAGGGCAAGGGTTGTCAGTTATGCCCTGGGGGCATGTGAGGTTTTTTTTTTTATAGAAAGCGATGTTGCAGAAACTTCAAAAAGGGCTTATTCAATTGGAAACTGAAAGGGCTAGTGCCCTTTTTAATAGTCGAAAGTGATTGAAGGGCAACTAATCCACCTATCACGCCCATCATTTCCCCAAACACATCCAATCAACATTTTGAGATATCCATTTTGTTCAACGTGGTTGAAAGTTCTGGAGATTAGGTCATTGAGGATGATAATTGCCTCAGTGCCCTCAACACAAGGGTTGTAAGTTATGCCCTGGGGGCATATAAGGTTTTTATAGAAATTTTTGTCGTAAAAACTTCAAAAAGGGCTGATTTGATTGGAGATTGAAAGGACTAGTGCTATTTTTACTAGTCGAAAGTGAATGGAGAGCAACTAAACCCCTTCTCACGCCCATCATTTCCCCAAGCACATTCAATCAATGTTTCGAGATAGCTGTTTTGTTCAACGTAGTTGAAAGTTCTGGAAATTATTTATTTGAGGATGACAAACCACCCAAAGCCCCCTGGGCAAAAGTTGTCATTTATGCCCTGGGGGCATATAAGGTTTTTACAGATAGCGTTGTCGTAGAAACTTCAAAAGGGGCTCATTCAATTCGAAATAGAGAGGGCTAGTGCTCTTTTTAATAGTCGAAAGTTGTTGGAGGCTAACTAACCCCCCCCTCTCAAGCCCACCATTTCCCCAAACACATCCAATCAAAATTTTCAGATAGCCATTTTATTCAATGTAGTTGAAAGTTCTGGAAATTAGGTCTTTGAGGATGACACTCCCCCCCCCCCCCACAGCACTCAGGTCTAAGGTTGTATGTTATACCATGGGGCCTATAATTTGATATATAGAAAGCGTATGTTGTAAAAATTTCAAAAAGAGCTCATTTGATTGGAAATTGAAAGGGCTATTGTCCTTTTTAATAGTCGAAAGTATTCGGAGGGAAAATCCCCCCTGCACCCATCACTTCCTCAAACATTTCCGATCAACATTTTGATATGGCCATTTTGTTCAACGTAGTTGAAAGGTCTGGAAATTATGTCTTTGAGCATGACAACCCTCCCCCCATAGCCCTCAGGGCAAGGGCCATAAGTTTTGCCCTTGGGGAATATTAGGTTTTTATAGAAATTTTTGTCGTAGAAGCTTCAAAGAGGGCATATGATTGTAAATTGAGAAGACTAGTGCCTTTTTTATTAGTAAAAAATGATCAAAGGGCAAATGCTCCCCCCCCCCACGCGCTATGATTTCCTCAAAAACTTCCAATCAAAATTTTGAGATTGCCATTTTGTTCAACGTATCAGAACAGACTGGAAATTATGTCTTTGAGGATAACAAAACCCCCCAGCCCTCAGAATAAGGGTTGTGAGTTACGCCCTGAGGATATATTAGGTTTTTATAGAAAGCATGGTCATATAAACCTCGGAGGGGGCTCATTGGATTGGTAATCAGACGCTCTAGTGTTCTTTTTAACAGTCAAAGTGATCGTAGGGCAGCTACCCCCCCCCCCCCCCCCCCCCACACACACACACGTCGTATTGCCCCGATATGCATCTAATAGAAATTTTGAGATAACTATTCTATTCAAAACTATTCTATCATATAACAAGGCCTTTGGGGTTGAAACAATCCCCAGAGATTAGGGACAAGGGTTGTAAGCTATGCCCAGGGGGTATTTAAGATTGTTTGGTAGGGATGGTTGTTTAACTTTAGAAGAGACTCAGTCTTTCTCCCTGAAAAAGACCATGTCAATATAAAACGAACAAAAATTAATTTAAAAAACTTTTTCAACAAAACAAGTTTTTTTTTTAAAAAAAAGTAAAGAACTCCATTAAACCAATATGAACAAAAATAGCATCAAATAATCTACCAATAATATAACTACCACAAATCAGTATCAATAAATAAACGAAACCCAAAATAAACAGAAATTAAAATAAACAAGAGTCAAACTATATTCTGGCTTTTAGAAAGCTTGGGTTTAGATCCCTACTCATATTAATTTCTGCCAGTTTTTGAGTTTGACTCTTATTTATTTTAATTTCTGTTTGTTTTGGGTTTCATTTATTTATTGATACTGATTTGTGGTAGTTGTATTCTTGGTAGATTATTTGATTCTATTTTTGTGCATTTTGGTTTAATGGAGTTCATTACTTTTTTTAAAAACTTATTTTGTTGAAAAAGCTTTTTTTCAATTAAGTCAAGAAAACCTTAAAGTACCTTTCTAGCTACTTTCCCAGAAATTGTCTTCACCATCTAAAGAGAAGCCAATCCTGTTGAACGTATATTATGCAGAAATAGTAAATGCTCTACGCGTGGCTGAACATGCTATTGTTCTTATTCTCAGAGCCCGTATAGGAACTGAAAAGCATGGCTGGTCTAGAAATCTTTACCTTATTGGTTCCTGTGCGAGACCAAAGCTTTAGTTTAGATATAGACAGAGTTTGACATGCCTCGTAAGTAGAGATGACCCTAAAGGCCCCACGGGGGCACCATATATGGGCATAGCCTCCCTAGGGAGAACACGTGGTTAATGGGGTCAATGGCCTCTTTCTCCAGGTGTGTTTTGGCCAAGTGCCGGCTAGGGAAGAATGTTATGATCTAGGAAAGAGTATTTGTTGTTGTTGTTTTTGGCCAAGTGCATAGAGTCATTAGGGAGAACACGTGGTTAATTAAAGCGATTGGGAATTTGGAACACATGTGCTGTCAGTCATTAATCAAATTGTTTCCGGGCAAAGTTTAATAATGTCTGACAGGTACTGTCAATCATTAATCAAATTGTTTCCAGGCGAAGTTTAATAATGTCTGACAGGTGATGTCAAGATTGATTGATATGTCACGAAATGGGAATTAATTTGTTTTTTCTAAGGGGAATTATTGATTCAAGAAAGGGGAATTAATTTGTCGTTTCTAAGGGGAAGGTGGGGAAGAGATATATTGATTGCGTAATCGAAGAGAGAGAATTCCCGAGAAATTGATTACATAATCGGTAGAACCCTATAAGGAGCTCGTTGCGGGAATCCATTTATGGGCATAGAATGACGTAATCGACTAAGGCAATTGGATTTCTGAGAAATTGATTACATAATCGGTAGAACCCTATCAGAAGTCATGACGGGAATCCATTTATGGGCAAAGAATGACGTAATCAACTAAGACAAATGGATTTCTGTGAAATGTATTACATAATCGGTAGAACCCTATCAGGAGGTCCTGACGGGAATCCATTGATGGGCATAGAATGACGTAATCGACTAAGACAATTGGATTTCTGAGAAATTGATTACATAATCGGTAGAACCCTATCAGAAGGTCATGACGGGAATCCATTTATGGGCATAGAATGACGTAATCAACTAAGACAAATGGATTTCTGTGAAATGTATTACATAATCGGTAGAACCCTATCAGGAGGTCCTGACGGGAATCCATGTATGGGCATAGAATGACGTAATCGACTAGGACAATTGGATTTCTGAGAAATTGATTACATAATCGGTAGAACCCTATCAGAAAGTCATGACGGGAATCCATTTATGGGCATAGAATGACGTAATCGAGTAAGACAAGCAAGTTACTTTTAAAATGTCCCTCCTAAACCCATTTTCCAACTTGAAGTACTTATCTTTTTCACCCCCAACTATACTTTACAGCTATTTGACTGTCTCAACACCAAGAAATACTTTTCAAAGACCATTTCAGAGCAAGTTACATTCTTAATGTCCCTCCTAAACCCATTTTGCAACTTGAAGTACTTATCTTTTTCACCCACAACTATACTTTACAGCTTTTGGATACCTCAATACCAAGAAATACTTTTCAAAGACCATTTTAGAGCAAGTTACTTTCTTAATGTCCCTCCTAAACCCATTTTCCAACTTGAAGTACTTATCTTTTTCCCCCACAACTATACTTTACAGCTTTTTGGATACCTCAACACCAAGAAATACTTTTCAAAGACCATTTCAGAGCAAGTTACTTTCTTAATGCCCCTCCTAAACCCATTTTCCAACTTGAAGTACTTATCTTTTTCACCCACAACTATACTTTACTGCTTTTTGAATGCTCCAGTTTAGTTTAGTTTTAGTTAAGAGTTTAGAGTTTTTAGCTTAGGGTCCTAGCTTAGAGTTTTTGTTAGAGTTCTAGTTTGGTTTAGTTTTAGTTAAAAGTTTAGAGTTTTTTAGCTTAGAGTCTTAGCTTAGAGTTTTTGTTAGAGTTCTAGTTTAGTTTAGTTTTAGTTAAGAGTTTAGAGTTTTTAGCTTAGAGTCTTAGCTTAGAGTTTTATTCAGAGTTTTAGTTTAGTTTAGTTTTAGTTAAGAGTTTAGAGTCTTAGCTTAGAGTTTTTGTTAGAGTTCTAGTTTAGTTTAGTTTTAGTTAAGAGTTTGGTGTTTTACCTTAGAGTCTTAGCTTAGAGTTTTAGTTAGAGTTCTAGTTTAGTTTAATTTTAGTTAAGAGTTTGACGTTTTATCTTTGAGTTTTTGTTAGGGCTCTAGTTTATTTTAGTTTTAGTTAATAGTTTAGAGTTTTAGCTTAGAGTCTTAGCTTAGAGTTTTTGTTAGAGTTGAAGTTTAGTTTAGTAATAATTAAGAGTTTAGAGTTTTAGCTTAGAGTCTTAGCTTAGAGTTTTTGTTAGAGTTCTAGTTTAGTTTAGATAAAGTTAAGAGTTTGGAGTTTTACCTTAGAGACTTAGCTTAGAGTTTTAGTTTAGTTTTAGTTAAGAGTTTAGAGTTTTTTAGCTTAGAATCTTAGCTTAGAGTTTTTGTTAGAGTTCTACTTTAGTTTAATTTTAGTTAAGAGTTTGATTTTTCACCTTTGAGTTTCAGTTAGAGTTCTAGTTTAGTTTAATTTTAGTTAAGAGTTTGACGTTTTATCTTTGAGTTTTTGTTAGAGTTCTAGTTTATTTTAGTTTTAGTTAATAGTTTAGAGTTTTAGCTTAGAGTCATAGCTTAGAGTTTTTGTTAGAGTTGAAGTTTAATTTAGTAATAATTAAGAGTTTAGAGTTTTAGCTTAGAGTCTTAGCTTAGAGTTTTTGTTAGAGTTCTAGTTTAGTTTAGATAAAGTTAAGAGTTTAGAGTTTTTGTTAGAGTTCTAGTTTAGTTTAGTTTTAGTTAAGAGTTTGGTGTTTTACCTTAGAGTCTTAGCTTAGAGTTTTAGTTAGAGTTCTAGTTTAGTTTAATTTTACTTAAGAGTTTGACGTTTTATCTTTGAGTTTTTGTTAGGGTTCTAGTTTATTTTAGTTTTAGTTAATAGTTTAGAGTTTTAGCTTAGAGTCTTAGCTTAGAGTTTTTGTTAGAGTTGAAGTTTAGTTTAATAATAATTAAGAGTTTAGAGTTTTAGCTTAGAGTCTTAGCTTAGAGTTTTTGTTAGAGTTCTAGTTTAGTTTAGATAAAGTTAACAGTTTGGAGTTCTACCTTAGAGACTTAGCTTAGAGTTTTAGTTTAGTTTTAGTTAAGAGTTTAGAGTTTTTTAGCTTAGAATCTTAGCTTAGAGTTTTTGTTAGAGTTCTAGTTTAGTTTAATTTTAGTTAAGAGTTTGACGTTTTATCTTTGAGTTTTTGTTAGAGTTCTAGTTTATTTTAGTTTTAGTTAATAGTTTAGAGTTTTAGCTTAGAGTTTTTGTTAGAGTTGAAGTTTAGTTTAGTAATAATTAAGAGTTTAGAGTTTTAGCTTAGAGTCTTAGCTTAGAGTTTTTGTTAGAGTTCTAGTTTAGTTTAGATAAAGTTAAGAGTTTAGAGTTTTTGTTAGAGTTCTAGTTTGGTTTAGTTTTAGTTAAAAGTTTAGAGTTTTTCAGCTTAGAGTCTTAGCTTAGAGTTTTTGTTAGTTCCAGTTTAGTTTAGTTTTAGTTAAGAGTTTAGAGTTTTTAGCTTAGAGTCCTAGCTTAGAGTTTTTGTTAGAGTTCTAGTTTGGTTTAGTTTTAGTTAAAAGTTTAGAGTTTTTTAGCTTAGAGTCTTAGCTTAGAGTTTTTGTTAGAGTTCTAGTTTAGTTTAGTTTTAGTTAAGAGTTTAGAGTTTTTAGCTTAGAGTCTTAGCTTAGAGTTTTATTCAGAGTTTTAGTTTAGTTTTAGTTAAGAGTTTAGAGTCTTAGCTTAGAGTTTTTGTTAGAGTTCTAGTTTAGTTTAGTTTTAGTTAAGAGTTTGGTGTTTTACCTTAGAGTCTTAGCTTAGAGTTTTAGTTAGAGTTCTAGTTTAGTTTAATTTTAGTTAAGAGTTTGACGTTTTATCTTTGAGTTTTTGTTAGGGTTCTAGTTTATTTTAGTTTTAGTTAATAGTTTAGAGTTTTAGCTTAGAGTCTTAGCTTCGAGTTTTTGTTAGAGTTGAAGTTTAGTTTAGTAATAATTAAGAGTTTAGAGTTTTAGCTTAGAGTCTTAGCTTAGAGTTTTTGTTAGAGTTCTAGTTTAGTTTAGATAAAGTTAAGAGTTTGGAGTTTTACCTTAGAGACTTAGCTTAGAGTTTTAGCTAGAATTTTAGTTTAGTTTAGTTATAGTTAAGAGTTTAGAGTTTTTAGCTTAGAGTCTTAGCTTAGAGTTTTTGTTAGAGTTCTAGTTTAGTTTAGTTTTAGTTAAGAGTTTAGAGTTTTAGCTTAGAGTCTTAGCTTATTGTTTTTGTTGAAGTTCTAGTTTAGTTTGGTTTTAGTTAAGAGTTTATAGTTTTAGCTTAGAGTCTTGGCTTAGAGTTTTTGTTAAAGTTGAAGTTTAGTTTAGTAATAGTTAAGAGTTTAGAGTTTTAGCATAGAGTCTTAGCTTAGAGTTTTTGTTAGAGTTCTAGATATAGTTAAGAGTTTGGAGTTTTACCTTAGAGACTTAGCTTAGAGTTTTAGTTTAGTTTTAGTTAAGAGTTTAGAGTTTTTTAGCTTAGAGTCTTAGCTTAGAGTTTTTGTTAGAGTTCTAGTTTAGTTTAGCTTTAATTAAGAGTTTAGAGTTTTTACTTTAGAGTCTTAGCTTAGAGTTTTAGTTAGAGCTCTAGTTTAGTTTAGTTTTAGTTAAGAGTTTAGAGTTTTAACATAGAGCCTTAGCTTAGAGTTTTAGTTAGAGTTGAAGTTTAGTTTAGTTACAGTTAAGAATTTAGAGTTTTAGCTTAGAATCATAGCTTAGAGTTTTACTTAAAGTTGTAGTTTAGTTAAGTTTTAAATAAGAGTTTCGAGTTTTATCTTAGAGTCTTACCTTAGAGTTTCGTTAGAGTTCTAGTTTAGTTTAGTTTTAGTTAAGAGTTTAGAGTTTTAGCTTAGAGTCTTAGCTTAGAGTTTCTGTTAGAGTTGAAGTTTAGTTTAGTTACAGTTAAGAATTTAGAGTTTTAGCTTAGAATCATAGCTTAGAGTTTTTGTTAGAGTTCTAGTTTAGTTTAGATAAAGTTAAGAGTTTGGAGTTTCACCTTAGAGACTTAGCTTAGAATTTTAGCTCTCTTTAACAACATTGTTGCCAATCCATAAAGGGAGGTTTCAACTACTTGTATATTTAGAAGTATTGATACTTCTCTGGCAAATTTTCCGAGTGACATTCTTAATATTAGTTGAACAGCGTTAACAATCGAAGACAATTTTCGGATTCTTGATCGTGAGTATAAGCGTATTGGTTTTCAGTTTGATGAGAGTAAGATTGAGTTTTTGGCTCACAATAGCCACTCTGATCGTTTGTTAAATATCCAACTAGGTGAACATGTGGTCCAAGCACAAAAAAACATTGAAGTATCTTGGCGTCCCTATTGGCTCAAATTTTCATGTAGTGTGGTAATTTTTAAAGCAATTTTTATTAGTAAATCTATGAAAACGTAAGGTCTATTTGTTTCACTAAGTTTAAATTTAATCATAATATCCTAGTAGTATGCAGTAGGGCGTAGTATGCATTTATAGTCCCAAATTTCCTCGCCCTTGCGTCATTTTGGTCTCTTTTTTACCCGTTATATTAAAGAAATATAAAGTTGCTTTTATGGCGTTGCAAAATATTCTTTGGCTACCTCCTTGAACTAGTAATAGATACTTATCTTGTTTGTCTGGAGCTGCTAATCCTGTGATAAGGATGCAAAAAAGAAACTGGAGGTACCAGAAGCAGTATACTGGTCAAAGCACCATCAGTGTTCTATATTTATTACATCGATAGTAGACAATATATCTATCCATACATACATGCTAAGTTTCAAGACATAGTTTTCATGTCTGATGTCCTAAAAATGTGCTACAGTCTACTAACGGTTTTCAAATTTCAGAAAGATGAAAAAATCGTGCTTCTACGTCAGAAAATCAAAGAAAGAGAACTCATCTCAAAAAATGGACAAGCATTAACGACATCCAAATGATCATTCACGCAGAGTAAATCTCTAAAAGTACATATAACTGCTTTATTTTAATTTCACCTTGTATGTCAAAATACACACATCGTTCATTTTTGTCTTTGTTTTATAATTATAGGCTTAGATGGTTTTTTGTCGTCCCAATCCCAAATAGTAAACAGTAGAAAAAAAGTTTGAAAATTAAGTTAACAAATAAATTGGATGATTATAGATGAAGTTGAGATCTTTATGAGCAGTAATTTCCGATGGCAATTGGTTGAAATTCTGTTTTTACAACCATCAACAAGATAATAATGTCAATGCCGCAGAAATAGACCTAGAGTTTCAACAGAAAGGTTTGTCCACCAGCCTTATTTTTCTGATTAATCGGTGTTCAATTATACTTTTTAAACACTCAGACAAAGTATGATCCCTTGGGCAGGCATATGTGCCCCCCCCAGAATATTTCAATTTTTTACATTCCAAATAACTTCACATGGCTTTGTGATTTTTAGAAATCCCCCTCCCTACTCCCACTAAATGTCCGGACTTCCTTTGGAATATAAATCAGTATACAATTTTCCTAATGTTCACTTTCTCAATTAACATTTGCTATATTTTTAATCATTTAACTATAAATGGAAAAGCATTATAGTCCAAAGAACTAGTTAACAATATCTTATGCACGTGGCTGAAGCCCTGTTTAAGACCTGTTGGAGAAAATTGCTACATGCTAAATGTCTAGGCTCTTTGGTTAATTCATTGATTTACTTTTGGCAATTTCATGTTGATCTTGCTAGAATTAAATAATAAAAAATAAGTTTTTTCAACAGGAAGTAAGGAGCAACGTTAAAACTTAAAACGAACAGAAATCATTGCGTATATGAGGGGGTTTTCTCCCTCTTCAATACCTCGCTCTTTGCGCTAAAGCTTGAATTGTGTTCCAATTCTTTAAGAATGACCCCTGAATCACAAAGGCCGTTTAATTAGAATAAATAGCTCTTTAGAAAGTACTAAAAAAACTTTAGCATAAAGAGTGAGGTATTGATGAGGGGGCAAACCCCCTCATATATGTAATAATTTCTGTTCGTCTTAAGTTTTAATGTTTCTCCTTACTTTCAGTTGAAAAAACTTGTTGTTTATTTAATTTCTGATCATTTTTGAAATAATGCCGGGAAATCCAGCACCCCCTTCATGGAAAAATTATCTTCCCCCATGAAAAATTCCTCCATGGAAAGACCCTCCCACGTAACCCCAATTCACAAAAATTATAGAAAAATCAATAAGAAATTCCCATTACCGACAAAGGGGATTGGCCAAATTATAGTTCCTTCTATATAGTTTCTAATAATAGATTTCCGGAAAAAATTTACCACGGAGGGAGGATTTCCGGCATGATTTGAAAAATAATAAGAAATTAAATAAAAAAACTATCCTTTTCTTAATGAAATAAAGGAAAATTTTCCGGGCGGAAATTTCCAGGCAGGAAATTTTCCGAGGGGAAGTTTTATGGGGATAGAATCGTTCGGGGAGAATTTTCTTGCGGGTGAGTTAAGTCTAAGAATTTTCCTCGAAGGAAATTTTTCTGGTAGGTGGGGTGACTTCTTATGAAGGGGTTGAGACGGATTTCCCGGTGATAATTGAAAGACGATCAGAAATTAAATGTTATTATAAAAATTATATAGAAATTACTGATAATTTTTCATGTGAAAATCACGAGAGATTCACACAGCACAAAACATATTAATGTTTACTGCCATGTGTACCCTTATAATTGTTTATTTGTATAAGAACCCTTCCACTACTACTCTTTTTGGGACCTTTAATAATTTCCAATCTGCTTTTAGCCTGTTGCCTCTTAAGTAGGAATGACCTATCGACTCGTGACCCTACACCATATATGGGCAGAGAGTCCCTAGGGAGAACACCTGTGCTGTCAGTCCGACGGGGCACCATATATGGAAATGGAATCCCCAGGGAGAACACGTTTCCGAGAAATTGGTGTTCGTCCAGGAGAATTGTTTCCGGGGCGAAGTTTATTAATGTATTTGGAGTTCGTCCAGGAGAATTGTTTCCGGGTGAAGTTTATTAATGTCTTTGGTGCTCGTCCAGGAGAATTGTTTCCGGGTGAAGTTTATTATTGTCTGACGGATGATGTCAAGGTTGATTGATATGTCACGAAAGGGGAATTAATTTGTTGTTTCTAAGGGGAATTATTGATCTACGAAAGGGGAAATAATTTGTTGTTTCTAAGGGGAATTATTGATTCACGAAAGGGGAATTATTTTGTTGTTTCTAAGGAGAATTATTGATTCAAGAAAGGGCAATTAATTTGTTGTTTCTAAGGGGAAGGTGGGGAAGAGATATATTGATCTAGGACTCGAGAGGGAAAATGGATTTCCGAGAAATTGATTGCGTAACCTAACCTAACCTCATGAGCACATGATGGAACTCCATATATGGGCATAGAATCCCTCGAGAGGAGAGGATTTCCAAGAAATTGATTGCGTAATGGAAGGGAGAGAATTCCCGAGAAATTGATTACATAATCGGTAGAACCCTATCAGGAGCTCGTGACGGGAATCCATTTATGGGCATAGAATGACGTAATCGATTAGGACAAATGGATTTCTGAGAAATTGACTACATAATCGGTAGAACCCTATCAGGAGGTCGTGACGGGGGTCCATATATGGACATAGAATAACGTAATCGACTAGGACAAATTAATTTGTAATCAATTTCTGAGAAATTGATTACATAATCGGTAGAACCCTATCAGAAGGTCATGACGGGACTCCATATATGGGCAGATAATGACGTAATCGACTAGGACAGTTGGATTTCTGAGAAATTGATTACATAATCGGTAGAACCCTATCAGGAGGTCATGACGGGAGTCCATATATGGGCATAGAATGACGTAATCGACCCGGACAGTTGGAATATTTTAGTAGTGGTTTGTCGTGGTTTACTTTGTCACAGTTACATTCTCTTGATTTTTCAAAGTTCATTTTGAATTTCTTTCGTCGAAATGCAGGAGTTGGAATATTTCAGTAGTGTTACGTCGTGGTTTACTTTATCACAGTTACATTCTCTTAATTTTTCAAAGTTCTTTTTGAATTTCTTTCATTGAAATGCAAGGGTTGGAATATTTCAGTAGTGGTTTGTTGTGGTTTACCTTGTCACAGTTACATTCTCTCGATTTTTCAAAGTTCATTTTGAGTTTCTTTCGTTGAAATGCAAGAGTTGGATTATTTCAGTAGTGTTTTGTCGTGGTTTACCATGTCACAGTTACATTCTCTTGATTTTTCAAAGTTCATTTTGGATTTCTTTCGTTGAAATGCAGGAGTTGGAATATTTCAGTAGTGTTTTGTCATGGTTTACCTTGTCACAGTTACATTCTCTTAATTTTTCAAAGTTCATTTTGAATTTCTTTCGTTGAAATGCAAGAGTTGGAATATTTCAGTAGTGTTACGTCGTGGTTTACTTTATCACAGTTACATTCTCTTAATTTTTCAAAGTTCTTTTTGAATTTCTTTCATTGAAATGCAAGGGTTGGAATATTTCAGTAGTGGTTTGTTGTGGTTTACCTTGTCACAGTTACATTCTCTCGATTTTTCAAAGTTCATTTTGAGTTTCTTTCGTTGAAATGCAAGAGTTGGAATATTTCAGTAGTGTTTTGTCATGGTTTACCTTGTCACAGATACATTCTCTTGATTTTTCAAAGTACATTTTGTTATTTTTTCGTTGAAATGCAAGAGTTGGAATATTTCAGTAGTGTTTTGTTGTGGTTTACCTTGTCACACTTACATTCTCTTAATTTTTCAAAGTTTATTTTGGATTTCTTTCGATGAAATGCAAGAGTTGGAATATTTCAATAGTGTTTTGTTGTGGTTTACCTAGTCACAGTTACATTCTCTTAATTTTTCAAAGTTCATTTTGGATTTCTTTCGTTGAAATACAAGAGTTGGAATATTTCAGTAGTGTTTTGTCATGGTTTACCTTGTCACAGTTACATTCTCTTGATTTTTCAAAGTTCTTTTTGAATTTCTTTCATTGAAATGCAAGAGTTGGAATATTTCAGTAGTGTTTTTTCATGGTTTACCTTGTCACAGTTACATTCTATTAATTTTTCAAAGTTCATTTTGAATTTCTTTCGTTGAAATGCAAGAGTTGGAATATTTCAGTAGTGTTTTGTCATGGTTTACCTTGTCACAGATACATTCTCTTGATTTTAGAAAGTTCAATTTGTTTTTTTTTTCGTTGAAATGCAAGAGTTGGAATATTTCAGTAGTGATTTGTTGTGGTTTACCTTGTCACACTTACATTCTCTTAATTTTTCAAAGTTTATTTTGGATTTCTTTCGATGAAAAGCAAGAGTTGGAATATTTCAATAGTGTTTTGTGATGGTTTACCTAGTCACAGTTACATTCTCTTAATTTTTCAAAGTTCATTTTGGATTTCTTTCGTTAAAATATAAGAGTTGGAATATTTCAGTAGTGTTTTGTCATGGTTTACCTTGTCACAGATACATTCTATTGATTTTTCAAAGTTCATTTCGAATTTCTTTGATTGAAATGCAAGAGTTGGAATAATTCAGTAGTGTTTTGTCGTGGTTTACCTTGTCACAGTTACATTCTCTTAATTTTTCAAAGTTCATTTTGAATTTCTTTCATTGAAATGCAAGAGCTGGATTATTTCAGTAGTGATTTGTTGTGCTTTACCTTGTCACACTTACATTCTCTTAATTTTTTCAAAGTTCATTTTTAATTTCTTTCGTTGAAAAACAAGAGTTGGAATATTTCAGTAGTGTTTTGTCATGGTTTACCTTGTCACAGTTACATTCTCTTGATTTTTCAAAGTTCATTTTGAATTTATTTCATTGAAATGCAAGAGTTGGAATATTTCAGTAGTGTTTTGTCGTGGTTTACCTTGTCACAGTTACATTCTCTTAATTTTTCAAAGTTCATTTTGAATTTCTTTCGTTGAAATGCAAGAGTTGGAATATTTCAGTAGTGTTTTGTCATGGTTTACCTTGTCACAGATACATTCTCTTGATTTTTCAAAGTTCATTTCGAATTTCTTTCATTGAAATGCAAGAGTTGGAATATGTCAGTAGTGTTTTGTCGTGGTTTACCTTGTCACGGTTACAGTCTCTTGATTTTTCAAAGTTCATTTGAATTTCTTACATTGTAATGCAAGAGTTGGATTATTTCAGTAGTGTTTTGTTGTGCTTTACCTTGTCACAGTTACATTCTCTTAATTTTTCAAAGTTCATTTTGAATTTCTTTCGTTGAAATGCGAGATTTAGAATATTTCAGTAGTGTTTTGTCGTGGTTTACCTTCTCACAGTTACATTCTCTTGATTTTTCAAAGTTCATTTTGAATTTCTTTCATTGAAATGCAAGAGTTGGGTTATTTCAGTAGTGTTTTGTCGTGGTTTACCATGTCAAAGTTATTTTCTCTTGATTTTTCAAAGTTCATTCTGGATTTCTTTCGTTGAAATGCAAGAGTTGGAATATTTCAGTAGTGTTTTGTTGTGGTTTACCTTAACACAGTTACATTCTCTTAATTTTTCAAAGTTCATTTTGAATTTCTATCGTTGAAATGCAAGAGTTGGAATATTTCAGTAGTGTTTTGTTGTGGTTTACCTTGTCACAGTTACATTTTCTTGATTTTTCAAAGTTCATTTTGAATTTCTTTCATTGAAATGCAAGAGTTGGAATATTTCACTAGTGTTTTGTCATGGTTTACCATGTCACAGTTACATTCTCTTGACTTTTCAAAGTTCATTTCGGTTTTATTTCGGTGAAATGCAAGAGTTGGAATATTTCAGTAGTGTTTTGTTGCGGTTTACCTTGTCTCAGTTACATTCTCTTAATTTTTCAAAGTTCATTTTGAATTTCTTTCACTGAAATGCAAGAGTTGGAATATTTCATTAGTGTTTTGTCGTGTTTTACCTTGTCACAGTTACATTCTCTTAATTTTTCAAAGTTCATTTTGAATTTCTTTCGATGAAATGAAAGAGTTGGAATATTTCAATAGTGTTTTGTCATGGTTTACCTTGTCACACTTACATTCTCTTAACTTTTTAAAGTTCATTTCGGTTTTATTTCGGTGAAATGCAAGAGTTGGAATATTTCAGTAGTGTTTTGATGTGGTTTACCTTGTCACAGTTACATTCTCTTGATTTTTCAAAGTTCATTTTGGTTTTATTTAGGTGAAATGAAAGAGTTGGAATATTTCAGTAGTGTTTTGTTGTGGTTTACCATGTCACACTTACATTCTCTTAATTTTTCAAAGTTCATTTTGGATTTCTTTCGATGAAATGCGAGAGTTGGAATATTTGAATAGTGTTTTGTCGTGGTTTACCTAGTCAGGGTTACATTTTCTTAATTTTTCAAAGTTCGTTTTGGATTTCTTTCGTTGAAATGCAAGAGTTGGAATATTTCAGTAGTGTTCTGTTGTGGTTCACCTTATCACAGTTACAGTTTCTTGATTTTTCAAAGTTCATTTTGAATCTCTTTCGTTGAAATGCAAGAGTTGGAATATTTCAGTAGTGTTTTGTCGTGGTTTACTTTGTCACAGTTACATTCTCTTGATTTTTCAAAGTTCATTTGAATTTCTTTCATTGAAATGCAAGAGTTGGAATATTTCAGTAGTGTTTTGTCATGGTCTACCTTGTCACAGATACATTCTCTTGATTTTTCAAAGTTCATTTCGAATTTCATTCGTTGAAATGCAAGAGTTGGAATATTTCAGTAGTGTTTTGTCGTGGTTTACCTAGTCAGAGTTACATTTTCTTAATTTTTCAAAGTTCATTTTGGATTTCTTTCGTTGAAATGCAAGAGTTGGAATATTTCAGTAGTGTTTTGTCGTGGTTTACCTTGTCAAAGTTACATTCTCTTGATTTTTCAAAGTTCATTTTGGATTTATTTCGTGAAATGCAAGAGTTGGAATATTTCAGTAGTGTTTTGCCGTGGTTTACTTTGTCAAAGTTACAATCTCTTAATTTTTCAAAATTCATTTTGGGTTTCTTTCGTTGAAATGCAAGAGTTGGAATATTTCAGTAGTGTTTTGTCGTGGTTTACTTTGTCACAGTTACATTCTCTTGATTTTTCAAAGTTCAGGTTAGGCTACGTACGCGCGCGTACGTAGGCTAACCTAACCTAACTTAACCTAACCTAACCTAACTTGTCTAGCCTAACCAAACCTAACCTAACAAAAATCAAGAAAATGTAACTGTGTCAAGGTAAAGCACAACAAAACATATTTCAACGAAAGAACTCCACAATGAACTTTGAAAAATCAAGAGAATGTAACTGTGACCAAGTAAACCACGACAAAACACTACTGAAATATTCCAATTCTTGCATTTCAACGAAAGAAATCCAAAATGAACTTTGAAAAATTAAGAGAATGTAACTTTGACAAAGTAAACCACGGCAAAACACTACTGAAATATTCCAACTCTTGCATTTCACGAAAGAAATCCAAAATGAACTTTGAAAAATCAAGAGAATGTAACTGTGACAAGGTAAACCACGACAAAACACTACTGAAATATTCCAACTCTTGCATTTCAACGAATTAAATTCAAAATGAACTTTGAAAAATCAAGAGAGAGTAACTGTGACAAGGTAAACCATGACAAAACACTACTGAAATATTCCAACTCTTGCATTTCAACGAAAAGAAATTCAAAATGAACTTTGAAAAATTAAGAGAATGTAACTGTGACAAGGTAAACCATGACAAAACACTACTGAAATATTCCAACTCTTGCATTTCAAGGAAAGAAATCCAAAATGAACTTTGAAAAATTAAGAGAATGTAACTGTGAAAAGGTAAACCACAACAAAACACTACTGAAATATTCCAACTCTTGCACTTCAATGAAATAAATTCAAAATGAACTTTGAAAAATCAAGAGAGTATAACTGTGACAAGGAAAACCATGACAAAACACTACTGAAATATTCCAACTCTTGCATTTCAACGAAAGAAATTCAAAATGAACTTTGAAAAATCAAGAAAATGTAACTATGATAAGGTGAACCACAACAGAACACTACTGAAATATTCCAACTCTTGCATTTCAACGAAATAAATCCAAAATGAAATTTGAAAAATTAAGGGAATGTAACTGTGACTAGGTAAGCCACGACAAAACACTATTGAAATATTCCAACTCTTGCATTTCATCGAAAGAAATTCAAAATGAACTTTGAAAAATTAAGAGAATGTAACTGTGACAAGGTAAACCACAACAAAACACTACTGAAATATTCCAACTCTTGCATTTCACCGAAATAAAACCAAAACGAACTTCGAAAAATCAAGAGAATGTAACTTCGACAAGGTAAACCACATTAAAACACTACTGAAATATTCCAACTCTTGCATTTCACCGAAGTAAAACCAAAATGAACTTTGAAAAATTAAGAGAATGTAATTGTGACAAGGTAAACCATGACAAAACACTATTGAAATATTCCAATCTTTCATTTCATCGAAAGAAATTCAAAATGAACTTTGAAAAATTAAGAGAATGTAACTGTGATAAGGTAAACCACGACAAAACACTACTGAAATATTCCAACTCTTGCATTTCAATGATAGAAATTCAAAATGAACTTTGAAAAATCAAGAGAATGTAACTGTGACAAGGTAAACCGCAACAAAACACTACTGAAATATTCCAACTCTTGCATTTCAACGAAAGAAATTCAAAATGAACTTTGAAAAATCAAGAGAATGTAACTGTGACATGGTAAACCATGACAAAACACTAGTGAAATATTCCAACTCTTGCATTTCAATGAAAGAAATTCAAAATGAACTTTGAAAAATCAAGAGAATGTAACTGTGACAAGGTAAACCATATCAAAACACTACTGAAATATTCCAACTCTTGCATTTCACCGAAAGAAATTCAAAATGAACTTTGAAAAATCAAGAAAATGTAACTGTGACAAGGTAAACCACAACAAAACACTACTGAAATGTTCCAACTCTTGCATTTCAACGATAGAAATTCAAAATGAACTTTGAAAAATTAAGAGAATGTAACTGTGTTAAGGTAAACCACAACAAAACACTACTGAAATATTTCAACTTTTGCATTTCAACGAAAGAAATCCAAAATGAACTTTGAAAAATCAAGAGAATATAACTGTGACACGGTAAACCACGACAAAACACTACTGAAATAATCCAACTCTTGCATTTCAATGAAAGAAATTCAAAATGAACTTTGAAAAATCAAGAGAATGTAACTGTGAGAAGGTAAACCACGACAAAACACTACTGTAATATTCCAACTCTCGCATTTCAACGAAAGAAATTCAAAATGAACTTTGAAAAATTAAGAGAATGTAACTGTGACAAGGTAAAGCACAACAAAACACTACTGAAATAATCCAACTCTTGCATTACAATGTAAGAAATTCAAATGAACTTTGAAAAATCAAGAGAATGTAACTGTGACAAGGTAAACCACGACAAAACACTGCTGACATATTCCAACTCTTGCATTTCAATGAAAGAAATTCGAGATTAACTTTGAAAAATCAAGAGAATGTATCTGTTACAAGGTAAACCATAACAAAACACTACTGAAATATTCCAGCTCTTGCATTTCAACGAAAGAAATTCAAAATGAACTTTGAAAAATTAAGAGAATGTAACTGTGGCAAAGTAAACCACGACAAAACACTACTGAAATATTCCAACTCTTGCATTTCAATGAAAGCAATTCAAAATGAACTTTGAAAAATCAAGAGAATGTAACTGTGACAAGGTAAACCATGACAAAACACTACTGAAATATTCCAACTCTTGCATTTCAACGAAAGAAATTAAAAATGAACTTTGAAAAATTAAGAGAATGTAACTGTGACAAGGTAAAGCACAAAAAAACACTACTGAAATAATCCAACTCTTGTATTTCAATGAAAGAAATTCAAATGAACTTTGAAAAATCAAGAGAATGTAACTGTGACAAGGTAAACCACGACAAAACACTACTGAAATATTCCAACTCTTGCATTTCAATGAAAGAAATTCAAAATGAACTTTGAAAAATCAAGAGAATGTATCTGTGACAAGGTAAACCATGACAAAACACTACTGAAATATTCAACTCTTGCATTTCAACAAAAGAAATTCAAAATAAACTTTGAAAAATTAACAGAATGTAACTGTGACAAGGTAAACCATGACAAAACACTACTGAAATATTCCAACTCTTGCATTTCAATGAAAGAAATTCAAAAAGAACTTTGAAAAATCACGAAAATGTAACTGTGACAAGGTAAACCATGACAAAACACTACTGAAATATTGCAACTCTTGCATTTCAACGAAAGAAATCCAAAATGAACTTTGAAAAATTAAGAGAATGTAACTGTGACTAGGTAAACCACAACAGAACACTATTGAAATATTCCAACTCTTGTATTTCAACGAAAGAAATCCAAAATGAACTTTGAAAAATTAAGAGAATGTAAGTGTGACAAGGTAAACCACAACAAAACACTACTGAAGTATTCCAACTCTTGCATTTCAACGGAAGAAAACCAAAATGAATTTTGAAAAATCAAGATAACGTAACTGTGACAAGGTAAACCACATCAAAACACTACTGAAATATTCCAACTCTTGCATTTCAACGAAAGAAAACCAAAATGATCTTTGAAAAATCAAGAGAATGTAACTGTGACAAGGTAAACCACGACAAAATACTACTGAAATATTCCAACTCTTGCATTTCAATGATAGAAATTAAAAATGAACTTTGAAAAATTAAGAGAATGTAACTGTGACAAGGTAAACCGCAACAGAACACTACTGAAATATTCCAACTCTTGTATTTCAACGAAAGAAATTCAAAATGAACTTTGAAAAATCAAGAGAATGCAACTTTGACATGGTAAACAATGACAGAACACTACTGAAATATTCCAACTCTTGCATTTCAACGAAAGAAATCCAAAATGAACTTTGAAAAATCAAGAGAATGTATCTGTGACAAGGTAAACCATGACAAAACACTACTGAAATAATCCAACTCTTGCATTTCAATGAAAGAAATTCAAATGAACTTTGAAAAATCAAGAGAATGTAACTGTGACAAGGTAAATCAAGACAGAACACTACTGAAATATTCCAACTCTTGCATTTCAACGAAAGAAAACCAAAATGATCTTTAAAAAATTAAGAGAATGTAACTGTGACAAGGTAAACCATGACAAAACACTACTGAAATATTCCAATTCTTGCATTTCAATGAAAGAAATTCAAAATGAACTTTGAAAATTAAGAGAATGTAACTGTGACAAGGTAAAGCACAACAAAACACTACTGAAATAATCCAACTCTTGCATTACAATGTAAGAAATTCAAATGAACTTTGAAAAATCAAGAGAATGTAACTGTGACAAGGTAAACCACGACAAAACACTGCTGACATATTCCAACTCTTGCATTTCAATGAAAGAAATTCGAAATTAACTTTGAAAAATCAAGAGAATGTAACTGTGACAAGGTAAACCATGACAAAACACTACTGAAATATTCCAACTCTTGCATTTCAACGAAAGAAATCCAAAATGAACTTTGAAAAATTAAGAGAATATAACTGTGACAAAGTAAACCACGACAAAACACTACTGAAATATTCAAACTCTTGCATTTCAATGAAAGAAATTCAAAATGAACTTTGAAAAATCAAGAGAATGTAACTGTGACAAGGTAAACCATGACAAAACACTACTGAAATATTCTAACTCTTGCATTTCAACGAAAGAAATTAAAAATGAACTTTGAAAAATTAAGAGAATGTAACTGTGACAAGGTAAAGCACAAAAAAACACTACTGAAATAATCCAACTCTTGTATTTCAATGAAAGAAATTCAAATGAACTTTGAAAAATCAAGAGAATGTAACTGTGACAAGGTAAACCACGACAAAAAACTACTGAAATATTCCAACTCTTGCATTTCAATGAAAGAAATTCGAAATGAACTTTGAAAAATCAATAGAATGTATCTGTGACAGGGTAAACCATGACAAAACACTACTGAAATATTCAACTCTTGCATTTCAACGAAAGAAATTCAAAATAAACCTTGAAAAATTAACAGAATGTAACTGTGACAAGGTAAACCATGACAAAACACTACTGAAATATTCCAACTCTTGCATTTCAATGAAAGAAATTCAAAAAGAACTTTGAACAATCAAGAGACTGTAACTGTGACAAGGTAAACCATGACAAAACACTACTGAAATATTGCAACTCTTGCATTTCAATGAAAGAAATCCAAAACGAACTTTGAAAAATTAAGAGAATGTAACTGTGACTAGGTAAACCACAACAAAACACTATTGAAATATTCCAACTCTTGCATTTCATCGAAAGAAATCCAAAATGAACTTTGAAAAATTAAGAGAATGTAAGTGTGACAAGGTAAACCACGACAAAACACTACTGAAGTATTCCAACTCTTGCATTTCAACGAAAGAAAACCAAAATGATCTTTGAAAAATCAAGAGAATGTAACTGTGACAAGGTAAACCACGACAAAACACAACTGAAATATTCCAACTCTTGCATTTCAATGATAGAAATTAAAAATGAACTTTGAAAAATTAAGGGAATGTAACTGTGACAAGGTAAACCGCAACAAAACACTACTGAAATATTCCAACTCTTGCATTTCAACGAAAGAAATTCAAAATGAACTTTGAAAAATCAAGAGAATGTAACTTTGACATGGTAAACAATGACAGAACACTACTGAAATATTCCAACTCTTGCATTTCAACGAAAGAAATCCAAAATGAACTTTGAAAAATCAAGAGAATGTATCTGTGACAAGGTAAACCATGATAAAACACTACTGAAATAATCCAACTCTTGCATTTCAATGAAAAACATTCAAATGAACTTTGAAAAATCAAGAGAATGTAACTGTGACAAGGTAAACCAAGACAGAACACTACTGAAATATTCCAACTCTTGCATTTCAACGAAAGAAAACCAAAATGATCTTTAAAAAATTAAGAGAATGTAACTCTGACAAGGGAAACCATGACAAATCACTACTAAAATATTCCAATTCTTGCATTTCAATGAAAGAAATTCAAAATGAACTTTGAAAAATCAAGAGAATGTAACTGTGACAAGGTAAACCGCAACAAACCACTACTGAAATATTCCAACTCTTGCTTTTCAACGAAAGAAATCCAAAATGAACTTTGAAAAATCAAGAGAATATAACTGTGACATGGTAAACCACGACAAAACACTAGTGAAATAATCCAACTCTTGCATTTCAATGAAAGAAATTCAAAATGAACTTTAAAAAATCAAGACAATGTAACTGTGACAAGGTAAACCACGACAAAACACTACTGAAATATTCCAACTCTTGCATTTCAACGAAAGAAATTCAAAATGAACTTTGAAAAATCAAGAGAATGTAACTGTGACATGGTAAACCACGACAAAACACTAGTGAAATAATCCAACTCTTGCATTTCAATGAAAGAAATTCAAAATGAACTTTGAAAAATCAAGACAATGTAACTGTGACAAGGTAAACCACGACAAAACACTACTGAAATATTCCAACTCTTGCATTTCAACGAAAGAAATTCAAAATGAACTTTGAAAAATTAAGAGAATGTGACTGCGACAAGGTAAAGCACAACAAAACACTACTGAAATAATCCAACTCTTGCATTTCAATGAAAGAAATTCAAATAAACTTTGAAAAATCAAGAGAATGTAACTGTGACAAGGTAAACCACGACAAAACACTACTGAAATATTCCAACTCTTGCATTTCAATGAAAGAAATTCGAAATGAACTTTGAAAAATCAAGAGAATGCAAGTGTGATAAGGTAAACCACAACAAAACACTACTGAAATATTCCAACTCTTGCATTTTAACGAAAGAAATTCAAAATGAACTTTGAAAAATCAAGAAAATGTAACTGTGACAAGCTAAACCACAACAAAACACTACTGAAATATTCCAAATCTTGCATTTTTAACGAAAGAAATTCAAAATGAACTTTGAAAAATTAAGAGAAGGTAACTGTGACAAGGTAAACCATGACAAAACACTACTGAAATATTCCAACTCCTGCATTTCAACGAAAGAAATCCAAAATGAACTTTGAAAAATCAAGAGAACGTAACTGTGACGTGGTAAACCACGACAAAACACTACTGAAATAATCCAACTCTTGCATTTCAATGAAACAAACTCAAAATGAACTTTGAAAAATCGAGAGAATGTAACTGTGACAAGGTAAACCACAACAAACCACTACTGAAATATTCCAACCCTTGCATTTCGATGAAAGAAATTCAAAATGAACTTTCAAAAATTAAGAGAATGTAACTGTGAAAAAGTAAACCACGACGTGACACTACTGAAATATTCCAACTCTTGCATTTCAACGAAAGAAATTCAAAATGAACTTTGAAAAATCAAGAGAATGTAACTGTGACAAGGTAAACCACGACAAACCACTACTGAAATATTCCAACTGTCCTAGTCGATTACGTCATTCTATGCCCATATATGGACTCCCGTCATGACCTTCTGATAGGGTTCTACCGATTATTCAATCAATTTCTCAGAAATCCATTTGTCCTAGTCGATTACGTCATTCTATGTCCATATATGGACCCCCTCACGACCTCCTGATAGGGTTCTACCGATTATGTAGTCAATTTCTTAGAAATTCATTTGTCCTAATCGATTACGTCATTCTATGCCCATAAATGGATTCCAGTCACGAGCTCCTGATAGGGTTCTACCGATTATGTAATCAATTTCTCTGGAATTCTCTCCCTTCGATTACGCAATCAATTTCTCGGAAATCCTCTCCCCTCGAGGGATTCTATGCCCATATATGGAGTCCCATCATGTGCTCATGAGGTTAGGTTAGGTTACGCAATCAATTTCTCGGAAATCCATTTTCCCTCTCGAGTCCTAGATCAATTTATCTCTTCCCCACCTTCCCCTTAGAAACAACAAATTAATTCCCCTTTCGTGAATCAATAATTCCCCTTAGAAACAACAAATTAATTCCCCTTTCGTAGATCAATAATTCCCCTTAGAAACAACAAATTAATTCCCCTTTCGTGTCTTTGACATCATCCGTCAGACAATAATAAACTTCACACGGAAAGAATTCTCCTGGACGAGCACCAAAGACATTAATAAACTTCGCCCGGAAACAATTCTCCTGGACGAACTCCAAAGACATTAATAAACTTCGCCCTGGAAACAATTCTCCTGGACAAACACCAATTTCACGGAAACGTGTTCTTCCTGGGGATTCCATGCCCATATATGGTGCCCCGTCGGACTGACAGCACAGGTGTTCTCCCTAGGGACTCTATGCCCATATATGGTGTAGGGTCACGAGTCGATAGGTCATTCCTACTCTCTTTGTACTAGAAAATCTTACTCTTTTCCCACCGTTTATTCCATATACTTTTCCACAAGCAAAATGCTTCCTTATGTATTAGGATTTGGCTACTAAAATTACGGGACTTGCTTAATTTAGTACCTGGCAGAGATGAGGACTTGCCCGAGCTGTACATCAGGCAATCTGTAATGGGCTGTCTAATGTGAAGAGGCAAATTCCCAAGTTCAATTGCATATCCTCTGAGCATGCAGTGGAACGCACTTTTGATTTGGATTCAAAGAGAAAGAGTGGAATGGACTGACACCTGGGAAGTGAACTTCAGCTCTTCCTTTTTCTGCCTCAGTCCCAGATATATCCACTGAGATGCAACGTCGTGTACCAGGAAGTGAGTTAGACACCACTTACCTTGAAGATCATCCTTCCTTTATTTTGCGATAGAAAATAGATGTTGGTAAAATGAAGCGTATTCGAGAAACTTGGCCCAATCCCTTTGGATGCAGATTAAACCAGTGGTGCGTGAGCTTTGACGTTCTCAGTGAGTTGACTCATTCAAGTGTAATAGACTTGATGTCTAATCTCAGAAGTCAACTGCCAACTGAATCTGAAACCACCGAAACTTATGGAAAATGAATATTTTCTACCCTTGGGGCTTTTAACGATGGCATTACAAAACTGCACGTCCTTCCAGATAGATACAATGGAACGTTTGTACATTGTTAAAAAGAAGGCAATATGATCTACTTGATGGTTCGTTTACACATTGCGGAAATTCATGCGGATTTAGCAATCCGTGTGGAAATTCCGTCCGTTTTTGTGCTAGAAAAAATCTCTAGCTTTCCGCAACGTTTTGGTCAAATCAGGACGGAATCTTGGCAAGATTTTTAAATGAATAAAATCATGAGTATGGATTATCAAAAACTACATGATCATATAACTTTGGTTCAAGGCTACACCCAGCTTCTTTGATCCTTCGCACCCAGGCTATAAGAAAACTAAAAAAAACGGTGTCATTTGGCTCTCTATTGTTCAACAGCTTTCAGAATAGGGTAAGAACATAGGTCATGCTGTTGCAATAATTTGAAATCTTTGCCTTAAAACGCAGCGTTATTTTAGCCATAGTTCGAACAGATACGGACGGATTTCCGCATGTTTTTTCGCAATGTGTAAACGAACCATGAAAGACTATTGCGGTTTCCAGGAGCAGCAAAGATCTTCACACAAATTTTGGACTATCTCTAGGTAAACAATTAAAGCTGGATGATTGGAACTCGCTGCTAATAAATTCCAAGGCAAAGGCAAGGCTGATTAAGCTTTTCATTGAGGGATTCTAGAACTCAGTCCATATGCTTCAAGCGCGTTTAAGTAACTACACGTCTGGTGGTTTTCAAAATCAGAGACCCCAAAAACACCTAAAGTTGTATTAGGTGTAATTTGACACATTTCGTACTGGACACTGCGTGGTTATTGTTTTCATCAAACCTGTGAAATGATTAGGTAGGTTCTCCATCAGAATTCTTACACCTTGTAGTATAAAAGTAATTCTCCATTTCATCATGGCTAAATAATTCTAATTTTAGCGGGAAATATAGGCTAAGCTTTTCCTAACGATCACCTTGAAAGCTTCTGGCCTTTTAAGAGAAATTGCACGAAAGGTCACGTAATCAGTGTCCGTTTTATTTATAGACTCTAACATATACTAAATTTTAACAGATTTTGAGTTTTACCCATGAAGAGGTGGATACTGAAGTTGTGTTGCATAGGTTGGAGTGTTTGAATAGGGTTATTGGTATTGTATGTATATCGCTGCGGACGACATAGACATTGTTATCCTATTGCTATTATTTTTATAAGGTATTACTTGGATACCCTTCAAGTTACAGAAAGCAGAAATTTTTTGTTTCTATTCTATGGATATTTAGTGCCTATACATCTCATTTGCAGGAACTTACCAAACGATTAATTTTTGTCAATCTGTCTTCTTCGTACACTTTCGCGATGTTGGATTTGTACAGTTGGATTTGTGTTTTCTAGAGGAAAAACAGTGGTGGCTAAGGCTGTCGAAAATATGGAATTGCCGGAAGATATTGCTTTACTTGTGCAAGAGATACTAAGGTCAAAGCTCGATCCTTCAGTACAACAAATTCCGGCTTTGTTTCCACAAATGTCATTTTTGCTACATTTGGTAAAGATCAACGCCTCTTTACCTCTTTCTCCTGATGAAAAGTGTATTTACTTTACGTGGATATTTAGCCTGTATAAGAACGAGGCGTCTTCAGTGTAAAACAAACAAAAATTATAAAACTAAAATAAACTAAAAACATATAACAAACCACCAGCAATGTCGACAATTTTCGCAACAGACGACTTGGTCTGTCAGATATCCCACAGTTTGGCCGGACATTTCGGGATACTGGGGTTTTGCCAGTTATACCCACTCTAAAGACATTCTCAGATTCAGAAGGCATTCAGAAGGCATTTCAGCTTGTGCCAGGGGTGGATCCAGGATTCTTTTTAGGGGGGGGGGGGCAAAATAGGTTGATCCGATAAACTTGCGTTAGGAGCAAGTTAAATTAACGCAAACTTGCGTTAATTAAGTAAATTACACTACTTAAGACGACGCTAGGGGACGCACCCCTCCCCCTCGCCCTTCCCCTGGATCCGCCACTGGCTTGTACAAGCGTTGTGAAAAAGGAATTGTTTAAGTGGGGGAATTATATTTTGTGACTTACGTTTTGTTTGCTAATTAGTAATTTACGCAAAATATTTAGCAGGTATTATTTGAAGATCGTAGTAATTTTTGTCTTCATATTAGTAAATTCAATTGAAAAAGTAAGGATATTTATCTTCAAGGTCATATACGTCAATTCCTGAGTGCCTCTGTGTACTAACGAGCACAATGTGGCATTTTCCACATTAGGAGTAAGATATCTAAAACTCGCCAAATATGCAAATATTAAGGCGATTTCTTTAATCCTTTGAGCAAATTTGTGTCATAAAGCTTTCAATAATATGCTTTTTTAAATTGTATGTCCGTTTTGACGGACCATGTTTTGTTATTTTTTATTGTATTTATCTAGGTCTAGGTATATGTTTAGTTGATAATGATTTTTTTCGCCACCGCCGCCCTATACCATCACATGCATTAACTTTTATTGATAATGGTTAGAGATATCGTTTTACCTCCGGGGAACAGCAATGTCATGCAACTTGAAAGTCGAAGGGTGATTTTTCCAGCCAGTCAGAGGCAACGCTGTAGCGTTGCCTATAGTAAAGGCCTTACGGCTACAATGTTTTATTATTTATTTATTTATTATTTTTTTCCCAGAGGCACTTCATACGGAAGGGGTCTTCGTAGAAACTTCAAAGGGGGCTCATTCAATTGGAAATCGAGAGTTCTAGTGCCCTTTTTAATAGCCGAAAATGATTGGAGGGCAACTAGCCCCCCCCTACGCCCATCATTCCCCCAAACACATCCAATCTAAATTTTGAGATCGCCATTTAGTTCACCGTAGTTAGATAGAAAATATAGTTTTGAGGAGGACACTCCCACACAACCCTCAGGGCAAGGGTTTTAAGTTATGCCCTGGGAGCATATAAGGTTTTTATAGAAGGCGTTGTCGTAGAAAATTCAAAACAGGCTCATTAGATTGGAAATTCAAAGGGCTAGTGCCCTTTACTAATAGTCGAAAGTGATTGGAGGGAAACTCGCCCCCCCCCCCACGCCCATCATTTCCCAAAACACATCCAATCAAAATCTTGAGATAGCCATTTTGTTCAGCGTAGTTGATTTCCAGATAGAAAATATGTTTTTGAGGAGGACACTCCCCCACAACCCTCAGGGCAAGGGTTTTAAGTTATGCCCTGGGGGCATATAAGGTTTTTATAGAAGGCGTTGTCGTAGAAACTTCAAAAAAGGCTCATTCGATTGGAAATTCAAAGGGATAGTGCCCTTTTTAATAGTCGAAAGTGATTGGAGGGCAACTAGCCCCCCACGCCCATCATTCCCCCAAACACATCCAATCAAAATTTTGAGATAGCAATTTTGTTCAGCGTAGTTGATTTCCAGATAGAAAATATGTTTTTGAGGAGGACAATCCCCCACAACCGTCATGGCAAGGGTTTTAAGTTATGCCCTGGAAGCAAATAAGGTTGTTATAGAAGGCGTTGTCGTAGAAACTTCAAAAAAGGCTCATTCAACTAGAAATTAAAAGGGCTACTGCCCTTTTTAACAGTCGAAAGTGATTGGAGGGCACCTAGCCCCCCCCCCCCCACGCCCATCATTCCCCCAAGCACATCCAATCAAAACTTTGGGATAGCCATTTTGTTCAGCGTAGTTGATTTCCAGATATAAAAAGTGTTTTTGAGAAGGACACTCCCCCACAACCCTTAGGACAAGGGTTTTAAGTTATGCACTTGGGGCATATAAGGTTTTTATAGAAGGCATTGTCGTAGAAACTTCAAAAAAGGCTCATTCAATTGGAAATTCAAAGGGCTAGTGCCCTTTTTAATAGTCGAAAGTGGTTGGAGGACAACTATTCCCCCCAACTAAAAAATCTTGGATTCGCCCCTGATGTAAGGGCACTATACATTTTAATTTGTAATTCAATGAACCCCGTTCCAAAGTTTATGCGACCACCTCTTCCGCATAAAGTGCCCCTGGAAAACTAAATCAGTATTAATTCATTGAACCCTTATGGCTCTTTACTTAGGTAACGCTATAGCATTGCATTCTCACCTAAAATGTTGAGTAGAAATTTCAGCTTCCATTTTTATGAATATCCAAAATTATCTGAGGGGAATATGTTTGGGGGAGCATATTCCACGGCTGGGAAATTTCTGCTGGGTGGAATTTAACGCGGGGGAATTATCAGCAGGAAAAGAAAATGTTCTTTGAGGGGAGATGAATTTCCCAGGGGTGGTTTTCCAAATGTGAATTATTCAGGGAGGGGACGACTAAACCCATTCGATAATATTCTAAATTTTACATCTGTAAGTAACGGGAATAAAGAATCACCGGAAATGTCAGAGATAGCAATTCAGGTTCCTTTAGATGATTTTGTTCGTGTCTTTTGAAAAATGACATTTTCAAAAGACAGATCATTTTCATTTGTATTACTTTCTCTGTGGCTGCTCAATTATGCAAGTGAGCGGAGACAGTGTGGGGGAAGTCTCCCCCCACAACTGTCTCCGCTAAGGTTTCAGTTTTTATCTCAAGGCTTAAAAACGAACGCAATGCGATAAAAGTATAACACCACATAACAGATATAGAATAATATATGCACATAACACGGAACAATTAATCAAAATTGCATATTATGAGTTGAAGCTCACCCAAATGATTGGCCAGGGGGCTCACCATTCCACAATCTATGAAAGCAATCCTGCAATAACTGAAAATATGAAGTATTTTTGAGTATTTTAACGTCTTCCAGAACTCAAACAGTCCAACATTCTACAGCCTACTGAGTCTGTCTAATCTCCTAAATCGGGAACGGAGGAGATAAGTGAAGTTCCGCCCCGTATTGGATGAGTCTTCAACCTCACCCTCCCCCTCTCCTACTGTCTACGCTAAAGTTTTCTTCTTTATGCCAACTACGCCGCCCCCACCCCAAAGACTTTAATAAGGTAAAGTTTTGTATGGGAAGAACACATAGTAAATCTATTATAATTATCCAATTTTAAGGTTAAAATACGTACATACTCTGTGATAGATGGAAAATTGCTTTGGCACACAACATCCTATTAAGGTCAATTCCAAACAGTCGTGATCCCTTTGTGTCAGCAAGAGAAATGGTCAAAACACCCTTATTGGAACTATTTTTTCAATCCATTCATTGTTGTCAATTGCTGTCCACAAGTTATGCAAGCTGTCTATTGTTCATATATAAGGTTTATATCAAATAAGCAATCGTATAGACTTTGAAAAAAGCCTCATTCGATTTAAATTGAAAGTTCTAGATCCGTTTTTTAAAGTCAAGAATAATCGGACAGTAAGCAACCCCCCCCCCATGCCATAAAAACTTTAAACTTTTTGCAATCCAAAACGAACGGAAATTAATTAAAAAAAAAACTTTCCCAAAAATTCGTTTTCAAAGAAAAGTAAAGGCCATTTTAAACTTGAGCTCAGGAGCTACAAATACCTGTTAAAATTCAAACTCAAAACGACCAGATATTATTATTAAAGAATAAATGAAACCCAAAACGAACAGAAATTAAATAAACAATCATAGCAAAAAACATACAACAAGTAGTAATATAAATGAATAAATAGTTCTTAAAGCGAGTAATGCTTAGATTGAATATGAAAATCAAGCTTAAAACGAAAAAAAATAGTTATACTATTAAAGTATAAATGAAACTTAAAACGAACAGGAATTAAATAACCAATCAATGCGAACAAAAATACACTATGTATTAATGTAAATGAATAAACAAATCTTAAAACGAGTGAAACTTAAATTGAATATGCAGATCAAGTTTGAATCGAATAAAAATATCTACAAACAAGAGTTTGGGTATCGCCTCACTGCAGAAGCCTAAAATCTACTGCGTCATTGGCGCTTTACTGAAAACGAATTATGTTACAGATGTTTTCTTTTGTACTTAATATTGAAAATAAATATTAAAATTACAGTAAAATTTTGAACTGATGAGCTTGATATCATTATACATCAAATATTCAGTTTAATTTATTTTAGTTCCTTCCAAGATTGGTCAAGACAAATATAGTTTCACTACAAACAAAATTTGGATACTGCCCCCTTCTTTAACCGTAAAAACCTAAAGCCTTCTGCGTCATTGGCGCTTCACTGAAATCGAATTCACTGAAAACGAATTACTCGTATATTACAAATTTATTCTTTTCCAGTTCTTACAGCATTATAAATGAAAATAAAAATTACAGTGAAAAAAAAATCTTGAACTGATGGATCTTTCAACAATTAATATCATTATATATCTAATATTCAATTTGGTTTTGTTTATACTTTCCAAGACTGTTGAAGACTCATATAGTTTTCAGTAAGGCGCCAATGACGCAGTAGGTTTTAGGCTTCTGGAGTGAAGCGATACCAAACTCTTGTTTGTAGTTATTCTTATTCGATTCAAACTTGATTTGCATATTCAATTTAGGTTTCACTCGTTTTAAGATTTATTTATTCACTTACATTAACATATATTGTATGTTTGTTCGCATTGATTGTTTATTTAATTTCTGTTCGTTTTAAGTTTCATTTATACTTTAATAGCAAACTTTTTATTTCGTTTTAAGCTTGATTTTCATATTCAGTCTAAGCATTACTCGCTTTAAGATCTATTTATTCATTTATATTATTACTTGTTGTATTTTTTTTGCTATGATTGTTTATTTAATTTCGGTTCGTTTTGGGTTTCATTTATTCTTTAATAGTAATTTCTGGTCGTTTTGAGTTTGCATTTTAACAGGTATTTGTATCTCCTGAGCTTAAGTTTAAAATGCCCTTTACTTTTCTTTGAAAAACTTATTTTTCGGAAAGCTTTTTTTAATTAATTTGATGAAATGATAAATAGAGATTTAGATATTAATGCTACGGATATTTTCACAAATGAACCATCAAGGTATATTTTTAAGGAAGAAATACTACCCTTGTATTGTGATTAGATTTTTATTGTATTTTTATTAGAATTAATAAATACTAATGTCTTTCAGGTGATCGCTTTATCTGAAACATGGTTAAAAGATAATAACTCACAATTACTAGATATCCCTGGTTATAATTTATATGTAAGGAATCGAGAGTATTACCAACACGGAGGCCTAGCAGCTTATATTCATTCTGATTATAAGGTTTCAATAAGAGAAGATCTTACAATATACAGAGAAAAAGTTTGCGAGTGTTTTGTTCTGCATGTCACTAGAGAGAATTTGAACTTTTGTATTGTTGTAGTATGTAGACCTCCGCAAAGCCTGCTCCAAGACTTTATGGACCTATTTGAAGAACAATTAATGAAACTCCCGATTAACTCTATGCCATTGCCATGTTTTGTTATGGGGGACTTCAATATTGACCTTATAGAATAGTTATCTGCTGGCACTGAATTTATTAATAGAAGTCTATATAATGGGTTTCATCCTTGCATAAATATTCCTACAAGAATTACGGGAACATCAGCTAAGCGTCTGGATAATATCCTTTCTAATGTGCCCTTGAGTCTTCCGAGGGCCCTTATCAACGATTTATCCAACCACTTTGGAGTTTCAGCTAGCTTTAGAACTGCAACGAAGGTGGTTAAAGGCAAAAAATCAAGGATTCCAGTGATATGTCAACATGCGATAGTAAAACTTAATAAATGATATAGAAAAGGTAGATTGGTATGAGGTTCTAGGCGAAGTTCAGGACGCAAATTCGAGGTTTGTTTTATTTTATGAAAAGTTGCAGAGTTTGATAAGTCAAGTAGTCACATTGAAACCGTTTAATAGAAAACACTCAAGTAAAAAACCTTGGATTAGTCCTGTGATTTTGAAGCAAACACATGTAAGATATATATTGTTTAGAGCTCAAATAATTAATCCGACACAAGAAAATAAGCAATTATATAAAATTTATCGAAATTGGTTGAATACAATTTTAAGATATGAAAAAAAGAAATATTTTGAGAAGAAGTTTAAGGAGGTCGAAAGATGCCATAAGAAAACCTGGGGACTAATAAAAGAAGTGATAGGATTAAAAATAAATAGTGTACCTGATGAATTAATTAGCGCAATAGGAGAGACTTTGAATTTTGAAAATGATATATGTAATGAATTTCAGAGCTATTTTTCGAATATTGGTCTGAATCTAGCTATGTCAGTTGTACTTGATAGTGGCAATCCGACGTTCGAGTCCTTACTGAGGGACCCGATTGATGTATCTCTTCACCTTAGACTTGTAACAGCTGATGAAGTTAAAAAAAATTATTTATGGGTTGCGTAGTAATTCATCTGGTAGCAATCATATTACTTTAAAAACACTTAAATATATTTTTCCTGTTATATCTGAAGCTTTATGTGGATTTATTAATGAGTGTTTTCGTCAAGGAAAATTCCCAGATTGTTTTAAGGTTGCCCGTGTAACCCCAATTCATAAAGGTGGTATTCAAAATAACCCAGGAAACTACAGACCGATATCTGTTTTACCGATCATTTCCCGCGTTTTAGAGAAGCATTTTAGTATTAGAATGATGAGTTTTTTGGAGAATCATAAGTTACTGGTAGAGACACAATTTGGGCTCCGTAGAAAAAGGACAACGGAACAGGCGATGATTTATTTGACAACTATTATTAATGATATATTAGATAAATGTTTTAAAATAGGTGCTGTATTTTTAGATCTGATGAAAGCTTCCGACACTGTGAACTTCTACTTAAGAAGTGTGAGGTACATGGTTTAAGGGGAAAATCATTAAGCTTCTCAACAATTTTTTTAAGTAATCGTTATCAGTGTATCCAACTAAATGATTTTTCTTCAGGAAAAAAAGCGTATTGATGTAGGTGCTCCGTAAGGATCAGTTCTTGGTCCTCTATTATTCTTGATATTTACTAATGATCTACCAAATTGTCTAAATAATTTTTGCTATAGAATAAATTAACTGACAGTAAACCCGACTAATGAAACAGTTTCACTTTTTGCTGATGACAGAACAGCCATTAGCACAGCTAAGACAGTGGAGCTGCTGCAGATTTCCATGAAGGAATCCGTTAATAGAATTATAGCATGGCTGAGGGTAAATAAACTAAGGATCAACATGGCTAAGTCTAACTTTATTATTTTCTCACGATCACCAAAATTTTACCCATGGATCAAGGAATTAGATATGTCCAATGGCGTTATAAAACGGACTGTGTCTTTTAAATATCTTGGGATTGTAATAGATGAAACTCTATCTTTTAAGCAACATGTAACTTTAACTAGCAAAATTCTGGCAAGAAATCTAGGTATAATGAAGAATCTCCAACATTATTTTCCCAAATATGTCCTTCGCCATCTTTATTTTTCTTTAATACACCCGTGTATAATTTATTGTTCGAGTATTTGACTCTCTACTTTTTCTTCTATCCTAAAACCAATAAGAGTTCTACAAAATCATGCAGTAAGAATTTTAGCCGGTATATCTCCACGTAAGTCTGTTCGAGAAATTTACCCAGGTTTGAAAATTTTGCCGGCTGCAAGCCTTCGTGAATTCTATGTATTGTGGTTTATTTTTGGACTGCAGCAGGATATTCAGCATCGTTGTTTTGATGATTTATTGTACATTAGGTCTACTGTTCATTCTCACGATACAAGGGGTAGTGTGGACTTCTATGTACCTAGAGGTATTTCTTTTCGTTCATGTTTTTCTGTTTTTTATAGAGGTACGCGAAAATGGAATAGTTTAAATAGTTACATTAAGATTATTGGAGACCCCAATATATTTAGAAAAACCATTAAGGAACTGCTTTTTGCTGAATATGAGTTTTGATTGATTTATTTATTTATTGTGATGATTTGTTGATATGATGTCCCCGGAGGAAGTATAATATATGATATTATTTTGTATATATTGTTTAGCGTGGTGGTATTAATGGTGTCGGTGGCCAAGTGTTCTTTTTGTTTTAAGGATTTTGTTTTATCTACCTTCCACGCGGACAAGCTTTGCTTTTTAGGGGAAGTAGTAACAATTTTTGTTTCTATGTTTTTTTTTTCAATAGATCCTTCTTCTCTCTTCTCTCTTCAATGGAAACAATAAAATCGCAAATTTCAATGTAATACCGATGATCCCAATTGTACTCTCTCTCTGCTAATAACCAGTAGCATCAATTAGACCCCGGCGCCGCGCCGGCGGATCGACCGAATGCCGCCGACGAGAGACCCGGTCAAACGCCGCCGAAGTGTCGTAACGCCGCCGGCGCACCGCAGGCACGCCGCCACTGGCAGAGGCGGCGGCTTTCGGTCGACTTTAAATTATTTTTACGGCAATTCTTTATTGCGTCAACCGCAAAGTCGGAGCTTTTCCTTCTCGTGTGGTTTAGTATTTCGATTTTCCTGATTAGAAATCAAGCAGAGCTTGCACTATCCCCGAATTTTCGGGTATTTCCTCGAAAATCTATGCGTCACCTCGAAAAAAAAATTGGTTCCCCGAATCCCCGAAAATCACGCAATCACGGTGCCACCCCTAGTGATTTATCACCAGTGACTTTCCCTGCCAAATATTGCTTTGTATACCATAATTCTTCACTGCTCTCTTGTTCATTAATTGTCGTCTCTTTTGTTACTTTGCATAAAAACCAGACAGATGCAATATGCTATTGCAAATATTGCAATATACACAGTTCTTCATATGTTGACAAAAAAAGTATCGTCTTTATGAAATGAGTTTAAATCAATTCGAATGCAGTTTCCCGATCGCTATTTCTTACATCATTCGTAGTCAAGAATTTTATTTTCAAGTTGAATAGAATTATAGAACGCATTCACTACTATACAGCTTTAGCCTTTTGTTGGATTTTGAAATTGACAGCCGACAGATTGTTTCCACAGTTGAATTGTAAGTTTGCAGATTTTTTTTTGCTGTTTTTAGATAAGATTTTCTTAATGTTTAATACTCAATTATTGAACACCTGATAGAAAATACAATCTTCTATCTGGAACATTTTTACCCCCCCCCCCAAAAAAAAAAAAAAACAGCCTTCGGTTGAGACAAAATTTAGCTATAGACTAAGCTATGTACAATGTTGGGGAATTAAAGATTGAACCGGAAGCTACCCCAAAAATATGATTCATAAATAAATTGTAAATTATTGCCTATAGGGGAGGGAGATAGGGGGATATCATTTTTAAATGATAATACCTCTTTTTTATTGAAAGCAGGGATGCCAAAAAGATAATCATTTTCTTCATTTAAAGTGGAGACAGAAGAAAATGATATCAAATTCCCTGGGAAAGCATTGAAATATTTTGATAGACCCAGGGCCCCCCATTAGGATTTGTTCATTGTCTTGGGTCTTTTGCGATTTCTCATAGGCTACTGGCCTTATTTGGCTTTTGTGTATGCTCCCTTTTAATTCGATTCTTTGGATCTTATGGAATGCCATGGCGGATCTATCACTCAGTTTTCCAATAATTTGAGGTACATCTGAATAATTTTGACATTTTTTTTGTTGTCTTTGTACCCCTTTACTCATACCCTCAATTTTTTTTCAAGGAACACTAAGCTGTTTAACGTTATTTTGCGTGTTTGTTTGATTATAGATTTTTGCGTGCTTGTTAATTATTCAGTAAATTATTTTTCTAATGAAAGCTGAGACGGTATCCTATCAAGGTGGTATCCATAGGGGGGGAGGGTAGGGAGGTGTTATATTTAAATGATAATAGCTCGAAATTTTATTTATTGAAAGCAGGGATCCCAAAAAGATCATTTTTTTTAATTTAAAGCAGAGACGGCATCCTATCAAGGTGGTATCCAGAGGGGGGGGAGGGGGGTATTGAGCTATCATATTTAAATGGTAATACCTCAATTTTTTTTAAAGCAGGGGTGCCAATAAGTTAATTATTTTTTTTATTTAAAGCAGATACGGTATCCTATCAAGATGGTATCCAGAAGGGGGGCATAGGGAGTTATTATATTTAAGTGATAGTACCTTGATTTTTTTTATTGAAAGCAGAGATGCCAAAAAGTTGACAAAATTAACAAGATTTTCGTGAGTTATACTTGATACAGCACTTGCATGGTTTTATCGTCCAAAGGGAAAGGGACATATGCGTCCAATCCGGTTTTTTTCCTATTGATGAAACGGGTTTACTTTGAAAACATTCTTTCATATGTACCAGGCAGAGTCACACTAAAACGAATTGGTGTGACGAAAGCGATATCGACATCCCCACCTAACGTTGCGCTCGAGTAACAATGGCGCCCTTGGTCCTGTGCCCAAGTTACATTAAAAGGCCAGGTCATAATAAAAGCTTTCAATTTGTCAGGTTCAAAGAGGAGTCTTTGACAGCCTTATGACCTCAGGGTACTAGATGTTGCAACGTTCTTACGTATCTACAGTGGTTTAGAAAATTCGATCACCCCACAAATGATTACCAAAAATATGCACAAACGTAACATTTGGAATATTATAACACTTTTTTCAAAGCTTTGAAGAAAAGCAAAAAAGTCTAAATACCCCTAACTACGCTTGAAAGCTGTTTTAAAAAGAAACTCTTTGGAGATTTCCATGGAAATGACCATAGCAGAAGCTTTGAGCCTGGGTGGGGATCAAAGAGGAGTCTAAGTATTTTGACCACAGGTGACTTATTGTTGCGACTTTCTTAAATTCGGTAATTCTTGTGAGCATTTGGAAATCAAAGCTTAAACTCAATAACTGATACTAAGTGTCCTAACATTTTGCTTGGATTAAAAGTGACGAACTAGGATGAACATTTCAACATCTTCCTGGAGCAATTTCAGTCTGCATATTATTTCATTTAATTACACTTAAAACGGATGAGCTTTTCATTTTTTACCTAAGAAAAAAGCTGGCACTTCATTTTTCTTCATAGCGAATAAACTATTAAGTGTTTTTTGTGTCATTGTAATTGAAGTGTTCTCATGTGAAGCGTTCATCATGTATTTTTCAATTTGATAAATTTACTCCTTTTAGATACAGTTTATAATTTGACTGATATTAGGTATTTATCAGTTTATAATTTGGAATGAATCCCCCAAAGAAAAAATGAATAATATCCAAAAGAGCAGCCAAAAGCGATAAAAAAGCAGCAGTCCAGCCTTAGCCGACATGACATATATTCTATAAAGAAGCCAAAAAAAACTTTAAAATGCATTCTTTTTTAAATTGTAATTAAAAACCAGTTTTTAATACAAGAAGGCTTCTTAGGAATCCAAAAGAGCAAAAAAAAAAACAATCAATATCAAAGTCGCCCATTTCAACTGTTTTAAATGTGACAAAACAGATATAGGCAAAGGGCATTATGAAAAAATTAAGCTTCTAAGTTCAAAGTTATATTCAAACTTTTTACCCAGATAACTGACGAATTTTGTGATACGGTATTTGAAGTTTTATATGCAGTAATGCTCGATGAAAAAAACTACTAATTTCGACAATTATTTATGTTAAGAATACATAGCTAATAGATACTTCAACTACTCGTATTATGCAAGGGTTCTGAAACGCCACAGCCATTTCGTTTCTACCAGATTTCTACTTCTCTTGATGAATAACGAAGAAGACCAGTTTCTAGCCAGCGACTTGTGAATTTTTGATCTCATGAATAGGCTCGAATCTGTTGTAAATTTAATCTGTGATTTGAGAAAGACTGATGAAAACATTAATGTTTGCGGTCAACATTGATCGCGCCGGCGGCACGCCGCCGACATCTTACCGGCGGCGCGCCTTCGGCGTCTTACCGGCGGTGCGCCTTCGGCGTCTTACCGGTGGCGTGGCGCGGCGTGCTGTTTTTCGCCCCGCCGCAGCCGGTCTTCCCTCATCGGCGCGGCGCCGGGGTCTAGTATCAACTACCATACGCAGTGAGATTATTTTTGATAGTTTTTGGTACTTTGAATACATTCAAGAGTTATTTAGATCCACATCTGTAGCAATAAAAGAAAGATATTTGTAGCAAAAAAAACTTTATAGCCGTCCTAATAGCGGTAATGAAGGTTGATCGCGTCAAGTCTAAAATTCTACCTTGAAACTGCAAACTTACACTTTATGGGTTCTCCGATAGCGCCGCTTATAGCGCTAAAGATTGTGCCAACCAGGCTTACGCCACCCTTAATTAATGAGAGAAAATAAAATGTGTAGCCATATAAATGTGACCTCTTCTCTTCGAGCAAACTGGAGATCAGATTCCTCTGGGAGCGTTACCTTGGAGACATGCGAACTAATTAGCTATCATTAGGCTAGATACGGACATATAAAATGAAATAAACACAGGTAAAAAGCACAATAGGTTTATTGGGACTTACATATTTAGGTGCACAGTGAATATAAATACATATTTAGTGTAATTAAATATTTAGTGTATATAAATACACTAATATTAGTACAGAAAACGAAATTTTTATCGTGTTGGTTATAATAAAACGACCTAATTCCCATTGGGAATTCAATACATAGAAGTTTCTTCTAAGTTATAGCCTAACGACGATATAAAAGATTAATTCTTTAACTTTATGCTTTCTAATATACACTACTACATACACTTTATTTTAACTTCTTTTCAACACTTAGCTAATTTTACATTAGATTTAAAATATTCATTTAAACAGAGTTTATGCTACATGATTAAATTTGAGGTCTAATTTTACAACATATTTCATGCCTGCATTGTTCACGCACGTCCGTGCTGTTCAAGAAACACATGTTGCAGCGTCGTAACCACACGGTTTTACGTAAACGATACTACAATGAGGGAACAAGACATAACAAGGACGATTGGAGACCTCTATACCCACTCGTTTTCTAATGTCTTCCCTATTTCTTGGCTTAGACGTTCTCATGGGGCTCCGGGTTTAACCTCTGCATTTCAGCTGTTTCCCCGTGTTCTTCTCTTGGTTTTCGCCTTCTTAGTCTCAGGATTTTTCCGTAATTACAAGTCAATAGGGTTCTTATGGTCAGGGAAGTCGCGAATACGAAACATACGGCCAATAGTATGTTCCACCAGAAAGTGGTCGATTCTTTGAGTTCATTCGTGTTTCTTTCTAGTCTTATTACTTGTTGAAACAAGGTCTCGAAGGGTTGGGGGTCCAATTTCATAAAGATCTTCCATGCGTCATGGCTAGCTAGCAATGAATTTTTCTGCTTGGATATTACTCCATGTTTTACAATGTCTTGGGCCACTGCGTGAACAACGAGGATTATGATGATATTCTTAAGCCTCATCTTATTTTTTGTTTCTAGAATTAATTTCTCATTAATTTAACCCATTTTTTGCAAAAGTCGTTTGTTTACTGCTTTCTTATTATTATATTTTATTTTCAAAGGCACTTTAATTTTTACTTAGGTTATTTCTTATTATGTAATCATTTTGTGGCATTGGCCAAAGAAAACTGATTTGTAGGCGTAAAACAGAATAAATATTTGATGATTAGATAGGTTAGGAAATAAAGTTAGGACTCCTGAGCTTTATTCTGGTCGTGATATACTTCTATGACTGGTTGAGATATAACTTTAAGGCGTAGCTAATAATCGCTATACAACTTAATTTTGCATTATATTTTTCGAGTAAGCAACACATGAATAAGTAAGCATACAGCACATAATTACACTGGTATCCTATTTTTTGTGTAGGCCTAAAATAATTATAATCTGCACTAAGACAAAATATTTCATATAATTAGACGCTTCTGTACTGGTAATTTCTTGTTTTGGATAATATCCATCTTGGTTAGGACATGGGTCGATTTTTCATAGAAAATCCGAGGGCGAGCACGCCCACAAGAAATTCAAAGCTGCATGGGCTTTGAGTTCCTCCATAGGCTTCCCACAAAACGTGGTCCAACACCACTTGTCGTTTTAAGTCGACCACGAGCTTCCTACCTATGGTTATTTTCTGTTCCCACCTTTCTCTCTGATCACCAATGTTTTGAGATAATAACCACTTGTATTATTTTTTTTTCATTAATATTGACTTGGTTAACTTTACTTGCACACTTTTAAATTTATTATGGTGTTAAATTTATTATATTTGAACTTTGTCTTTACATTAATTAGGGATATTTCCATCTGTCAGGTTTTTTAACCGTTCTGTCTGACTGTGTCGTTATTTTCTCCTCTGTTTCTTGCGGTTTTTCTTTTTCGGTTTTTCTAGCGAAATAAGGTCGAACTTTTTGTATTGTTTTTTCAGAAATTCTTGCCCTTTTAATTTCGTTTGTTTCCCGTGTGCGGCTGCTGAGGTCGGTCTTGATTTTCCTACTTCTTTAGATACTATATGGTCTGATTCGCTGTCAGACTCTTCAGAACTAGTTTCCGACGAATCCGGATTAGAACTTTTAGAGGTGGCACTTTTGGAGGTATCACCTGCCCTTCCTTCGTAAATTTCTACTCCTCTGGAAGTGGAAGGTTTATTCTCCAAGTCCTCGCCTTGAATTCTCAACTCGGGGGATTTGAAAGATTCTTGAGAGCTTTGGGAGGAATCAAGAGTTTTTGCGGGGTTCCTCCACTGTTTGAATACCATGTCCTCAGGGGGATGGGGCATTTTTTGCATTAGGGTTTCCCTTCATGAAGTCCACTGTTTAGGTTTGACCTTGGATACAGTTATATCATGATATTGACCTTGCTGGTCATCCTTGGGAGTTTTATTCTCGGGCAATGTGCTTTGACTCGTTTTTATGGGAAAATTTATTAAATCCATTGCTTCTCGTAGGTTTGTTTTAGTTAAATCTTTGGGGGGAGTTTTCTTTACCGTAACACCGGGGGTTTCTACAGCTCTGTTTAATTCTTCCTGTAAAGACAGGGGCCTTTCTATTGGTGTTGCAGGGGAAACCATATCGTCTGGAAATCTTTTGGGGGGACAAGGGGTCGAAATTCTATCGGGGAAAAATTGGGTTTTTGGAGATATTGTATAATCTAAATCTCCTGCGCTCGCCGATGAATAACTTTTTGGATCTTTTGGTGTTTTTATTTCAGGAAAAAATCCTGGTATTAGGGATTTTTTATTAGGAACAACTAGATTTTTCATTGCTAAAAATTCTTCAAAGTTTTCCTCATCACTGTCATCTTCAAAATAATCTTGTTTAAAATTCAAGGGTTTTAGCTCTGCCAATCTTGATTTAGGTGGCTCATTTTCCGAATCTGACGAATCAGTAGAGGAGGGATGTGATACCCATCTTTCCGGAAATTTGGCTCTTTTTATTCTGCTAACATGTGCCTTGTAAGTTCTTCCGCTATCGGGGTTCTCCATTTTAAAAGTATAGTCGTTATCGTACTTTTTGACTATTCTGTATGGTCCAGAATATTTGTTGGAAAGTTTTTTGCCTTCCGTTTTTGCTTCGTTCTTTAGGTAGACGCAGTCTTCTACTTTGAAATCTATATTCCCCTTGACTTTGGGTTGGTTTCTTAGCTCTTGGTTTCTTTTACATTTTTCCAACGCTTGCCTAACTATTTTATAAGTTTTCCTCATCCTATTTATGAATTCTTGTTTGTAATCCTCCGAGTTATTATAATAATGCCGAGATTCAATAATCTCATCATACGGGATTCTAAAATCACGACCAAAAAGTAAATAAAACGGATTATCTTTAGTGGTTTCTGAATAAGCAGTGTTGATTACGTTAGTTAAATAAGGTAAGAATTGATCCCAGTCGTTCCTATTGTCTTTTGTATAAATACTTAATACGTTCGAGAATATTTTATGCCTATTTTCTATTTTACCATTAGCTTGTGGGTGGTACGGAGCTGTCACATTTTCTCTATATTAAGAAAACTCATTAAGTCTTTTGTTACTTTTGAAACAAAATTGCTCCCGTTGTCACTCAAAATTTTATTAGGAATGCCAAATTTTAAAAATAATTTTGCTAACGCCTTACTTGTGGCGTAAGCACCTTGATTTTTTAATGCTTTTGCAAAAGTAAATCCTGAAAAATGGTTTATAACCGAAAGAATACAAGTATGGCCTCTGGTAGAGACAGGCAAGCCTCCACTTGTTCCGTGTAAGTCAAATGAGATAATATCGAAGGGGTACTTTGCTACCGGGACCCTTCCCATTGGAGGATTAGGATAAGCTGGGGGGATTTTTCTTAAGTTACACGCTTGGCATGTACTTACAAATTCTTTAAGTTTTGTCATTGCAGATGGTACGTAAAAATATTGTTTTAATTTATGGGACGTTTTCATTACCCCTAAATGTCCACCTGTATCTGAATGAAAATATTCAAATGCAGGCACTATTAAGTTTTGTGGTAATACAGGTATTATTGAGGTTTGGTTTCTATTTGTCTCAGCAGTCACAATTCTACACAGCATTTCTTCATCAAGATCATAGTAAAAATTATCTATCTCTTTTCTAAGAGTTTTGAATTTATCCGGTAACGAATCGTCATTCATAAAATAGTTAATAAGCGCCAAACATATTTCGTCCTTTTTTTGCTTCCTTTTTATATTTTCTAACGATAAGGGTCAATAGTTAACCTTATTTTCCTTTACTGTGTCTTTGACTTTGTTTTTCTTACATTTATGTTTGCTCTTAGCATTGATAGCGTTAACTTCATTTTCCTCAGCTTCCGACGGAATATTTTCTGGGTATCTACTCAAAAAGTCACAAGCTGCATTTTGTTTACCTTTTAAATGTTCAAATTTGTAATCTAGGTCTTGGATTTTCATAATCCATCTAGCTAGAATGCCCGTGGGGTTTTTAAATGTGCGCAGGTACTGCAAGCTTTTATGGTCTGATCGTAGTATAAATTTTCTACCAATTAAATAGTGTCTAAATTTGTCCAAGTGGTGGATTATAGATAATAATTCTAAGTTTGTGGCGGAATAACTACTTTCGCCTTTTGATAAGGTTCTACTCAAATAGCATATAACTTTTTCTATTTTTTTTTGATTAGAAGGTCCTTGTAAAGGATCAGGGTTTCCTATGGGAATTATTTGCGAAAGAATAGCCCCAATGCCTTTTGAACTAGCATCGGTTGTAACCACAAATTCTCCGTTTTCGAAATCAGTAAGTGATAAAATTGGTTCAGAAGTGAGCGCCTTTTTGAGACGGTCTAGGGAAGTTTGAGCTTCCTGGGACCATGTAACATTTTGGGAGTTCCCTTTAGTTAATTCCGTGAGGGGTTTCGCAAATTGGGCATAATTGCATACGAATTTTCTAAAGTAGCCAGTAAGACCTAAAATTCCCCTTAATTCTTTCATAGTTCTGGGGGGTTTGAGGTTTTCAACACATTTTATTTTATCAGGGTCTGGGAATATCTCTCCTTGTGTTACTACTACTCCTAAAAATTTAATTTTAGGTTGAAATAAATTTACTTTCTCAGGCCGATATTTTAAATTGCCTTGTCTGAACTTCTCGAACACCTTAGCTAACGTTGCTAAGTGATGTTCAGTGTTTTCTCCCACGCATATAACATCATCAACAAAATGAATTATATTCTTTAATCCTCTTAACAGGTGCTATAGGGGTCTACATAGCGCGCTTGAACTTGTTTTCAGTCCAAATGGTACCCTTAAGTATTCATATGAACCACATTCAGATGCTGAAAATGCAGTTTTATGGACAGCCTTTTCGGCTACTTTCACTTTTTGGTAGCCTTGGGTAAGGTCCAAAGAAGTAAAAATTTTGTTTTTGCTTGAAATTGAGTCAATAATTTCATCTATTCTTGGTAGAGGAAATTTATCGCTAACCACTTGTTTATTAAGGGCTCTATAGTCTACTACAAGTCTAAGATCACCGTTCTTCTTTGGTACTAATATCACTGGCGCACTATACGGACTTATACTTGGGCGTATAATTTCATTTTTTTCTAATTTCTGAATTTTATTTTTTAACCATGCTTTGTGCTTATACGGCACACGATATGGCTGTTTTGCTACCGGATTACTAGTCGTTAAAATTGAGTGTTCATAAAACGGTATCAGCCCGATGTCATTTTCAGATGCAGAAAACACATCTTTAAAATTCCATAATAATTCGCATAATTTTTTCTTAAGTTCCAAGTCCGTAATATGATCCATACTAAATTTGTTTAAAAATTGTGATTTAGTTAAAGGATATTTGTTATTTGAAGTTTTAATACCGTTAACTAAAATTCTTTTAGAATTTTCCCATGTATTTAAATCATTCTCTGATAAAACTTGAATTTGAACTAAACACGTCCCCTTTTTTACTGTAATTGTATCATTTTCGTGGTTATTAGTTACCCAAATAAAACCTTCTCCTCTGTCGTAAGATATAATCTGTTCCTCGCATAGCAGATTTTCGGGAATTTCAGATGGGGTCGCAAACCATGTTTCGGATTTGCTAACCACTGGCTCAATCATCTGTGATATTTGAATTTTTTGCATCGTTTTGGGGGGGACTTTTATTTTCCTTATCGCGAATCCGTAATATCGCTCTTTATTTTCATTATTTATTAGATTCATACTGGCGCTATGCTGCGCCATTGCGGCCTCTTGTGGTGTCACGTTGGGTTTTACTATGTTTTTCCATAGTTCCACTATTTTCTTGATTTCGTTTGACCTGTACTGTCGGATATCTCCTATTTTTATTTTTGCGAATTCAATACTTTTATTATTTAAATTTACTTCATTTCTGCAATGTCTCTCAGAGTAATTGAACAAATTTCCAATTATGCCATGTCTTTGCGAGACATGAGGTTCAAAATACTGCGACATCATACCGCCAGAAATTTTGTTTACTGTTACGTTGTCTTCGTAACCTCTGTTACAATTTCTTAAGGTAGAAATTTCTTCCCCTACCTTAGCTGGGTAGACAAGCTTCTCATTAGCCACGTCTAATAGTATTCTATTAGACCTTAGAAAATTTGCGCCTATAATAGCCTCATATGGAAAGTTATCGCATATTATAAAATTTGTCTGGAAGATCCTATTGTCTCTTTTTACGCTTAGGCAAATTGAACCTTTTGCGTCCAATTTATGGCCTGTCACACTAGTTAAATCGGGATTATTAGGGTTCCTCTGTCGCCGAATATGCAGAGGCAACATATTAAATACGCAAGAGTTTATGATACTAATCGTTGCTCCGGAGTCAATCAAAGCCTTAAAATAAACTTTTTCTACACAAAAATCATTAAATATAGGTAACTTGTTATTAATATCACTACAAGACGGCACCACCATTGCCTTGGACCTATTAAATATTCCGGGCACCCTCGAGGTCCAATTTATATTTCTGAAGGGCCTGAAACGTTTCCCTGAGGATTTATTTCATGTGTCGGTGCCTGTAATAGGTATTCAGACGTATGAGGTTCCGTAGGCATATTTAATTGATTTACATCTGCCTGCCTTTGCCATGTATTATTACGGTAACTTGGGTGTCCATCGTCAGTGCCGCTTGCTGGCGCTGATTGCCAATGCCGTTGGCTTGCAAAATTTTCGTTTCCCATCGACAAATTTTCGTGATTTCTATATAGCATTCTCGCATTATATTGGCTTTGGCGAGTATTTGGGTTTTCAAATCGGTAATTAATTTGTCTATTGGGGGGAGGGGTATAAAAATTTGGTTTGTACGCGTTGTAAGGTACTGATTGGCGCAATCCCCCCTGGCTATAGCCTAGTGCACGACCGGTGCTAAATTTTGCGTATTACCGACAGCAATTCTTGGTATGCGATTGGGGACATAACGGCACTCTCTCGCGATATGCCCAACACGATTACAATTATAGCACCTTATTATTGTAGGGTTATTTTCGTAATTGGATTGTTTGACAAGCTGAAAACGTACTGTTTTCTGCCTAGCGGGTTCTTGCGTTTTATTTCTTTGTGGCACTGGGGAGTTATCCCTTGAAAAGAAATTAGGAGACGCCTGATCGCCCTTGAAGATTGGGTTCGCGTTTGAATCGCCTAGGCTATTTATTTTTGCCTTACTGTGATTAGCGACCATCGTATCAACTTCTATCAATCGGTCTACCTCCTGAACTGCAATATCCAACGTCTGAATATTTTTGGATATTACCACTCTATATAGTTTTGGGGGTAGCCCTTGCAAAAAGGTATTTAGTATTACTTTTCATACAGTTGCCCGAACCACTTCCGTATTTTGCCTCTACAGAAATCCGTATATTATCAAGGTATTCTCTGATATTTTGTGAAAAGTCAAAGCTCACTGTTCCGTGTTTTAATTTATTTATGGAACTGGTTTCTATAAACCTATCTTTAAATGCTTTTAATAAGTTATTAACCGTATTTATTGGCAAGTTGGCGTTATTGCCTATGGTATGTTCAATCTGTTTTAGAAAGGTTAAGGCCTGGCCTTTTAATCGTAGTAGGAGCATGTCTTTTAACGCACCTAGGTTTGTTTTTGTTAGTTGTACAAACTGGGCCAATAAGATATTAAATTCGTCAATATCTGATTGACCATTGTATTCCGAGATAGATTTTGCTATTTCTATATTTTTCGCGACTAGCTTCTGCACTATTAATAAATCATTGAGTTCGTTCGTCATCATTTTTTTTTTGAATCAATTCAAAATAAATTTATTTTTTCACTTAACCTATTTTGGGGGAGGCTATTATCTCCTATGAGATATCTAAAGGGTTTCCCTCTCGTAGCTTAGCGGCAATAGGCCTAATCGCTTTACTTATATGTCTATATCTCTCCGATAATTAAAGTTAAATTACAAAGTTTTATAGCCTAATTAGTTCGCAAGTTTTTCTCCAATTTCGACTCGCGCCATTTGTAGCAATAAAAGAAAGATATTTGTAGCAATAAAACTTTATAGCCGTCCTAATAGCGGTAATGAAGGTTGATCGCGTCAAGTCTAAAATTATACCTTGAAACTGCGAACTTACACTTTATGGGTTCTCCGATAGCGCCGCTAATAGCGCTAAAGATCGTGCCAACCAGGTTTACGCCACCCTTAATTAATGAGAGAAAATGAAATGTGTAGCCATATAAATGTGACCTCTTCTCTTCGAGCAAACTGGAGATCAGATTCCTCTGGGAGCGTTACCTTGGAGACATGCGAACTAATTAGCTATCATTAGGCTAGATACGGACATATAAAATGAAATAAACACAGGTAAAAAGCACAATAGGTTTATTAGGACTTACATATTTAGGTGCACAGCAATGGGTCACTTCAAATGACAATAACGGTGACAACGATGAAAGAATATAAGAATTCTGTCTGAATGGTCCTGATTCTCAAATACGAATAATTCCAAATCTGATTTACAAATCCGTATAAATGGTCCTGATTCTAAATTATGAATAATTCTGTCTGAGTGGTCCTGATTCTCAAATACGAATAATTCTGTCTGAGTGGTCCTGATTCTCAAATACGAATCCTTCCAAATCTGATTTACGAATAATCTCAAAAAGCACTTTTATCCCACAACCAAATATAGCTTTTTTTTGTCCTGCGCTGTGAGAACTGGCTCACAATTGGCTCAGGTGGCCCAAGGACACGAACCCTTCGCCCAATGATCTTTCTTGACTATTTTTGATGATTTAGGCGTTCACACGGTTCTTATCGTTTTAAACTTCCTTAGAAATATTGTGCGCAGCACCTTTTTTATTGCTCATTGTCTTAGCGAAATCCAAAGCTTGGATAGCGCCGCTCTTTGACTTCAGCTAGAATACAAATTCGCTTTTTGCTGATTAAGAATTTACACTCTTGGAAGCGGTATTTGAACTCAATTAGGGGACGTTTAATTTCTGTCAGAATCATCTTTAGAAGGAAGGAATCTTTGTATTTTAAATATATCGCATTTTGCTCATGGTACACATCATAGGCTACAGAATAGGAAAAATCCACGTTTCTAAGGAGTATTCGCTGTCACTGATATCCCTCCCAGGTTCGTCTCCTATGAAGAGTGCCTATAAGATTTTTAATATTTGGCATCTTTTTCAACTTCTTCAATTTTGTGATGATTTGATAAGTTCTCATATCCAGCACAGTCTACCTTCCGGAATGTGTTCTCCTCATTCGTTTCCTATGGATCGTGTCCATCATTACCTAATTGTTCAGGATCTAATCCTCGGATCTTGGCAGGTTATAAATTCTGTGCTTAGGCCCTCTTTTCAGTCTCCATCAGCCCCTTCTTTTTTGGATCTCGATGGCAAAATCATCAAAGGTGAACTGAATGTTCAAGATGCATTTACTTCATATTTTGTGAATATTGGTAAAAGGACCGCTTCGGCTGTTGGTTCTTCTCCTTCAGGATCCAACTTCAGGTCTTATCTTGGGCCACCTTGTATTAAGTCAATGTTTATGGAACCAGCGAAGGAGAAAGAAATTGCTAAAATTGTTATGGGATTGAAAAATTGTTCGTCGTCTGGCCCTGATAATATTCCTAATAAAGTAATTAAGTTCATATTCCTTCCATTATTTATTCCTTAACAAAACTTATTAACCTCTCCTTTCAGCAAGGTATTTTCCCGAGTAGTCTCAAGCGTGCTCGAGTCATCATATTATATAAGGGGGGACACGAAATGATCCAGCCAACTATCGGCCAATTTCTTTGTTGTCTGTGTTTAGCAAAATATTTGAGAAGGCGATGCTTTCTCGTCTTAATAATTTTCTTACATCTAAAGATTTTTTTTCACGATTTTCAATTTGGTTTTCGAGCAAATCATTCGAATGAGCATGCTTGTGCAGTTTTACTGAATTATCTTCACTCTGCCATAGACTCCCATTTGATTCCTGCTGCTTTGTTTCTGGATGTTCGTAAAGCCTTTGATTCTTTAACCCACAGTGTTCTTCTATTTAAACTTTCTCATTTTGGCGTAAGAGGTAGTGCGTTTGATTGGTTCAAGTCTTTCTTGTCTGGTAGAATAATTTCTGTTGATCCATTTTTTCGCTCACCATCAAGTGTTGACTAGGGGGTCCCTCAAGGGTCAGTTTTAGGGCCGGCACTGTTTTTAATTTATATAAATGACCTATTTTTTGCAGTTAGAAATAAAAATCCTCTTTATTGCTGTCGTCTATGTCATCCAACAATCTCCCTTACCCATAATTATAGTTTGCATACCTCGGATTCTCTTGTTACTTTTGCCGATGATACCACCCTTATTACTTCTGGGAGAACAGAGGATGAGGTTCGTACAAAGTTAGTGGACCTCTTTGGGAGAGTTTCAATTTGGTTTGATGCTAACTCTCTTGCCTTAAATGATTCTAAAACTAGTTTTTTAGTTTTTTATCGTATATCCCAGGCTTGCCCTCAATTATCTGAAATTCATATATCCAAAGGCTTTATTAGTAGACCAAAGAATGGCCATGTCCGTTTCCTAGGTATCCTCCTAGATGAAAATTTATCTTTCAAACACCATATTGATTTGATTAAAATGAAGGTATGCAGAAACCTCGGTATTCTAAGAAAGCTAAAACATATCTTTCCGGGACCAATTCTAAGAATCCTATTTCATAGCTTTATTCATTCTTATGTTTCCTATTGTTCAGTCATATGGATGTCTACTTTCCCTTCTTTTCTCAAACCGCTTTCGAATACTTATGATAAAGCTATAAATCTTATCCAGGATGTAAATCGTTCGGCAACTAAACCGTTACTTGATATTAAAAAACTTTATATTCTTTCCTGTGCGTCTTTCGCTTTTCTTCAGCTCCATGGTGATATTCCTAGGTCCCTTAGGTTTACGTCTTCTTTTGTATCTGATCGGTCAAATTATCAACTCCGTAGTTCTCCAAATATCCAAATTCCCCATACATCAACAATAAGATCCGATTTTAATCCTCTTGTTGCGTGTCATTTGACATGGAACACCCTTCCCGATTCGGCTTGAGAATGCCACTCGTTTGGCACCTTCAAAAGACTAGTAAAAAAATATTTGTTTCCATCTGATTAATTTTCTTTACTTTTGCTTGCTGCCAATAGTTTGATTTTTTTTTTTTCCCGTTTTATGAAGCAAATGCTTCACATGTTAAAAGTTCAAATGCTTATGTTTATATGTTCAAATATTAATGTTATGTCTATATTGTTTAAATCTTAAGTGTTTAAATGTTTAATGTTTATTTGATCTTTTCATAATCCCCCTCCTACAGGCCATGGAGCCTTTGTGGGGATTTGTAGATTGTTATGCAATTACTTTACTGATATATGGAAAATAAATCTATCTATCGATCTATGTTAGCCTCTGGTCAGCAGTGACTATGAGCGATCTAGGTTTAGTTTACTCAGTAATTACCTTATTGAGGTTTTATAATTCTCTAGATTATAAGAAATTACTTGTCTTCTCTTCCTTTATTCAAAAAAAGGAGTTATTTTACTTCTTCAAATTGTACTAAATGGGGATTCAACCTTATCTTGGATTGCATACGATTTTCATGTACTTTTGCTGCCGGTTTGCCTTGTCCAGTTTCTTTGATGCTCTGTCAATGGTGTTTTATTGTGGGATTTGATTGAAGGATTTTGAGTCTTCGATCGGACTTGTTGAGTTTTATTATGTCTTCTCTCCTCCTTTTTTATTAATATTTTTTATTGCTAGTATGATTACATCTATGCACCTTTTGAGTTCCCTTGCTGCCAAGGCCGTACCCAGGAATTTTTTTTCGGAGGGGGTTTTACTCCAAAAAAAAATTTGGGGCGGGGGGATTTACACAAAAATATAAAAAAACGCATGCAAAGTTTGTTTATATCAATTTTTGTTATGTTTTTACGAGTCAGACAAACATTTCGTGGGGGGTTCAAACCCCCCTACCCCCCCCCCCTCTGGGTACGGCCTTTCTTGCTGCCATGCAAGTTATTTTATTTCATTTAAATTGTATTATACAATTTATAACAAGGCCGTATCCAGGGGGGTGGGTTAACCGGTTTGAACCCCCCCCCCCGCCGAAATTTTTGACCGAGTTGAAAATAAGTCCAAAATTAGTAAAACCTAGGTAAAAATCAGTAAAATTAGTCGAAAACTGAGTCAAAAATTAGTAAACCCCCCCCCCCCGAAAAAAAAATCCTGGATCCGTCCTTGATGTATAACATTGATATTAAATATTTTGCTTATTCATTTAACAACAAAATGAATTATTCTTTTCAAATCTGAAGACAACAGCCTCCTCCCCAGCCAATTATATAACCATTAGGCTACCTTTTTAAAAAGCACTATCAATTACCCATACTCCACTGTCGGACCTCCTGCTGCTCACTCGTTACCTAACAGTCATATCTTTGAGCAGTGGCTGACTGACGGAGTTCTAAACTGATTAAATTTCTGGACTTTTCGCTTTGTGAGTATCTTCAAAATAGCATTTTAGCTGTACTCAGGCCAAAATGGTTGTTTTATCGTTGAAAATGGCTAAATCCGTGCCTACGAGCGATTGATCAGTTAAAAAGGGCAATTGAAATTGAAATTTTCTTCGAATGATGGCTCTCCTGATATGCTGTGATCACTGGTTCTATACGGCACGATCTCTTTCCGGGGAAAGCAAAATACAACACACTTGGGAAAGCAAATACAAAATTTTGTGTTTTTGAAAAAAGGGGGTTGTAAGTTTAACCAGAAGGTTTTCGGACGTATTGAATTTGATAGTGAAATTTTTATTGAGATACCCTCCGCCTTTTTGGGGGGCATTTTATCCTATTTTCTTAAGTTATGGAAATCGTTTGCGCTAGCATATTTTCGATGTATAAAACTAACTTCATAAATTTTACATATGTAGAATAAGTATTAAATTGAGACTGTTTGATACACATATTGTCATCAAACTTCTGTTTTTGTAGAGTTTTGGTTTGTATTGACAACGCTCGCTCCTTGATTATCGTTCGTTACCGCAAACAGTATATTTTTTTTTTCATTCATACAATCTATATATATATATATATATATTATATATATATATATATATAATATATATATCTATATATATATATATATATATATATATATATATATATATATATATATATATATATATATATATATATATATATATTATATATATATATATTATATATATATATATATATATTATATATATATATATATATATATATATATATATATATATATATATATATAATATATATATATATATATATATATATATTTTCCAAAGCATAAATCTTTGAAAAATTTTCTCAGGTATCTAAAACTGAAATTGGTCAAGGACAGACAGACAATATACGTTAAGGACTAAGTAATGATTAATTTGACATAATCATAATATTAGAACAAGGTGAAAAATGACTGAATAGTTCAATACAACTATTTCAATCATTTTTAATTATTGAGGATGCTTTGAACCAGCACTTTCTACATGAACCCTGGGAAGTTTAGCTTGGACCCTAAAAGTTTAACTGTAACCGCCCGCGTCTTGATTGCTCGTGAATATAACCACCTCTGCCGTTGACGTGGATACTCTCAGGCAAATTACGCATGTAATAGAGCCGCGATCGAGGCTTCGTAATGAATTTGTAACCACTACCTGAGGGCAGGTAAAAACAGAAAACTAGTTAGTACAAATGTTAAAAATGGTAAAATTAAATGGAAGTTGAATAACACAAAAATTCAAAAATGAGGAACGAGGAAAACTGTTAAGGAAAAGGTCTAAATATTGCTGTGCTCTAGATCTATCAGTAAAGTGAAGTCAGATTTGAATGTGATTTTTGCCAATTTATTTGGACATATGAGTTTCGAAGATGAAGTTTAAAGGATTATTAGGAAGCTTTGGAGCAACAGCCATTTTGGTTGTGCTGTGTTTAGTTTGTGATGCTGGTAAGATATTTGTTCACTTTCAATGGATATCACCCAATTATCTTGGAAAATTATTATCTGTATCACACTGTAGCCTATTCATGTTTTCTTTTAAAAACTATTAGGCTAGCCTACATTAATGGCTCTAATTTTTTTCTAAACAGCCTAGACTTAATGAATTTACGGTAAAATTCACTGCAGTTCATATTATTGACTTATGAATAAAGTGAACATACCACTCGATGCCTTTTTTTGTGCTCTTTACCAATATAATAATCACAATTGGCCACAGTAGACAGAATATATTCTGTCTACTGTGCAATTGGCCTAACTTACAACTGCGATAGACTAAATTTAGAACAAAACCATTGATATGGCTTAAAATTCTACTCAAATAACAGGAGCTGCATTTTCAAAACTAAAACCAGAGAAAAAGAAACTAAAAAATAAAAATTAAGGTCTAATGTTGTTTTGTGAAAATTCCAAAAGGTAGCCTACCTGTCAAGCAGGCAAATTTCTAAGACTTTGAAATCAGAAGAGTGTCAACATAGTAGCTTGGTAATAGCCTACCTTCCCAAAGTATGTTTTGGTTCTGGGTTCTTTTCTTGTAGGTCTTGGTCTGTTAAGCCTTTCCATTTTGTTCTATTTGATATGTTCTAAATAAAAGTGCATCTCCACAGAATTTTTCGGTAAATTTTTACCAAATCATATTATTGAATTACAAACAAAGTGAATATACCACTCGATGCCTTTTTTTATGCTCTTTCCAAATATAATAATCATTTTTGTCGGAAATGAATTTTACCCCCACCCCTATATATACTAATTCAGGGTATATATTTGCACATTAGGGGGGATTGGGGCAAATTTTATTTCTGATGTAAATGGGAGGTAAGTTTAAACTTTACCCCCACCCTCTTAATGTGCAAATATATACCCTGAATTGGTATATAGGGGTGGGAGTAAAATTAGTTTCCAACAAAAATGATTATTATATTTGGAAAGATCATAAAAAAGGCATCGAGTGGTATATTCACTATTATTCGTAAGTCAATAATATGATTTGGTAAAAATTTACCAATTTTTCAAACATTTGGCCTAGGCTACATGAACCTGCATGGAAGGAGTGGAGATGTCAGACTGAAAACACCTGTGTAGCATTGGTGTCAATTCACAGAAATGTAGGGGGGACGAAAATTTTTTTCAAAATAAGGGGGGCGCTTTTTCAATTTTTCCAATCAAAATACAAAAAAAAACATTTTTCAATGAAAATACTGAAAAATGTATTTTCAAAATATAGGGGGGAATTCCTCCCCCCCCCCTGTTTATTGACGTCCCTGGTGTGCAACCTTATATCTGAAGGTTTGATTCTCCAAGACCCAGCTCATAGTTTTTCTATGTTCATATACATTTAGTGCCCTGTAGTTTGGGAAAAGCTAGAGATCGGTTCTTGAAAATACCTTCTGTAGCCCTAACTCAGGCTGTAGATCAATTCTTGAAAGTTTCATCTATCTACCTCTACCTCAACAAGGTAAAAATGTTAGCTTAGAAATTAGTTAGGTGAATAGAACTGTCAGGAAGAGATACAGAGCCTAGCCTAAATTATCCTGTTGGAAGATTTATCTACATCCATCCCTTTACCCTCCAAGGTGCAATGAGTTTTGATGAAAATAGCAAAAAGCCCCTCATTGTCGAAAAATGTTATGTGTCATCAACTTTCTAAGATAATAAAAAGCCCATAAATTAGCCTGTGGGGAATATGCACCAAGATTCCTCCTGAGAAGGAAATACTAGGCCGGTACTTATGTCTTATAGTCTTCACACTCAAGAAGCGAAGTTAGGTTAATCCTAATGAAATATACCTAAATATGATGGAAATATAATACTTTAGTTACAAAATTATGGAAACTACAACAGAGAATTATGGAAATGAGGCCGCCCAGAACGCGCTATATTAAATGGTATTTAAATGGTTTCTAACCTAACCCAAATACCAACTCTATATATATAAAATATTATTTAAATTATACCTACATTATAGTTTATCTCTCTCACGCTAAGCTGATTATCACCGAGTACATACTGAAAAACATAAACAAACCGGTTCTACTCTGACCAAGAGCTTGAGTGTGGTGGCTATAAGACGTAGGTACCACTAGGCCTATAATACAAAGGAGTTACACCATTCGATTCCCAAATCCACACTTTTTCCAAATATAATGGGAGGATAAATATAACTGTCATAATTGCGGCCCATCCTCTTGCTGGGGCCAGATATAACCCTAAATAACTGAATATTTATGTATTGTATTTCATTGGTACAACAATAATCTTATCTCTGTTAAACCCGCTCCATGGCACACGTAAGTATTGTGAAAAATTAACACAAAAAAAAAATCCGAAAAAATTTTTTTTAAAGAAAAGTAAAGAGCCACATTTAACTTGAGACCAGCTGAAATAAAGTTTTTTACAATAATACAAACTTAACACGACCAGAGATTACTATCAAAGAATGGAACCCAAAATGTATTGAAATTTAAATAAATGATCATACCAAATATAAAGATAACGGATACTGATATAGATAAATAAATAAACCTCAAAACAATTAAAAATTAAATTGAATATTCAAGTCAAACTAAAAACGAAAAATTGTTACAAATAGGAGTTTGGCTACAACCCTCTTTCCCCTCCCCTAACCGTAAAACTTATAAAGTCTGTTGTGCAATTTGTGTTTAATTGAAAACTATAAATTTGGAACATAGTGCTTTAATTTTTCAGAAAATCAACGAAAAATAAAAATGAATTACTGTAGCCTATAATCAAAATAAACTGAATATTTAATATATAATAAAATTAATACCTAGAAATCTTAGCAATTCAAGATTTTATTTAACTAGATTTTTTTCAGTGTTATAAATATAAAAAAAAATGTTAATAATGTAATGGTTTTGCGCAGGTAGTCGTAGGAGCAGTCGTACTTGCAGTCACAGTAGCAGTGGGCCCTGAAAGTTGCAAGTTAATATCCTTACCCGCTCCTAAAATAATACAGTCACACCTTTTGATAACCTGGATGCACAAAGTGTCTTTTGATTTAGTTCAATATACCCCTCAACATCCCCGAAATTTTACCTCAATATCCTTGGCCTTTTCGGACACAACCAGGATAAAAAAAAATCCGACTTTCCTTATGATAAATCATGCATACGAAAAATAAACAAATTTATAATTTACATTCCTTGCCCTCGGGGTTCTGGGGGTATGGGATCCCCAAAAGCTTAATTGTTAGGAATTTTGATTATTTTGAACAAAATGGACATTTCCGAATTTCTGTTAGCGTTGAGGAGGGGGTATTTTAAAAGGGCGAGGGGCTGTTTCCCCTCCGATCACTTTCAACATTCCTCTCAACATGCCCTGAAAATTTCAACTTTTTACTTTCAGCTGTTCTTTAGATATTGCAGATACGCCCTTTTTAACGACAATCCTGCATATAGTATATTTTGATTTTATTCGACGCCCCCCTCAACATTTCCTGTAAGTTTCGCCTTAAAAACCCTAAACCTTTTTGGAGACCCAGAATTAAACATGTTCAGTTTTTCCAATAAAAACCCTTAAATAGCTACATACAAAGGGCAGCTTGCATAACTTACAGTCCTTACCCTAGGGGCTGTGGAGGTTCTATCAACCCTGGAGGCGTAGTTATTTGACCTTCGAACCATTTTGAACAAAATGCCTATCTCTAAATTTTGCTTGGGTTTCTTTGGGGTAAAAAAGGTGTAGGAGGGGGTGGTCGCCCTCCGATCACTTTTAACTCTTAGAAAGGGCATTCGAACTTTTAATTTCTGATCCAATGAACCCCTTCAAGAGTTTATACGACAACCCTTTCTATATGAAGCGGCTCTGGAAAAAAAATAAATAAAAAGAATAATTGAAGCCTTATGACTCTTTAATATAGGCAACATTAGAGCGTTGATTCTGATTAGAACGACTGGATAAGCGTATTATTTTAAAACGGTCAAAAAACAAGGGTTAAAATGGAAGGAACCATCAAAATGTAGTTTATAGAAACTTTTCAAGCACTAAAACGTAAGAATTTTGTCATTATAATGTTTTCTTCTAAAGTTTTGTATCTAGCCTAGGGCCCTATACCGTAGCCCCATTAGAAGAGGAGCGTGTGTGGTGTGTGACGGTAGGGACCATTATATTTTGAAAAGAATATTAAGCGTGGAATATAATAGTACTGCTTTTTTATTATTGATGTCTCCTTCATAGAAAAATCTTGGTGCATAATTACCAAAAAAAACTTAACATAACTTCTGCAGGGTTTAGAAAAAATGTCTAGTTATTATTATCAATTCGAAATAACTTTTTGATCCAATACTGGGATAACAAAGAATTGTGCCACTATTTGATTGTGATATGATATACCAATATGATATGTAATTAAAAGGTTACCTGTAATTCACTCTAGATATTCCTTTTCGATTAAACAAAAATTTTCAGTAATTTTTCGAGCTGAATATTCCTTTTTTATTAGAAGTCTGACCTGTGACCATTGTCAATATATCAACAAGTAAGCATCATTCCCAAAATCAAAATTTGCAATGTAATAGAAAGTGACCGTCTACTGTGCTTTTCAGGTAATTTGGTTCCTGAGTAGGCTACTATTTTTATTCCAAGACGATGATTAGACATGGTGTGACTGTAAATTGTGGGTGACACCATGCAAAATTGGGCGACTTTTTAGGGCCGAAATGAACCGATTTTTCTTAAAATATATAATTACTCGATAATTTCTTTCAAGTTCAAAGAGCTTGGAATTTGGAACCATTACATATTTTTGCGTTTTTTTTTCTGAAAGGTCAAGTAAATATTGACAGATCAAAAATAACCAATGGCTCAAAGAACAACATTTTTGTAGTGATTGTAAAACAAAAAAAAAGGATTTGTCAAAAGCAATAAACATTTTAAATGGACTTGCTGCTTGCCAGGGCAGTTGCAATGGATTTTACAACTGATATTTATTTTACTTGTAGTTTCAATACTTTGCACTTTTGAGTGGCTCCTTATAACCTTTCTTTATTTGTCTATTTTAATCTTTTAATCAAAAGTAAGTTTATTAATGTTTGAGAAGATATTTATGCATAGAGTCAATCCATCATCCGGTCTATTTCTCATGACTCAATCCTGCATTTTCAAATTCTTATTAAACCTAAAAAAAAAAAAATAAGAACAAAAATAAAGCATAGCAAATACAAACTTGGACAAAAACGGTAAAAGAAATGGTGAATCTGCATAGAATACTGATTTTTTGGCTAATGTTTTGTTTTTATAACTGTATTTTATATATATATATATATATATATATATATATATATATAATATATATATTATATATATATATATATATATATATATATATACATATATATATATATATATATATATATATCTATATATATATATATACATATATATATATATATATATATATATATATATATATATATATATTATATATATATATATATATATATATATACATATATATATATATATATATATATATATCTATATATATATATATATATATATATATATATATATATATATATATTATATATATATATATTAGAACATATATATTATATATTATATATATATATATATATATATATATATATATATATATTATATATATATATATATCTATATATATATATATATATATATATATTAATATATATATATATTTATATATATATATTAAGACATATATATATATATATATATATATATATATATATATATATAATATATATATATATATATATATATATATATATATATATATATATATATATATATATATATATATATATATATATATATATATATATATATATATATATCTATATATATATTATATATGTGTGTGTGTGTGTGTGTGTGTAAACAATTGAGTTGTTCTCAGTAAACATGATATATCCACAGCAAAGGGTTTGAACTGTGTGCAGTGTTCGAGTTTAGAAGATATCAGATGTTCTGAAAGAGCCAATCATGGTGAACTGCAAGCGCTTCCATGTTACGGTGTACCAAACGCCCAGTATTGTATTAAAATGACTGGAGTCTTTGACGGTAAATTTATGTGTTTGTTTGCATGTTTTGTGTCATACTTTTTTTTGTTTCTGTTTGCATACAACAAAAATTGGATACTGTTTTCGTTTACTGTAAATTCACTGAAGTAGACACAATTTTATAGAGTGTTCTCGGAAAATTAAAAAGGAGGAGATACGCCAATGCCATATTTCGTTTGCTGTTCAACGACAGAGTTGGACTAACTGCCGATGCTAAAAGTATCTGTCAAACTGAATGTGCCTTGATCTGGTAAATTGCAGCCGCAGTAATTCAACGAGCCCTAGATGTTATTTCAATTTTGGGGATATTAAGTTAAGAAATATTCTGAGTGCAGTCTCACAAGCCAGACCAATTAATACGCTCCAAAAATCCCTGAGATTTAGTTAAAAAGACATCTCTTTTGAGGCAGCTTTTCTCATGATATACAATACAAAATATAAATTGTAGTTTTTGTGGTTAAAACTTTAAGTATAACTAAAATAAATAATTCCGTAAAATTATTACCTTCAAACGATTCGTTTCATATGGCGGAGCAGAGCTGTTACTGGGCTTTACAAATTACTTGAAACAGAGATACAACAAACGGACTATATATTTATTGGCATGGATGTATGTACCTGGCGTGTTTGTTAGCATTTTTCGATTATGTTTACTTGGATCTGAAAACTGCCAAAATAAAATAGACTTGCTTATTCATTGTATCGAGAGAAAAAAAAAATGATGAAAAATATGGTATCCAAAATTTTGTTATGTGCTTGCTATTATGCTAAATGGGTATTTCAAAGAAACGAGTATGCTGATCGTGTCGTACCAAGTGTTCAAGGCTGTCAAATGCACAATTTATCTTTTTATCGCTTTTGAACTCATGGTAATCCAAAAAGTTGCGAAGTGGGTAAATCATCTTAAAACTAGAGAGGCACTCTTTCGTTTTTAGGACCTTGACTGTATAACGTCCAACTTTTGGCTAAAACGGAAGCTTTGGCCGAAAAAAGGCCAGACCTGCTAAAGATCTTTTGCTCCAAAAGATTTTTTTTTCTAACACTATCCTATTGGTTTTTTTTTTTTTTTTGTTTTTTTTTTTTGTTTTTTTTTTGTTTTTTTTTAACTGACTAATGTCAAACCAAAACGTCCTGCTTGGAAAACTGAGCTAGGGATATGGGGGATCTGTAAAAATAAAAATTGCTGATAGCATGCATAATATTGCTTCATAAGATCAAGCTCGTTTCTTTGAAATGTATCTCAGCGTTTACATGAACTTTCTTCGCACTACAAGCCTAAGAGTTTCTTTCTTTATGTTTCACTGCACTGTAAATAAAATGCACTCAATTTCAGTGCAAGGTCTCAAATGTTACCAGTGTAATTCACTTGAAGACTATGACTGTGGTGAAAAATTTGACCCAAAGGTCTCGAAAATTCAGCCAAAAGAATGCAAAGCTCCCAACGCACAGTATTGTATTAAGTCCACAGGAATTTTTGAGGGTTAGTATATATCAACCTTATTAAAGTAATTTGCTTTCTTTTATGTGTTTAACTTTTTTTTTATCAGGCATCTCTTGAAAATAAAGCCTTACATTTTCATCAGACCAACTATATCTGGAATGACACAGGGAAGTGTAATACGGTTTAATGATAATATTTTAATGTAAGTTTCTTTTATGTTTTGTTGGTTTTTTCTGAGGACGGCTCTTGGATATAGGATCGAAATATTCATTTAAAGTTTGCATTCCAGTGTCCTATCGAAAAAAAGTGACTTTTTTAAACTTTTCAACAAATATTCAATGTATTTTCAGTTCCGTAATTCTTTTTACCAGCAAATAAAATATATGTCCATGGGTGCACCTCTATTAAGTTTACTGGCGAGTATATGTAGAACAAATTTTTTTTACATGTCTTCGAATAAGATTAAACATACTTAAAACATAAGAAATTCACGTTTAATATTTTCCAAATTCAAAATGAGAATGATTTAGATTAGTCGTGACTTTTACTATTAGAAAAATAATGTTTGTAGTAGCACTTTTTTTGGATTGAATTTTTTTTGGACTTTGAAATTATTCAACATTTTGTTAAGTAGCCTATCTTAGAATGACATAAAACATACATTAATAATATTTAATTTTTTAATAAAGTTGGGTTATATTTTTCGGAAATAAAAACCAACGTTTGAACTACATCTGATTTTATTAATAATATTTGTTTTTTTTTTTTTAATAAAGTTGGGTTTTAGTTTTCAGAAATAAGAACATCCATCTTTAAATACAACTGATTTTATTAATAATATTTGATTTTTTTTAATAAAGTTGGCTTTTATTTTTCAGAAATAAGAACATCCACGTTTAAAGTAAATCTGATTTTTTTTTAATAATATTTGATTTTTGAATAAAGTTGGGTTATAGTTTTCAGAAATAAGAACATCCACGTTTAAAATACGTCTGTTTTTTTAAATAATTTTTGATTTTATAGTAAAGTTGGGTTTTAGTTTTCAGAAATAGGAACATCCACGTTTAAAGCATATCTGTTTTTTAATAAAATTTGATTTTTTTTAATAAAGTTGGGTTTTAGTTTTCAAAAATAAAAAACATCCACGTTTAAAATACATTTGATTTTATTAATATCATTTGATTTTTCAATAAAGTTAGGTTTTAGTTCTCGGAAGTAAGAGCATCCACGTTTAAAATACATCTGATTGCATTAATAATATTTGATTTTCTGTGATTTTATTAATAATATTTGATTTTTGAATAAAGTTGGGTTTTATTTTTCAGAAATAAGAACATCCACGTTTAAAATACATCTGATTGCATTAATAATATTTGATTTTCTGTGATTTTATTAATAATATTTGATTTTTGAATAAAGTTGGGTCTTAGTTTTCAGAAAAAAGAACATCCACGTTTAAAATACATCTAATTTTATTAATAATATTTGATTTTCTAATAAAGTTGGGATTTTAGCTTTCAGAAATAAGAACATCCACGTTTAAAATACATCTGCTTTTATTAATAATATTTGATTTTTTAATAAAGTTGGGTTTTAGTTATCAGAAATAAGAACATCCATGTTTAAAGCATATCTGTTTTTTTTAAATAAAATTTAATTTTTTTTAATAAAGGTGGGTTTTAGTTTTCAAAAATAAGAACATCCACGTTAAAAATACATTCGATTATATTAAAATCATTTGATTTTTCTATAAAGTTAGGTTTTAGTTCTCGGAAGTAAGGGCATCCCCGTTTAAAATACATCTGATTTTATTAATAATATTTGATTTTTTAATAAAGTTGGGTTTTAGTTTTCAGAAATAAGAACATCCACGTTTAAAATACATCTGATTTTATTAATAATATTTAATATTTTAATAAAGTTGGGTTCTAGTTTTCGAAATAGGAACATCCACGTTTAAATTATATCTGTTTTTTCAAATAAAATTTGTTTTTTTTTTAATAAAGTTGGTTTTAGTTTTGAAAAACAAGAACATTCACGTTTAAAATACATTTGATTTTATTAATATTATTTGATTTTTCAATATACTTAGGTTTTAGTTCTCTGAAGTAAGAGCAGTCACGTTTAAAATATATCTGATTTTATTAATAATATTTTATTTCTTAATAAAGTTGGGTTTTAGTGTTCAGAAATATGAACATCCACCCTTAAATTCAACTGATTTTATTAATAATATTTTTTTTTTAATGAAGTAGGGTTTTAGTTTTCAGAAATAAGAACATCCACGTTTAAAGTAAATCTGATTTTATTAATAATATATGATTTTTTATAAAAAGTTAGGTTTTAGTTTTCAGAAATAAGAACATCCACCCTTAAATTCAACTGATTTTATTAATAATATTTTTTTTTAATGAAGTAGGGTTTTAGTTATCAGAAATAAGAACATCCATGTTTAAAATACATTTCATTTTATTAACAATATTTGATTTTTTAATAAAGTCGGGTTTTAGTTTTCAGTAATAAGAACATGCAGGTTTAAAATACATCTGATTTTAATAATAATATTTGATTATAAATTTGGGGTTTTAACTTTCAGAAATAAGAACATCCACGTTTAAAATACATCTGATTGTATTAATAATGTTTGATTTTCTGTGGTTTTATTAATAATATTTGATTTTTGAATAATATTGGGTTATAGTTTTCAGAAAAAAGAACATCCATGTTTAAAATACATCTGTTTAAAATATTAAAAAATGGAAGTTCTTAATAAAAGAACATTCATGTTTAAAATATTATTAATAATATTTGATTTTTTAATAATGTTTGATTTAGTTTTCAGAAATAAGAACATCCACATTTAAATACATCTGATTTTATTAATAATATTTGATTTTTTTTTAATAAAGTTGGGTTTTAGTTTTCAGAAATAAGAACATCCATGTTTAAAGTACACCTGATTTTATTAATAATATTTGATATTTTAATAAAGTTGGGTTTTAGTTTTCAGAAATAGGAACATCCACGTTTAAAGCATATCTGTTTTTTTTTAATAAAGTTTGATTTTTTTTAATAAAGTTGGGTTTTAGTTTTTAAAAATAAGAACATCCACGTTTAAAATACATTTGATTTTATTAATATCATTTGATTTTTCAATAAATTTAGGTTTTAGTTCTCGGAAGTAAGAGCATCCACGTTTAAAATACATCTGATTTTATTAATAATATTTGATTTTTTTAATAAAGTTGGGTTTTAGTTTTCAGAAATATGAACATCCACCTTTAAAATACATCTTATCTTATTGATAATATATGATTTTTTATGGTTTTATTAATAATATTTGATTTTTTAATAAATTTGGGTTTTAGTTTTCCGAAAAAGAACATCCACTTTTAAAATACATCTTATCTTATTGATAATATTTGATTTTCTAATAAAGTTTTTTTCGGAAATAAAAACGTCAACGTTTAAAATACATCTGATTTTATTAATACTATTTGATTTTTTAATAAAGTTGAGTTTTAGTTTTCTGAAATAAGAACATCGCTGTTTTAAATACATCTGATTTTATTAATAATGTTTAATTTTTTAAAATAAAGTTGGGTTTTAGTTTTAAGAAATAAAAACATCAACGCTTAAAATACATCTGATTTTATTAATAATATTTGATTTTGAATAAAGTTGGGTTTTAGTTTTTAGAAACAATAACATCCACATTTAAATACCTCTGATTTTATCAATAATATTTATTTTTTTTAAATATTGTTGGGTTTTAGTGTTCAGAAACACAAACATCCACGTTTAAAATACATCTGCTTTTATTAATAATATCTAGTTTTATTAATAATATTTGATTTTTTAATAAAGTTGGGTTTTAGTTTTCAGAAATAAGAACATCCACGGTTAATGCATATCTGTTTTTTTTTAATAAAATTTGATTTTTTTTAATAAAATTTGGTTTTAGTTTTCAAAAATAAGAACATCCACTTTTAAAATACATTTGATTTTATTAATAATATTTGATTTTTCAATGAAGTTAGGTTTTAGTTCTCGGAAGTAAGAGCATCCACGTTTAAAGTAAATCTGATTTTATTAATAATATTTGATTTTTGAATAAATTTGGGTTTTAGTTTTCAAGAAAAAGAACATTCACCTTTAAAACACATCTGATTTTATTAATAATATTTGATTTTTTAATAAATTTGGGTTTTAGTTTTGAGAAATAAGAACATCCACGTTTTAAATACATCCGATTTTATTAATAATTTTTATTTTTTTTAATAAAGTTGGGTTTTAGTTTTAAGAAATATAAAAATAAACGTTTAAAATACATATGATTTTATTAATAATATTTGATTTTCTTATGAAGTTGAGTTTTAGTTCTCAGAAATAAAAATATCCACGTTTAAAATACATTTGATTTTATTAATAATATTTGATTTTTTTTTTTAATAAAATTGGTTCTTAGTTTTCAGAAATATGAACATCCATCTTTAAAATACATTTGATTTTATTAATAATATTCGATTTTTTCTAATAAAGTTGGGTCTTAGTTTTCAGAAATATGAACATCCACCTTTAAAATACATCTGATTTTATTAATAATATTTGATTTTTTCTAATAAAGTTGGGTTTTAGTTTTCAGAAATATGAACATCCATGTTTAAAATACATCTGATTTTATTAATAACATTTGATTTTTTAATAAAGTTGGGTCTTAGTTTGAAGAAATACTAATAAAGTGAGGTTTTAGTTTTCAGATATAAGAACATTTATGCATACCCTAATTCTACACAATACTTTTCAAAAGACATTATTATATCATTTCCATCATTGGGCTGTCATATCATCACTAGATCAGGTTACAATAAGTCAACTGTTTTTAAGTTAGATTCATTTAGGTTATGTTACAATAGACAACTCGAGTACCTGCAGTCAAATAGCTTCATTCACATTTGAAAAAGTAAAGATACTGACACATTTTCATTACAACATCTGCTGCCCTCTTATCACCTATAGTTATAGATGGCAGCACACCAACTGAAGCACTGGGGCCTAGTGAGAGAGACATGCAAAAAGTTAGGTTCATTTAGGTTCACTTATCGGGGCGCCATAAAAATTTTATTAATAAAATCAAATGTATTTTAAAGGTGGATGTTCATATTTCTGAAAACTAAGACCTAACTTTATTAAAAAAATCAAATACTATTAATAAATCAAATGTATTTTAAACGTGGATATTTTTATTTCTGAAACTAAAACCCAACTCTATTAGAAAACCAAATAGTATTAATAAAATCATATGTATTTTAAACGCTGATGTTTTTGTTTCTTAAAATTAAAACCCAACTTAATTAAAAAAAATTAAATATTATTAATAAAATCAGATGTATTTTAAACGTGGATGTTCTTATTTCTGAAAACTAAAACCCAACTTTATTAAAAAAAATTAAATATTATTAATAAAATCAGATGTGTTTTAAAGGTGAATGTTCTATTTTCTGAAAACTAAAACCCAAATTTATGACAAGATCACATATTATTAATAAAACCATAAAAAATCGTATATTATCAGTAAAATCGGATGTATTTTAAACGTGGATGTTCATATTTCTGAAAGCTAAAACCCAACTTTATTAAAAAATCAAATATTATTAATAAAATCAGATGTACTTTAAACGTGGATGCTCTTACTGCCGAGAACTAAAACCTAACTTTATTGAAAAATCAAATATTATTAAATCAAATGTATGTTAAACGTGGATGTTCTTATTTTTGAAAACTAAAACCCAACTTTATTAAAAAAAATTAAATTTTATTAAAAAAAAACATATATGCTTTAAACGTGGATGTTCTTATTTCTGAAAACTAAAACCCAACTTTATTAAAAAATCAAATATTATTAATAGAATGAGATATTATTAATTAAATCAGATGCACTTTAAACATGGATGTTTTTATTTCTGAAAACTAAAACCCAACTTTATTTGTTAAAAAATCCAATATTATTGATAAAATTATAGGTATTTAAATGTAGATGTTATTATTTCTGAAAACTAAAACCCAACTTTATTCAAAAATCAAATATTACTAATAAAATCAGATGTATTTTAAACGTTGATGTTTTTATATCTTAAAACTAAAATCCAACACTATTTAAAAAATTAAATTATTAATAAAATCAGTTGTATTTAAAGGTGGATGTTCTTATTTCTGAAAACTAAAATCTAACTTTATTAAAAAATCAAATATTATTTATAAAATCAGATGTATTTTAAACGTGGATGTTCCTATTTCCGAAAACTAAAACCCTACTTTATTAAAAAATCAAATATTATTTATAAAATCAGATGTATTTTAAACGTAAATGCCCTTATTTCCAAGAACTAAAACCTAACTTTATTGAAAAATCAAGTAATATTAATAAATTCAAATGTATTTTAAACGTGAATGTTCTTATTTTTAAAAACTAAAACCCACCTTTTTAAAAAAAATCAAATTTTATTAAAAAAACAGATATGCTTTAAACGTGGATGTTCCTATTTCTGAAAACTAAAACCCAACTTTATTAAAATATCAAATATTATTAATAAAATCAGATTTATTTTAAAGGTGGATGTTCTTATGTCTGAAAACTGAAACCCAACTTTATTAAAAAATCAAATATCATTAATAAAATCAGATTTATTTTAAACGTGGATGCTCTTACTTCCGAGAACTAAAACCTAACTTTATTTAAAAATCAGATGCTATTAATATAATCAAATGTATTTTAAACGTGGATGTTTTTTTTGAAAACTAAAACCCAACTTAATTAAAAAAAATCAAATTTTACTTAAAAAACAGATATGCTTTAAACGTGGATGTTCCTATTTCTGAAAAATAAAACCCAACTTTATTAAAATATCAAATATTATTAATAAAATCAGATGTACTTTAAACGTGGATGTTTTTATTTCTGAAAACTAAAAACCAACTTTATTTAAAAAAAAATCAAATAGGCCTATTGTGGATAAAATCAGATGTATTTAAACGTGGATGTTCTTATTTCTGAAAACTAAAACCCAACTAGATTAAAAAATCAAAAATTATTAATAAAACCAGATGTATTTTAAACGTGGATATTCTCATTTCTGAAAGAGAAAATCCCAACTTTATTAGAAAATCAAATATTATTAATAAAATCAGATGTATTTTAAACGTGGATGTTCTTTTTTTGAAAACTAAAACCCAACTTTATTTAAAAATCAAATATTATTAATAAAATCACAGAAAATCAAATATTATTAATAAAATCACAGAAAATCAAATATTATTAATACAATCAGATGTATTTTAAACGTGGATGTTCTTATTTCTGAAAACTAAAACCCAACTTTATTAAAAAATCAAATATTATTAATAAAATCAGATGTATTTTAAACGTGGATGCTCTTACTTCCGAGAACTAAAACCTAACTTTATTGAAAAATCAAAGGATATTAATATAATCAAACGTATTTTAAACGTGGATTTTCTTATTTTTGAAAACTAAAACCCAACTTTATTAAAATATCAAATATTTTAATAAAATCAGATGTACTTTAAACGTGGATGTTCTTATTTCTGAAAAGTAAACCCCAACTTTATTTAAAAAAATCAAATATTATTGATAAAATCAAATGTATTTAAACGTGGATGTTCTTATTTCTGAAAACTAAAACCCAACTTTATTATAAAATCAAAAATTATTAAAAAAATCAGATTTATTTTAAACGTTGATTTTCTTATTTATGAAAACTAATACCCAACTTTATTCAAAAATCCAATATTATTAATAAAATCAGATTTACTTTAAACGTGGATGTTCTTATTTCCTAAAACTAAAACCCAACTTTATTAAACATCAAATATTATTAATAAAATCAGGTATATTTTAAACGTTGATGTTTTTATTTCCGAAAACTATAACCCAACTTTATTAAAAATCAATTAGTATTAATGTATGTTTTATGTCATTCTAAGGTACGTAAAAAAAGTTGAATAATTTCGAAGTCCAAAAAAAATTAAATCCAAAAAAATTTGCTACTACAAAAATTATTTTTCTAAAAGAAAAAGTCACGACTAAAATATCTATATCATTCACATTTTTAATTTGGAAAATATTAAATGTGAATTTCTTATGTTTTAAGTGTTTTATCTCATTCGAAGACATGTCAAAAAAGTTGAAAAAATATATCATGTTCGAAAAATAATAAAAAAGCTAAAAACAAACTTCAAAAAAAAGTATGAAACAAATGGGGGGTTGGGGTCCCAAAAAAGTTGGAGGGAGGGGGCCCCTTGGAGGTTGGGGATAGGGGATCTTTGGAGCTTGAGGTCCTTGGTGGTTAGGGTCATTGATGGTTGCTGTCTTTTGTGCTTCAAACTTATAATCATCTCACTAGTTGATTTCTAAGGATTTCTAAAGATTGTTCTAAATTTCTTTATTAAAATTCTTTTCTTGGCATCTACATCACTATTAGTATCAACTTTTTAGTATACTACAATGTTAGAGCATACTTTATATTGACAACACTGTTCAAATGGTATTTGTGCATTATAAAGAACACGTCCGGGAAGTAAAGCTAGGTCAAGTCACAAGGTCATCTTGCCATCGTTAATCGTTTCCGTAGATTGATGCCAACGATGTTATTCCAAATTTATAATAAATTGCCTATGAGTTAGCAACCCCTTCGGGATTACCTTAACTGGTAAGCAGTTTAACCCTTTTTTACCATCTTCATACAATCCAATTAAAAATGTTACCGAGCTTTGTTTCACCCCGTATTATTCAATCACCAATTAAGATCATTCATAGCAGAGTTATTCTAATGGAATACCTTTTTTCGCAAATTGAGTTAGTTACCTTAACTCATAAGCAGTTTAACCCTTTTTACCACCTTCATACAATCCAATTAAAAATGTTATGGAGCTCTGTTTCACCCCTATTATTCAATCACTAATTAAGCATGTTCAGAGCAGAGTTACGCAAATAGAATACCTTTTCGCAAATTGAGTTAGCTATAATACCGCTAATAATGTAAACGACACTGACGAAAACCCTGATGCCAATAAGCCACAGATTATTAATCTGTTTGACAAGTACGAAAAAACATGATTTTTTGGCCTCCGGGTGAAACCAGTATTTTTACAAAACGACTATTAAACCTTTGAATACGCTATATAAAGTTGCTTAGTTTTGGTTATTGAGCCTAGAAAAACATGTCTGACAAGTCTTGTTCCGTCTGTATCAATAGATGACTGCCCGTGGTAAGGCAAGTACCGGTGCAACTGCACACCTGCCAATGCCTCAGGCTTGTAGGCGTCAAATCCATTGCACTTTTGACCATATTATATCAAGGAAATATCTTTAAAAAACCTGTCTGATTGCTTGGTCGCATTATATGACCATAATATAACATATTTGCTCGCTTTATACGTCCATAATATAGAGGGTTTGGTCGTTTTATACAACTAGTCGTGAAATATATAAATACATTACTACTCTCGCCAAAGAGGGGTTTGTCAAAAAACATGTGACTGCGGTAAATGCTATGTGGGTAGAACCTTTCAAAGTTGGAAAAACACCTGCAACAGTATAAAACGCCTGCAACAGCATAACTAAGGCATTAAATTCAAACAGTGTTCATAATTCTTTTGATTTTATTCTAAAGAGCCATATTTTTGAAAACCTCAGCCACGTTATACTTTTTGAAAATACCTCCCTCAGTAGCAATGGTTTGGAAATTAAACAAGTTGTACGTGAGGCAATCGAAATTTAACTTAAGAAAAACAGTAATATTTCTTTAAATAGGAATTTGGGGGAGTATTCACTCAATGTTCTATACACAAATTTAATTAAAAATGAATTAACAAATTATATTGAAAAAACAATAGCCAATATATCAGAAGAACTTTTACCAGTTACAAGAAGAACTTTTAGGTAAGTTGCTAAATAGGCAAGGTTAGCTTTGATAGTATGTTCTTAATTTGCACCTCAATGAATTGTCTCTTTTCGTATGGTTTCGTCGTCAATCCTGGTTGAACTTCGCTGAAGTAACGATTTTGGGACAGTTTTATCCCAGGAATCATTACTGTAACAGGAAACTGTAAATAGGAAACGCTTCATCGAAGTCATATTCAACTAGCATGGTTAGATAGTTGCACAAAATCCGTTCATTGTTGAATTAATTCCAAAAGTATTTGAGCTTTCTAAAGTGCAAACAGCAAAGTGACTTTCTGTTCCGCTATGGATTGTCTACAAAACCTTTTTCTTAGGAACAAATATGTTTATAATGGGGAAATGATTAAATGATTAATGATTTAGACTTTGATTAATTGCTTTAGACTTTATTCAAAGCTGTAAGAAAAGCAGATAGAGAGAATTTTTAATTCTTTTTATGAGCTACACGTCTCCTATATCAATTACGGTGTTCACATTATGCTACTCAAAACTTAACTTAATCCTTCTCTTATTTGAATTTTACTGTAGATGCTCGAAATCTTGAAAACTTTACAGTTCGTTACCATGAACTGTTTGAAAATTACATCCAAGGCGAATCTGAATTGAATTATTTCCCCCCCCCCCCCATAACGTAGCTGGGAAGTTTAAACCATCCATTCTTGATTCCCGTATTTTGTCAGGTGCATTGTAGTAGTTACTTCGTAAGCGGCTTTAGCATAACGATTTTTTTTCATTCATTAGATCTAGCATTAAACTTTTAGCGAACTTTAGTTCAGTAAAATGATTTGTTATCTTTTTCCCGCATAATAATATCTGTTTTAAACGCAAGCTAAAAAATTCAAAAATAAAGCTAAATGTAATGTTTGAAAGCAATGAAAAGCTGAATCCAAAGATTAAGTTTTTAGAGCCTGATCTATGACAGAGGTTGAACAGTTCGATTGACTTTGCTAAATTTTTTTTACCATGCTTAACAAATTACCTGTATTAACTGTAATCAGGATATGCCGAAAGCCTTTGTGTTCTTTTTTTGTTTTGTTTTTATGAGACTTACAAAAGAGAAAATGAATATTTGCTTGTCATTTGCTTTTGTATCCTCCCAAATGTGATTCATTTCAAATGTATCATTCAAAAAATTATTCAATATATTTTCTTTGAAAAGCTAAGAAATTTTGTTTTAAAGGGGAATTTACTTGTTACTTTGTATAGCCTTGAGAAGACTACCGTTGCTAGTACAAATTATAACTAATTCCTGTTATCTTTTAGGCCAGCTTGGGACAAAAAGATTCTGCTCAGATCGCTATCTACATAACTTCTGTGACTATATAAGAAGGCCCGGTAAGTAGTGTTTGAAAAAAAAGACACTGGTTGACAATAAGGTACCTTAAAAATCATTTGGCGAGCCTCAGGGTCGGCTGACCGTCTCAAAGACAAAGGGTCCATTAGCGAATTCTCCGAGGGGACTAGCTGTCATCAAAAGCTTTCAAGAATTAGTTGTTTGGCTGTGAAATTTGAAGAAAAATACAGTGAAATTTGCTTTCCTTTTGTCAGCGAGTCTGTAACTCAAAGTGGATTGCACCACAAGGAACTCCCAACGTGGCCCAATGACTCAAATTATAATTCTTTTGAGATTATTTTTAGCATTCTCTGACCAGGCATGGTGGAATATTTTTAGGGACTCCCTTTCCTGAGCTTTCTGCTCCATTTAATAAAAAAAATACACTTTCTAATAATGTAAGTTTCATTAGAGTTGAACATCTCTATCTCTAGCGCAAAAGTGGGAAGTTAAATGATTTTTCTAAGATTTCGGGAAAGCAAGTCTCGTCTTTTTAGTCTTGTGAAGTTTAGTCGGATCTCTTATCCAAGCTCTACAAGCTATGGTAAGACCGCCCCACCAATTCTAAATAATATCACCACATAAACTAAAAAAGCTTATAATGGACAAAATAGTGGTAGCTCTTTAAGGTGAATGGCCTTGAAGACATTCAATACCTTATACCTTAGCGCTAAGCATATTTTGCAACTACAACTTTTGCAAGCAACTACAGCGCTAAGCATATTTTGTTTTGTTAGGGGGGGGGGGGGGGGGTAGAAGGAAAGAAAAACAACTTCAAATTGCTGAACATCATATAAAGAGGAAATTTGGCTCAGCAGATGAAAGCTGGCAATATACTATGGTAGCTTACCTTGATACAATAATTTGACAAGTAATAGAGTGGTAGCAGAGATAATCAAACTATAAAGTGTACAGCAGAGTCGAAATCTAATTGGCGGATTGTAAAGCGGCCTTGTTGTTGCTATACAATTACACGACAGAGTGAATATTTCTGATGATACCTAGCCAATGATGAAGTATAAAAATGTAGCGACAAGAAATGTGAGCTTACCGTTTTTTTTTTTTTTTTTTTTTTTTTTTTTTTTTTTTTTTTTTTTTTTTTTTTTTTTTTTTTTTTTTTTTTTTTTTTTTTTTTTTTTTTGGTGAAGATAAATACACTGCTGACTACAACCCATAGTGCTACTGGATTATCATTACTGTAAATACCCTGTAAAAATCCATATTTTTTGGTGTGTGGTGTACCAAAAGAAGGTGGATCAAGGGTAACAGACCGTCAAAAATAGGAACTATACACGGGTCTGACGGTATAACCCTAAGGGGAGAGGGGTGATATCATACTAATAACTCATCATATTAAGCGATTTGCTTCCCAAGAAAAAAAGCTCCAGTGGCTCTATAATAAAAGTTTCCACTTAAAACCAGTAGGTACTTCCCCTTTCAAAAGTTATAGTCAGTGTTTGGCTCTGCTAATTAATAATTTCTGTACTAATTTATAGTCTAATTAATTTATTCTTTAATGTAAATGTCACGTCCTGATATTTTGCGTTTCTAACGTACAACGTCTGGAGCAAGCTCCTAAAGGTTGATTTTTGCCGTAGTAAAAGAAAAGATCGCTTTTTCTTTCTCTAACAATTAAAATCTCACATGTCACCGAAATGACGTGTAATGTCTCATCATGTTTTTTCCATACAGTCACATCTGGAGGATGCTTCTACGGGTTGATTTTCGCCATAGTAAATATTTTGCATATTTTGCAGGAGGTTGATCTGAGCTATAAAAAGTACTTCTACAAGAACTGCTTGCTCATATCAATTGAATAATGTACGCGGAATCAATATATAATTGAAAATAAAGTAAAAATAATAATCATTCTAAGAAACAATAAAGAAAAAGGATATATATTGAAGTATGCTATAAAATAATGTGTGTCAATTGGATTCATTTGACTTTTACTGATGCATTTTCAATCTCTGCCTCTGTAATGTAAATCATCAGCCCGATTTTACGTAAATGTTTAATTTCAGGTGATGGCCGAGAATACAGATCGTGCATTTATACATGCCAAGGTGAAGCATGCAACGGGTCCTCTGGAATGGCACTGAGCTTAGCAACTTTAGTTGGCGCATTTCTCCTGATTGGCTCTTTAAGACAATAGTCTAACAATTTTTAATTGTGCTGTGAAAGAAGATCTTTGCACTTTCTGAAATAAATTCCCACTTCAAGGGCAGTACCTCGTTTAATTATATAGATATCTTTTTAATAAAACATTTTTTCTATTAATATGGCTTTCAAAATCGATACAATATTTAAACCTGTTCTCTCTCCCCTGTACCATCATACCTCCAAAAACTCACTCATTCCGCTAAAGTTTGTATCTAGAACATCAAATCATCTGCTTAGTCTTAGCCTAGGGGAGTTATACCTTTCAGTTTTTTTTTGTCCCCTAGCCTTTTCTGTGTCCCTCAGGACAAACTTTATCCAAATAGGCCTTATGCACTGAACGAGTATAATGCATTACCCTTCTTACCTCCTGATTCCACGTCAAACCAACATTACAGAAAGAAATTTGACAATTGAGTACAATAATATGGAACAAGAAAACATTATATTTGTTTGATATGTTTACCTATATTTGTTTAATAAACTCTGATTTGTGCTTTCCTGAAAGCGTTTTATAGAGCATCAAGTACAGCCAGTTGGTAATAACAAGTCCTTGTTTACAAAATGGCTGTCGAAGCGTTTGAGCTGAAAATTGTTATTATATGCAGCAAATGCGAATAGATAAATCCTTACATTCTCAAATCATTGATAGCTTTTATTCAGTTTAAGCTTTGATCTTGTTCTTTCCTTTCATTATAAAACTCTTTTACAAACTTAATATCTATTGCTTTTCATATCACATTCAGGATTACCTAAACATGAAATGGGCTACCTCAATCCTCAGCTCTTTGAGCCAAATTTAACTTTAATGTAACAGTGCTTCGAGAATAGGGGGAATAGAATTATGAGGAATACTTCGGCCAGTACTCTGATATACATTAACAACGTTTCCTGTTAAAAGAAAACTCATTGGAAAAACAGGCTAAATCCAAGCTGCAGACTGACCAAGATAAAGAACGAACTAAGCTCTGACTCCATGCAAAAAAATATAAGTCCTGAATCGACAGAAACAAGCTACGTCCAAGCTGCAGAAGTTTTGTGACATGGCATGAAAAGGACTTTAGCCCTAACCTAGGGCAAAAAAGAGCGTATTCTTAAATTGGTGCAAAGACCAACCAAGTTTTGACTCAGTGCAAAACGAGCTAAGGGTTGAATAAACGTGGAATAAAGCATGGCGCCCTATTTTACTTTTTTGGGCAACAGGATGGAATAGGACCTCTTTGGAGGGGATAACTTCCTAAAATCCTGTAACTGGAATGTCTACCAGAACGCATCCGATTCTACCCAGTATGAAATCGATTCCTGAATTCGTTGGCATCAGGGCATTTAACAAAAGAGGTGGATTGATATTCGACAAGCTTGACTGAAAGCAACAGCTAGTTTCCTAGTTATGCCTTTCAGTGTTTTCCAATTTGACTTCTCAATGGGGGGGGACCTTAATTATTATCGTCAGGGTATCTTCTAAAAGGGGTTTTCAGATCTCAACCTCACTTCGTTAAGAGTAATAGTTAATGTCCTACATATACATTTTATTGCCGTCCTGGCTAAGTGGACGTACGCTGGGTTGAGAATTCTTTGTCCAAGGGACACGGGATCGATCCCTGGCGTGGCCAGTTATTTGTTTGGGACGCCGGTCAGTGGTGTGACTCTGTAAGCTCAGCCAGAGTGACCCAGCTCTAAATGGGTACCTGGAGAAATCTGGGAAGGTAAGCAGGAAGGGTGTGCGAAAGCACAGGATGGCTGGCCCCCAGCCCCCCCCCCCATTGCACTTCCTGGCTGAAGGGCCACGAAACGGAGATTAGCATCGCCGGTTTGGACCTTAAGGGTCTAGTGCTGTCATACTTACTTTTACTTTTTATACTTTTCAGAGTCCGTGATCTATATTATCTCTGTGGGAGAGGAGAAAGGAGGTAAAACAAAACTTTTCTTGAGGACATCTACCAGAACAACGCGAGAGGCTTCAATCAAGATCAGTGGGAATTAAAAGCTAAGCTGATAATTGTATCTCTCTAAACTTTGCACCTGATCTGACCTCTGTCTGTGGAAGAGGGGGGCTTCGAATTAATCGTCGGCTTGACGTTACTTTTTTTTTATCATTAGGTAAATAGGCTGATGGAAATAAATGAAGCCTGTAAAAATGATCAGACAGTCGGAAAAACCCCTTACCCTCTTCCAAACATTTTTTCTAGTGACGCCTCTGCCCATAGATGGGGGGGGGAGTATATAAGCTTAATGAAATATTAGTCATTTGCAAATATGCCAGAAGAGGCTATTGGATTCAAACTAAACTTAGTGGTAAGTAAAAGGTAGTGTCTTGGTTTTATCTTTTGGGTGTCCGGACACAAGTCGGTCTTTTCATAAGGGAAGGATCCCTCAATTAAGGTTGTCAGGACATCCATCAGTGAGCAATGGCACATATCAAACAGCCTTGATTGGATGTAAGAGCTGGTCTTCTACCTATACCTTTTGGGGATTAGAACTGGATCTAACATCATTTCAACCAAACTTTATTGACAGTAATAGTAATTTGACTAGTTTTACCTTTTGTGGTCTTCTATGATCTGAGCTCTGTGGGAGGAAAGAAGTTGCATCCATAAATTTTGTCATTAGGACATCTACCGGAAGAGCTTGTTGGATCTCAGCCAGCTTTGACAGGAAGAAAGACATAAATAAAAGTTCAAATAGGGATAAAATCCTTTTAATAGACAGTGTTTTTTATAACAGTGATAGAAATTCACAAAAATACCAGATATTTCGGTCACATATACAGTGACCGTCATCAGTAGTAAAACTACTGATGTTTTACTACTGATGACGGTCACTGTATATGTGACCGAAATATCTGGTATTTTGTGAATTTCTATCACTGTTATAAAAAACACTGTCTATTAAAAGGATTTTATCCCTATTTGAACTTTTATTTATCGTCATGGAAAGGCAGTGTGGTCTCCGAAATTATCTAAGAAAGACATAGTATTATAATTATGCTTTTTGTAAGTCCTTATCCTATCTAACCTCTGTTGGGGAAAGAAGGGAGGCTCCTAAATTCTTGTCATCCTGATATCTTCCTTAAGTCATTGTTGTATCTCAACCAAAATTAGTACGAGTTAAGTCCAAGTAGCATAAATAGTATTCTGCCTTTCCATAGCATCGTCCTTCCCATCGTGATATCTAAAAGAAAAGGTTGTCGGATTTCAACTAAAATTGATAGAACTTCTCGAAAAACTACCAGGAAAGTGTCTTAGTAATGCCTCGTTGTTATTCATAACTTATCTAGTTTTCCTGGGAGGGGGCTGAGAAAGGAGGCTCTAATTTATCGTTGTCACGTAACTTCCAGAAGACATGGTAGGATTTCAACGAGGCGTAATCTGTCATTGTCCTAATTTTTCCTCTTGTGGGCGTCTGAGCTTGGTCTAAACACAGTAGGAAAGAGGGCTGGATAAAAGGCTCATTAGTCATTATCTTTAGAACATCTACGGGGTAGTGACTTCGAATTCCAAATAAGCTCAGAGAGAAGCAAGGGCTAGTAACCAAGTTGTGCATTTTTGCTGTCCGGGCGAAATTCAAACTCGATGGGGTAGGGGTCCATAAATTTTGTCATCAGGACATCTACCAGAAGGGCTTTTGCCTCTCAAGGAAACTTCATGGGAAGTAATTGTTAGTGTCCTGGACGGACTTTTGGGGCTCATATCCTGACCCGATTTTCATGGGAGAAAAGTTTTCTAAATTCTTGTCATCATAACACTCACCAGAACTGGTTGTCGGATCCCAATCAGATTTTATGGGAAGTAAAGGAATATGTCCAGCTCGTATTTTTTTGCACCTCGGGCCAATCCTGTCTCTATCAGATTGGGTTTAGGAGAGGCTAAATTCATGCAATCAGGATATCTGCCTTAACAAGGTATTAGATTTCAACGTATCTTGGAAAAATATGAGATCCAGTTTCTACGTTAATCCTTTCTAGGGTCCAGCCTGTTCAGACCTTTGTAGGAGGAGGGATATTCTTAAGGTTTGACGTCTGAAAGTCTACGACAACATTTTATTGCATCTAAAACAAACTATGAGATGTAAAAGGTAGTGTCCTAGTTGTGTGTTTCAGGGATCCATGACCTTTCTAAGGTAAAGGGAAACTTAAATTATAATTACAGGATATCTACTAATGAGTTGTTGACTCTAAGCCAAACCTAGCTAGAAGTTACAGTTATGCTCTTAAAGACCGGGATAGACCTAACTTCTGTGAAGGAGAAGTTTGATGTGAGATCCTAACCAAATTAGGGAGAAGTAGTTATTTTGGAATCCCTAATCTTAAGCTTTGTTACTAGGTGTACTGGTGGCATAAATTCAATCCTGACCAAGTACTAAGGGACTAGGAGTCTGCTCGATCTGATCTCTCTGGAGAATTAGCTGGCAAAATTAACTCATTGTACCCTGACAAATTTCTATAGTCTTAGAATCCATGCTTGATCTGGCCACTCATGGCAAAAAGCTATATTCTTGCCATCTGCATCCATCCGAAAGGTTTATCAAGTTTCAATCAACATTAGCAGCGATTTGTAATCCCAGTTTTAATTCCACCTTCAACGGGAGAGGGGATTCAAGTTAATCTCGATAACTTAAGCATCTATAGATAAGCATATTATCCGTATAAAGTTAGAACAAGTTCTAAATGAGCTTCTTTGTTTTGTTTGATTTTCAGATTAAAATACCTCTTCACATCTGCAGTTAACAGTTTTACAAACGGTCATAACTACAGAAAACTGTCCAGAGCCGTGATTCAGGTGTTGAGGACAAGTTATGGATAAAGAGATGTGTAAAAAGCAAAGTTGGGAGGATCCATTCCATCGCTAGCTCCTGTACATACAACTTTTTTCTCCAGTTTTCTAATTCCACTGCAAGGGCAAAAATGGCCCATGAAAGCTCCCCGTTATAATTAGTTGTATGTGCTGTGAAGCAACTGTAATCCATCGGTCGTAATTGTAGTTAAAACGCCACGGACTTTTTGCAACATAGGTCTAATGTTCTACTCAAAGACTCTTGAACTTTCAGCTTTATTCGGCATAGCAAAGAATGGTATAAAAGCTTTAAGTACAGAGTAGAATCCACTCTTTAACAAACTACTGTTTAATCTAGTCTGCAATGAACATTTGAACTTGATTAGCAAGTTAGAAAGGAATAAAAGTATTATTTCTTCTTTTTTTTCGTCAGAAACCAAAATAGGTGATTCTGAATAAGAATTTTCATATTGAATTCTATAACGCAGTCAAAAATTTCCTTCGTCAGTAGCTTTTGTTAATTATTTTTGAAGTTCACTTTTTAAAACACTTTGGTGGTTTGGATTGCTGTAAAAAAAAGGCACTTACGTGTTATAGTGACCCCACTTTGTTCTTGGTCTGTAATGCAACCGGTTTTCTGTGTCTTCTCGGAGATAATCACCTTAACCTGAGCGAGATAAAGTACTATGCAAGTACACTTTAATTAAATATTTAATATATAGCGGTAGTTAGGTTAGGGATTTAACATAATGCTTTCTGTGCGGCTTGATTTCCATAATTCTATGTTGTAGTTTTTATAATTTCGTTACGAAAGTATTGTATTTTCATCATATTTTGGTACGTTTCATTAGGATTAACCTTACTTCATTTCTTTAGTGTGGTCGCTATAGCACGTAAGTACCGAAAAAAATATTAGTTAGAAACATTGTATAATACTATTCTTTTTAATGAATTCAAACACCAAAATAGTTTCTTCGGTTTTCTGTAATTCTATCAATAGTGTTTTACTACAGACGCAAGTGTACATTTGCATTTAGAATACGAAGCTATATTTAAAATCTCCTATAATTTTTTTTCTCGAAAGAAGAATAAGGTGAAATTGACAAATAATGCTGATTATCAAAAAAAAAGATCTTTTGCTCGAAAGTTAAAACATTTATTTCCAAAGAAGATTTTACGCTGAATTGGAAACCCACAAATTACTTTCTTCTACAACTTTGGTATGATATTTTTTTTTCGGCGAGCTATCAAAAATTGAAACAAAAAACAAAAATTAAAAAATCAAAGTGGATGACCTATGAGTCCTAAGTTGCATACAATTACATTTTGAACTTTGCATGCAAAACCGCATCGGAATGTTTTTCCGAACAGCTAATATTTGGTTTCTTATATTCCAAAATGCTCACGTTTTACAATAAAAACCTTAAAAGATTACTGCCGATGATGGAAAAGTAATGACTGAATGTTCGAATTTAGTGTCGGGAATTAGTGTTTAATGCAGAAGGAATATCAGTTAGGAGAAAAAGTTTAATGTCTCGTACCCATTATCTAGTCTAAATATCTTCTGAGCTTGGTGAATTTGCTGAGGAACTGATGTCTCACCAGAACCAAGGTTGCTTCTTAAGAGCGTACAAGCCAATCACATTAAAAAACAAACAAGCATCCGATGAATATGCCAAATTAAATTAACACACAGATGATACTATTATATAATAATAGTAAGTTCTTTTATAATGTAATTTAGTGAAAAAGAAAAATTCGTAAAGTGCTAAATGTCTATGACACTTCAATTCGCCCATTTGAAGAAATCATCTTCGAAATAAATGAAATGATTGAACAGCTGCCAAGTTGGGTGTTTTTTTTTAAGAGTTGATAAGACGTATTTGAAACAGCTCAGAAGTAGCTGATTATGAGTGCTGCCAGAAAATTGACCAAAGAGAAGAAGTGCTACCTAGAGCTTCTTTTTTTATCAAGATTCAAATTAAAATACTGATATATCTTATTCAAATGTATTTGTGTTCCCCAGAGGAAGGGATATTGTGACCCCTGATGGCATTAATGCAGCAGATACAAAAAAAAAACTTACAATAGTCTTTACATCAAATCGGCTTGGTTGAATTGTTAAAATTTCAATTGCAAAACCAGAAACCTTTGGTCAGGTAAAAGCTGTTTGTTTTTTAACGGGGGCTTCTATTAAAATAAATTCAACTTGAACTGTTATATACGACCCAAAAGTAAATAGGTTATGTGCTTTATCGATTAGCCAAATGAAAAAAATTTCTGTAAATAATTGCAAGTTCAGATGCATAAGATTTTAGCACAGCCCCTTAAGTATTGTATCGCCATGAGAAAATACTTAAAGGTATTCCTTAAAGGGCGAAAGGATTTTCAGCTTGAATTTTTTTCACGTTTTAAGTAAAATTTTTACAAGTACTAAGCACAAACATTCAATCTTGTTATAAGCCAAATGTTTAATCAAGAAGAAATAGCTTTAGATTATCTTGATTTCATATAGAAATGTAAGAATTTCATGTAAAATCAGATAGACAGGTTGAAATAAAAAAAAAATTGAGCATTAGGACAAACATTAAGCTGTTAGCCTACGTCGATCAGCTTGGGAGCCGATTGGGAGCAGGGGACAATTTCCTCCCCTTTTAGATTTTTAGCCCTTTTTTATTTTGAAAACTCACTTTCTCGTATTTTCATTGAAAATGCTTGTCTTTGGCATTTTCACCAAAAAAATCAACCTCCTGGATTTGGAAAAATATATTTAAAACCCCGACCATTGTTTGCATGACACTAAAGATCTACTGTACAGGAATACCAGAACAAGACCGAAAGATGGTCTGAATCAGTGTCCATATCTTCTCATCAGTCTTCACAAGGGATTCAGCTTTCCTCGACACCAAAGTTTTTCAGAGCAAGGGTATTTTTGGAATCGATTTGCAGACTTTTTTTCATCCCCAGCTCTCTTGCATTTTTTTTTTCACACCAAAATTGTATCTGTTTTTTAAAGAAAAGAAGCTGATTGAGTCTGACACAGGTGGAATTACTGATCTTGTTGGACACTTTAGGATATGAGAAACTTTTGTTGCTCGAGATTCCGAATCTTCTTCCATGGATACAACAAACCAAGCAACTAGATACAACAAACCAAGCTTTTGTTGGTTTGTTGTATCTAGTTTTTGTTTAAATCCATTCCAATTTACCTTCTTCGATCTAAACTTATTGGACAGTTGATTCGTTGATTCGAACACTCTCCTAAGAGGCTCAAATTTCCCCTAAATTCTTCTTTACGACATCCTCCGACGAATTTTGGGGCAACTTTTTTCCCTTTGGCTCTAGGTGGTTTGCAAAAAAGGACAATCTTTGGCAATCCATCATCTTTCCTCCAAAAGCATGTCCTAGCCATCCGAATCTTTCTCTCATTATAGCGCTGGAAAGCGGGTTTGAACCAAATTTTTCGTACAGCTTTCTGCTTGAAAAATGATCAGCGAGATAGGTACCCAAAACAACCAGTAGACGGTTCTACTACAAAATCTCTAATAAAACCTGCTCCGTCTTTTTGAATGCCCACGTTTCAGAACCATGCTTGACCTCTGTCATCAATGTAGTATACCTTGGTTCGAAGCTTCGAAGACTTAAATTTCTATTCTTCCAAACTTTCTACAACTGTGAAGAAACACCCTCGGCCTTGGCTATTCTACCTTTAAAATCTTCACTACATCCACCATCTTTAGTAATAATACCTTTAGTAATAATAGTAATAATACAGATAAGTTAAGCTATCCGCTTGATCGAAATTCTCGTTATACAACATCATCTCTTCACTTATTTCCAGTCAAAGTGACCTACTCTTCTTAAAACTAATTTTGAATCCCATTATTGTGCCCTGAGCTCTAAAAACCTCGAAAAAATCATTCATTTTGCAAAATCATCATGTAGGATGTTTAAATCATCAACACAATCTAAGTCTTAGAAAGTTTTATTTTGCCAATTGATTCCATGTTCTCCCATAGCATTGTTATGTAATGGTTTATTAGTAATTAAGAATTATTAAACTATAAATTTTGACGTCTCAGAGCTTCGTTTCCACAGCACGATCAGATCTGATTTAAGAGATACGAATCCTTATAGGCTAACAGGGGTTAGAAACATTTTTCCAAGCTGCGGCGATAGGAATTTCTCCGATAGCGCTGGAGATTGTGTCAACTAGGCTAGCGCCACTCTCAATTAATGGGAGAGGATCGAATGTGTAGACATATAAATGTGGCCTCTTCTTTCTTGAGCTATCTGGAGATCAGATTCCTTTGGGAGCATTTACCTTGGAGACTTACGAACTAATTACCTATTATTAGACTAGACGCAGACATATAAATGAAATAAACACAGATAAAAAGACAATAGATTTATTGAACTTACATACTTAGTTGCACAGCAATGGGTCACTTCAATGACAATAATGGTGACCGAGATGAAAGAGTTAAAACTTCTATCTCAATGGATCTTCTCAAGTCAGACTTACGATTCAAATTAAAAAACACATCTACCCCACTTCCAAACGCAGTTCTTTCGTCCTGCGCTGTAAGGACTGCTTGCCATTGGCTCACGTGGCACAAGGACGTGAATCCTCGTCCAATAGTCTCTTTTAAATGTTTTTGATGATTCAAGCATTCACACGGTTTTTTTGCCATTTAAACTTTCTTAGAAATGTTGTGCATAGCATTTTTTTTGCTACTAATTATCTTAGCGAAATTCGAACGACTAGCGCCGTTGTTTGACTGAAGCTAGAATGCAATTTATCTTTTTGCTGATTAAAATTTTAGACTCTTGGAAGCGGTATTTGAACTCAATTAGGGGACGTTTAATTTCTGCCCGAATCATTTTTAGAAGGAAAGAATCTTGTATTTTAAATATATCGCTTTTTACTCCTGGTACAGCATTTGCCACGTTCCTTAGGACAAAATTCATCAAAATGACCCATTGAAATGGAGATAGAACGCAACCTTCCTTAACTGTATACCTTAAGCATATTTCCTACCTTAACCATAGCAATACATCCACGTACATGGCACTAGTCACTTTAATGTTTTTATCTGGTATACCATACAAGGATAGGACCTTCACAAACCTCTTTTATTGGCTGAATCAAACGCTTGCTCATAATTTATAAGGCTAGGGATTAAAAGGGTAATGGACTTAAGGGGTATAATGCATAAGTAAGGACTAAAGGGGTCTGATGACTCAGGCACTTCTCAATTAATAGATTAAGAACAAACATTTGGTCGACACATCCTCTCTTATTCCTAAAACCACACTATTTTTCTCCTAAAACTTTATGTACAGCATCTCTAAGTCTGGAAAATATCACTATACTAAGTAATTTACTTCTTTCATGAACCAGGCCAAGGATTTCATAATTACCCCCACTCACTCTCATCACCTTTCTTATGGAGGAGTTTTATTAAAGTTTTCCTAAAAACGATAGGTACTTCCAGTTTTCAAAAATCAGACTCATAATCTTCAGTAATTCATCTCATGCTTGAAATCCACCATTTTGAAAAAGCTCATTTATTACGCAATCAGCACCTGGAGCCTTATTATTTTTGATCCTTTTAGTACTGTCTAATTTTTTCTTGCAAAATAAATCTTCCCTCACTTCCAAAGTGTCACGAATTTTTCCATTCTTTTCTATATCAGTTCCTGTAACTTCATTACAATTTAGCACATTCTCAAACTGCCCTACCTATCTCTCTTTAACCGTTCCTATATTTAACTGGGCCTTGTCTAGATTAACTATGTCCTCTCAGTTTTTTAACATTCCAATACAAAATTTTACTATTATACCGTCAGGCAGGATCTTCTAAACCATCAGCAATTTTATCCATAGTTTCCACCAGTAGTGGTTTTAGGCCTTGTAATCTGAGGGGGGGGGGGGGGTGAAGTATACCATAGGAGTTTAAAAATATAAAATAAAGGAATTTAATGTCAGAAAACTGCGGGGGGCGGCATCTGCTCCTATATTTAGGCAGAGGACTGTCACTGGCCTTCACTTCTCACCTCCTAAATTCACACTTTAATGCAATCTCTACTTTTCTTACATTCCTCTTATTTTATATGATCCATGACTCAAACATTTTTTGTGTCAGCATCTCCTCTGCTCTATTAATCTCAAAGTGTTTTCACCAATATTCCAAACTGTGTTTCTAACTTTCTTCTCTAAGACACTATTTGCTACTTCGCGAACTATTTTCCTAAAATTACTCCATCCATCTCCTACATTGTCCAATTCTAGACTTTTAGTCTGATTTTCAACAGACCTTGGAAAGTTTCTCTTAAATTCTTATCCTGGAGTCAAATAACGGCATAGCTTCCCCGAAGGTAGTTATGCTTCCTAAATTTCATCTTTAGATTAACACTAGATATTACTAGACGATGATCTTTGCTTTTAACTCCAATAACAGAACTCCTATACTCTAATATCTTGTATCGACCTTGCCAATTTTCTGTTAACAATAAAATAATCAATAAGGCTGGCCTTCTTACCATCATGTGAGTACCATGTTAGCTAATGGGCCCTTTTATGGTCGAACACTGTATTGGTTATAAGTAGTTTGTTATGCTACAAAATTGCTGTTGTCTATAACTGTTACTATTTTCTTTTCCTGCACCGAATTTACCTAGGCTAGAACACTATCTAACTTTATTTCTATTAGCCTGGGCATTAAAATTTCCTCGTAAAAATACCATATTTCTACCTGGGATCCTGTCTATTTGTTCCTCTAGCTCTAAGTTAAATTCATCAGAGTTACTACTTACTCCGTCAGTCAGTTCCACAGGAGCATATGGGATTGGGACTGATACCTTATATTTTCGTCTTAAAATTAGCAGCAAACATTTTACTATTAATGCCTTCTCAACCTAAGCAAGACTCAGCAGCTTGCTTGTTGATCATGAGCTCTAATCCCTGCTTATGCACCCCATCCTTCCTGCCTTTGAAAGTAAATCCTATATCACCTAATTTAGCGTTTCCTGTCCTCTGGGATATGGGTCTCTGAAATTGCCACCAAGACCAGTTTAAAACGTCTGGGTTCGTCAGTCAAAATATCAATATGATAGTTTTTTTTAATGTTATGACTTTCCAAGTTAAAATACCCATATTATTTAAATTATTAAATTCTTATAGCCTCAGGAAAAGCAATGGATCCTAAACCAGCGCAGGGCGTGGACTGACACATCATCTCGAGTCCATAAAAGTCAATAAGCCAGCTTATAACCAGAGAGAAAGAAGTCCCTCGGACCTTCAGCATTATTCGAGGTTTCGTGCAATTCTGGAACCACATTGGTCACAACGTGATTTTCCAAACTCAGAGATGCTCGTCTGTCAAGAAGATTCAAAATCCTTCACCAGCAATCTAAAACCTATTACCACTAGTTCATTACATATCCATACCTACAAACATTATACTACTATCGAGAGGCAGCCCATAATAGATAACTCAGCTAGGAAGAAGTTTTTCATCCCAAAAAAGCACACCAAAAGAAACAAAACCCAGAAAAATTGCAAAGGCTGCGTCGTTTACTTGGCTATATTTATCCAAAGGCTAATAACTCTTAAGTTCACCATGCAGCGCTGATGGCAGTCACAGTTCTGGCTAGGCAAACTCGTGAAATGTCCGCCCTGACGCCACATAGGCTTGATTTTATTTTCAGGGATAGGAACATAGCCAGGGGCTTATGACGGAACAAAGACCTCAAACCATCTCACAACACTGGAACTGCTCCAACTTTTTATACTTGTGTATGCTCGTCCAGGCATTCATCAGGGTTATGTCACAAGCTCTATTTAACTCTCTCAAGTTCTTTTGCAAAGATGTATAGATTTCCTTTGGCTTTTGGATTAAAATCAAGTTGCTATCAAACCAAGGCTAATTGGCGGAAGAGCCAAGACAGATAGTCTGAGTTAGTGGCAAAGCTGGCATAAGCCTTTTTCAGGATTGTACAAAAATTATGTCATTTTCACTTGTTGATAAAAAGTCTATCATCATACATCCATCCTAGAGCAGAATTAAAGTATATAGTCATAGAACTAGATTGAGATTATTTGCTCATGAGTATCCACGAGATTTATTTTGGTTCACGAGATTTATGGTTCAGTTCATGAATACACTTTTTTTTAAGACTCAACATTCATTAAAACATTTTTGGAAGAAAATAAAAACAGAAAACCGCAAGTGCCAAATTATTTAGTTAACCATATTTATTGCTTAGTTGGACATCTGCATCAAAAGTATCCTTTGGTACCCATTGATGCGATTTTTCTAACACAAAACGGCTCGCGGATAGCAATTAATGGAAAACTTCGGATAAGCATGATTGGTTTTTCAGTTACTTGCGATTTTTGGTTCTACAAAGCTTTCAATTAAGAATAACGGGTGCCATTTTCAACGACTCAGTAGAAATATTTCAACGCTGCCGGTGAACCGTTAGGACACATAAACTTGCAGCAAAAAACGGAAGAAATTTGACGGGCCACACAAAAACGGCCGCTTTTGTGTGAAATCGCATCAGTAGGAACCCAGGGCATGGGGAACTAATTCTTGGGTATAATGGTACTAGTTATTCATACGTACTCTTTGGTCTGAATATAGCTTAAAGGGCTCGGCACACGTAGCTGATTTCGGGAACCGATTTCAGCCTCAGTGGGCAAACGATAGCGGTAAGAAAAATTTGTTGAAAGGAAAATTTATTGGGCGAGATTTTCAAAACAAAAAATCATGGACACCGGTAGTCAGCTGGAGTTAATCAATAGTTGCATGAGTGCTCTCAGCTTATTTCTCAGTTTTGTTCTCAGCTCAGTAGCGGAGTCTTTCACCACAGATATCTCTGGCTGACTATTTATTTGTATCCCTATTTTTTTATGATCATGATGAAAGTCGGCGCTGATTTTGTAAATCGGCGCCGAAAACTAGAAAAATTTACAAGCTCAAATCGACGCTGATTTTTTTTTTTTAAATCGGCACTGATTTGGAAATCAGTTCCCGAAATCGGCTACGTGTGCCCAGCCTTTGAATTCTTAGAAGGATCTAGATGGCAGTCAAAATAAATTTCAGAATCATCACTAGTAGTCGCCATTATTGATACCTAATAAATAAATTAATTGTAGGGAATAGGTTATTCTGTGTCATAGACACGGCATCAAATGGAAGATAAAGCAACTCTGAAAGAATTAGATGCATGGATTGAGCAGTTAAATGAATGTAAACAACTAGCCGAAAATCAGGTTTAAAACTCTATGTGAGAAGGTAGGTAGACCTAGTGGCTTTAGACCAAGTTTAAACTTAGTTTTGTACATGTTAGGCCTACAATAAAATTCTTCAGATATCTCAGGTGCTACTATTCTGGATATTAGGGTAAAATTCTACTTTAGCTACTTTTGGCTATCTTGGGAAGGGGTTAGGTTAGGAAAATGAGACTTTTGGGGATGGATCTACAGGCTAAAGTATGTACCGGGAAGGTATTTTGAAGTACCTACCTCCACTCCTTCTCCCTCTAGAGGGTCATGAAATTTGCCTACATGACAGGTCTATACCCATTGAAATTTTGACAAAACAACATTTTACCTTAATTTTCAGTTATCAGTTTCTTTTTCTCTGGGTTTAGCTCTGAAAATGCAATTTCAGTTATTTGAGCAGAATTTTAGGACATAGGCCTATAAATAGTTTATTTCCAAAATTTAGGAAATGTATTTGCATATCTTTAAAACCTTATAAATTGGGATTGAGCAAAGTTATGAAGCTGAAAACAATTTTGTTGTACTTCATTTAAGCAGAAGATCTATTTTGCAAGGTTTCACTTCTATAACTCACATATTTTTAAAGGTCATCAAAGGTCAGGACCCTCTAGAGGGAGAAGGAGTGGAGGTGGATACTTCAAAATATCTTCCCAGGACATACTTTAGCCTGTAGACCCATCCCTGAAAGTTTCATTTTCTTAACCTAACCCCTTTCCAAGATAGTCAAAAGTAGCTAAAGTAGAATTTTACCGGCCTATTAGTTAATCATTCATAGAAATATATCACTTTACTTTTACATCCCCCCCAGTAAAGTTCTACCAAATCATATTATTGACTTACGCTTAAAGTGAATATACCACTTGATGCCTTTTTTTTATGCTGATTACAAATATAATAATCATTTCTATTGGAAATGAATTTCAGCCCCCACTTTATATATGCCAATTCAGGGTATATATTTCTACATTAGGGGGGGGGGGGGTGGGGGTTAAAGTTTAAACTTATCTCCCATTTACATCAGAAACAAAATTTGCCCCCTCCCCTCTAATGTATAAATATATACCCTGAATTGGCATATATAGGGGGTGGCTGAAAGAAATTCATTTCCGATAGAAATGATTATTATATTTATAATCAGCTTAAAAAAGGCATTGAATATTGTATTCACTTTATGATTTGGTAGAACTTTACCCCCCCCCCCCCACTAACGTGTAGATTTTTGTTGGAAATGAATTTTAGCCCCCACTACTATATATACCAATTCAGGGTATATATTTGCACATTAGGGGGGTAGGGTTAAATTTTGGTAAATTTCTACCAAATCATATTATTGATTTAGGAATAAAGTGAATACATCATTCAATGCCTTTTTTATGCTGATTATGAAAATAATAATCATTTCTATTGGAAATGAATTTCAGCCCCCCCCCCCTATATATGCCAATTCAGGGTATATATTTCTACATTAGGGGGGGGGGGTGAAGTTTAAACTTACCTCCCATTTACATCAGAAACAAAATTTGCCCCCACCCTCCCTAATGTAGAAATATATACCCTGAACTGGCATTTATAGGGGGGGGGGGGGCTGAAATTCATTTCCAATAGAAATGATTATTATATTTGTAATCAGCATAAAAAAAGGCATTGAGTGGTATATTCACTTTATGCATAAGTCAATAATATGATTTGGTAGAAATTTACCAAAATTTTTACCAAATCATATTATTGACTTACAACTAAAGTGAATATACCACTCAATGCCTTTTTTTATGCTCTTTATGAATATTATAATCATTTTGTCAGAAATGAATTTTACCTCCACCCTTATATATATACCAATTCAGGGTATATATTTGCACATTAGGGGGGTGGGGGTATATTTTATTTCTGATGTAAATAGAAGGTAAGCTTAAACTTTACCTCCCCCCCTAATGTGCAAATATACACCCAAGTTGGTATATATGGGGGTGGGGGTAAAATTCATTTCCAACAAAAATGATTATTATATTTGTAAAGAGCATAAAAAAGGCATCGAGTGGTATATTCACTTTAGTCATAACTCAATAATATGATTTGGTAAATATTTACCAATTATGTATGTTCCATTCATTTAGCCATGTGTAACCCTCTTTTTCAAATAGATTTAGGCCTAATTGCAAAGACCCCCCCCCCCCCTAATATGCAACTATACACCCAAATTGGTATATATAGGGGTGGGGGTAAAATTCATTTCTGACAAAAATGATTATTATACTCATAAAGAGCATAAAAAAGGCATCAAGTGGTATATTCACTTTAGTTGTAAGTCAATAATATGATTTGGTAAAAATTTACCAATTTCATTTCTGATGTAAATGAGAGGTAAGTTTAAACTTTCCCCCCACCCCCCTAATGTGCAAATATTTGCCCTGAATTGGTATATATAGGGGTGGGGCTAAAATTCAGTTCTGACAAAAATGATTATTATATTTGTAAAGAGCATAAAAAAGGCATCAAGTGGTATATTCACTTTAGTCATAACTCAATAATATGATTTGGTAAATATTTACCAATTATGTATGTTCCATTCATTTAGCCATATGTAACCCTCTTTTTCAAATAGATTTAGGCCTAATTGCACAGATATGACAGCAATAAAATAAAAAAATATATAATTATAATATAGAAATGTATAATTCTTGAAGCTTTGTCATTACTCATCCACTTGACAAAACTTGTATAAACTATATTAGCTGCAAATGCACAAGAAAATAGGTCAATATAGCTTTATTAACCCAGCAACAAAACTTTGGAATAGTTTCTGTGCGAATGGTACAAACATTTAATAGTGCTCTTGTTGAAACTGAGGTCTATGAACAACAGTTTTTTGTAATATAATTAGTTGTAGGCCTATAGTTGTTTTTGCTAGAGAATGTTTTTTTTTTGTGTGTGTTTTGAACTGTTGCTGTTTGAGCTGTCATTTCCTGTGTTTGTATTGCAACAAGCCTATGGTTTTCTCCTGTATTGAATTTAAAAAAAAAAAACAAATTCAGGCATCAGCATACAATAAGTAAAGTCCTGTTGAGATGGAAACTTTTTAAGAAAACAGTTTTTACTTTATAATAAGCAGAAAATACTATGGATTAGGTAAACATTTTTAAAAGTACATCACTTTGCTTTACCCCAAACCCAAACTAATGTGCAAATATAGGCTATAGTCCAAACTACAAGTTTCCTTTGCATTTTGTCATCTGTTGCTCTTTTCTTTCTCTTCTTGTGTTTGTATTGTGACAAGCCTATGGTTTTCTCCTGTATTGAATAAAAAAAATTGTGGCATCAGTATGCAATAAGTCCTGTAGAGATGGAAACTTGTTAAGAAAACAATTCTTACTTTATAATATGCAAAAAACTATGATTAGTTTAACATTTTGAAAAGCATATTGCCTGGCTTTACCTCAAACCCAACTAATGTGCAAATATAGGCTATAGTCTAAACTACATGTTTCCTGTGCATTTTGTCATGTGTTCCTCTTTTGTTTGTACTCAATTGGTTCTGCAAAGAAATCAAAGCAATGTTGAGAAAATCAGGAAATAGGAACATATAGGCTAATTAGGGCTGTGTCTTTTCACATTGAGGGAGGGGGTTGTTAAAGTATAGGAAGATGCTTTTGGGAATGATTAACTATATACTATGAAGTAAAAATTGTTCTTACCTTTGGCCTGATTATAGTAAAATTCTATACAAGCTACTTTTTGCTATCATGGAAAAGGGTTAGATTAGGAAATTGAAACTTCCAGGGATGAATCTACAGAATAATTTTGTCCTAGGAAGGTATTATGAAGTACCTACCTCCACTCCTCTCAATAAAGGGCACTGACCTTTAACAAGCTTTATGTTATAAAAGTTAAATCTTGCTAAATAGATCTTCTGCTTAAATGAAGCACAAGAAAAGTGTTTTCAGCTTCACAATTGTGCTCAACCCCAATTTATGATGTTTAGAAGATCCACAAATATATTTCCTAAATTTAGAAAAAAAACCTGTTGATATGGCTTAAAATTCTACTCAAGTAACAGAAATTGCATTTTCAAAACTAGAAAAAGAATCTGAAAATTAGGTACAATGTTCCAATTAGTATAGACCTGTCAATTAGGCAAATTTCTAAGACTTAAAAAATCAGAAGAGGGTTAACATAGTAATTTGACAATACCTTTATGGGGTATCTTATTGTCCCTGGATTTATTACTGAAAGTTTCAGTTTTCTAACCTAACCCCTTTCAAAGGTAATGAAAAGTAGCTTCTCATAAATTTTACCCTAATTATTTTCTTGATGTGTTTCTTTCTCAACAAGCCTAATTGTATACCGATACCAATATAGGCTAGCTGTATATTTGAAAAATGAACAAGGACATCAAAAATGGATTCATTACTGAAAGTTTTATTTTCCTAACCTAACCCCTTTCAAAAATGGTGAAAAGTAGTTTCTCTAAAATTTTATCCTAATTGTTTTCTCAACATGTTTCTTTTTCAACAAGCCTAATTGCACACTGATATAAATATGGGCTAGCCCAGGCTATATTTGCATAATGAAAAAGAAGATCAAAAATGAGAACTAATTCTTTAGGCTGGTTAAACAACCATATATGTCTTAAAAAATTAGGGCAAACTAGGAATTAAATTTTTCATGAAGAAGATCTTTAATTTTCAATGTTTTTTTGTTTTTTTTACAAGCATTTACCAATTTTGAAAATAAAGAATGTGTGTTAAAAATCAGCAGAAAATGAGCATATATATATATATATATATATATATTATATATATATATATATATATATATATATATATATATATATATATATATATATATATATATTATATATATATATATATATTGAAGTGCAACTTCTCCAATTGTTGTTGCAGAAGTAAAATAGAGTCATTAATTGGCAACAAACTGGGTAAAACAGTTGTGATTGGTTGAGTAAAATGCAGGATAATCCAAACATTTTGTTAGCAAGTAGGAATCAGAAGGAGGTGTATGTATAATAGAATTGCTAAAACTCTAAGCTAGGTACTAATTTGATTATTATGAAAATTATTCAGTACTTCAAGTCATTAGTTATTGACCAGCCCATAAGAGTACCTTTTTGGAAAGACCAATTATCTCATTTTCCTATATTTATTCCAACAGTATCACTTTTATTGCATAACTTGTATCACAAAAGACAAATATTAAATTTATTTTTTCAGTTCAGAGACCAATGAAAGTAATAAAGACATGGCCCATTCAAATGTTATAGTATTATAATGGGGGTGGGCCCATTATCCCTGGATCAAGACTCAGGCCTTCAAGGCCTATTGCCTCCAAGCCCCAAAAATTATGCTCTATTAGTGGTTAGGGGGGGGGGGGAATGTTGGATCCCTGCCATTACCATAAATCTTTCCAACTGTCAGACTTAGCTTTGCTATTGCTTTGGCTAACTATCTGTCTTGGCTTTTCTCTGTCTACAATTAGCTTATGTCTTGGTGCAACCTACTGCAAAATACTTGATAACTTCAATTCTGTTGATTTTGAATTGATGTTATCAAGTATTTTGCAGTAGGTTGCATCAAGACAAGGCTAATTGTAGACAGAGAAAAGCCAAGACAGATAGTTCAAGTATTTGAGAGGCAAATGTTTAAATGACTGGGGCTCAAATAAATGGCGGGAGTATGCATGACTCTTTTATTGGACACATAGCCATTTTCACTCCTTCCTTCACTATGTCCTCCAGCTTGACAGTGACATGATGAAATATCTCAAGCAGAGTCTAATCCTAGCTGGATGTTCTTTTTTGAGATGCCCTCTTGTTTCCACAATAGCCATCTTGCACTTTTCACATAATGTGGATTCATCCCTTTCTATTTGGGTAAGATGTCTCCCAAAATTTCAAATTCCTGTTATGGCTTCTGTAACCATTCTCATCTAAGACCTTTTTAGTTGTAGAAAATGCTTAGTCAAGGCAGGGTCAAACTTTGGGAGTGTTTCCTTAAATTTCAACTACTTATGCCAATTTTATTCCACTATGTCATTACTCCAGCTCCTCACCACTGCCTTCCAGCAGCCTTGAGAAATAGGGATCAAAGGTTCTGAAATGGGACTTGAAATATGGATAATAGTAGAAGGAAACAAGATAATCTTATTAATAGAAACATACTGGACATTATAAAGTGAGAATTTCACTATTCAGTTTTTTTAGTTCTGTGCAAATTATAGGGCTATATATATGACCATCAGGTGAGGGGGGGGGGTAGAGTGTATTGTCTCTTCTTTGCTTGGTATCTGGGTTTGAAAGATCAATCAGATAGACTTGAGATGATGCAAAAAAAGAAGTGTAAAATTATACTTAGACATAACTGCTCAACATGTGATGATGCACTGAATAGTGTTGCAAATGATAAATGTGGTCACATTAAAATCAGATATATTATTGTAATTTTACAGACCCCCTGTAAAATTGGTATTTTACCTATTTGACTATTTTACTGGTATTTTACCAATATTTTACTTAATGGTGCCTTGTAGCTATCATGCAAAACTAACCAAAGGCTTGGAGAAATATGTTCAGATATGATATTGCTATTGCGATTTTTACTGTAGACACAGCAGGGCAAAGAAAAGTAATATAACTGTTAATTGCACTCATTGATTTGTTGTGAAGTGCTTATAATAATAATAATAATAATTTATTTTTAACCCACATCATATTAAAAAATGATAATTGTAGAGTATAACAAAAAAAGTAGGTAATACACTACATACATGAGTACATAAAATTTGAAAATTTCACAAGAGCAGAGTAACCAATGTAAAGAAAAATATTCAAGATAGAAAAAAAAACTATTTATGACAAAAGACAGACCAAGACTTAATACAGCAGACCAGGTTTTAATGGAGCATCATTTAATAATTTAGACCTTCATATTTGAAATATTTGAATATTACCTGTTTGTGAATATAATAAATTTGAATTACTATTGCAGAAAAAAAAAATACAAAACAAAAAACTTCAACAACACTTCAAACAATAAAAAAAGAGCAAAAACTACAGCAAACGAGTAAGGACACTGTGGGCTGGCAGATACTTATATGTAGACTGGGGTAGTGTCCAAGTAAGTTCCATTAGGCTTGACCCAATATCCAGAAGACTGTAAACAGACATGAGATTCCAATTTCTCTACCATGGAGGCAGATACAATAGAAAGCAGGAAAACCAGAAATAATATGAATGAGCTGATCTGATGTCTTTTTGGTGAATAATAGGGTAAATTACAGACAGAAACAAAACCAAGTGATCTGTAAAAACCAAATATAATTTAGCAAGAGACTTTCTATTGTATCTACCTTGAATTGCAACAATTTTAGAATAACTTAACTGAATTTTCTTCTTGCAATCAGGGACAACGAGCTTTTGGAAAAATTTTAATGATTGAGTGATAAATTGGTATTCTTATTCTGTTTTGATGAATATTTAAGTAAACTTGCCACTAAAAAAATTACAGAAAGTAATATCATTTGGCTTGTGGGTCTGTAGCAATGTTACCCAGTCTAAAGCCTAGGCCACACATAAGTTTTTTTAAGTGCCAATTGGTAAATCAGTGTTGGTTTGCAAAGAAAATGGCACAAATTTGAGCTTGAAAAATTTTCTAGTTTTCAGTGCTAATTTACAAAACAGCACTGAATTTCATCATGATCATAAAAAAAGTAATCTTCAATTGTTTCCTGCTCTTAAGCATTAAAATCAGAATATCTGAATACTAATGATAATACTCAAATATCAAATAATAAACAACTTAAAAATAATAAAAAACGAAATAATATGGTGAGATCAATCATGTAACTATTGATAAGCTGCAGCTAAAAATGACAACCCTTAATGGTAAGCTCAGAAAGTTTGCCTCCAGCATAATAAAATGTTCATTTTGTTTTTTAAGATTATTTGCTTTTCTGAAATGTGGATTGAAGAAGTGAATATAATGAAAAATACACTTTACATCATAAAACAAATAAAAATAAGTTTTCAAACCTTTTATTGGCCCCAAAATTCTTCACTTGTAAAATAGACAAAAGATGCACTACCTTTGCTCCTTGTAATGAAGGATAAGAAATAAAACAAATGAAAGAAATATTAGGATTTTACCCTCCTCATCCACAACCAAACTGGAGGCAAAATACAAGAAAAATGTTGTGTCTATGGTCATTTTTTGTCACTCTTTATGAATGGAAAAGGCAGTAGTCACTTTTCTTGCATATCTTGTTGTGGCTGACCCCTGAATACAGTATCATACCAGTATTCTATTGGTGATGTAGTGGTATGTTCTGTTGATTCTGTTAGGGACCTTGGCATTGTTTTTGTAATCAATTCAGGTTTGATAAACAGATATTAGCTGTATCACATAAAACAAACTATAGTTTGCTTTGTATCAAAGGATGTTTAGAAGGTATAATCTGCAAAGCTTTACTATGCTGTATAAGATAATGAGATGACCAATAGTTGAATGCTGCACATCTATGTGGTATCCAACAAGAAAATTTGATTCACAGTTTATTGAAAAAGTGCAGAAATGGGCATCACAATTTGTTCCTTATTTGAAGTACTTGCCTTATGAGTGTAGAATAAGATGTTTGAGCCCACCATCTCTGCAATTCAGGAGGGATAGATTAGATTTAGCTAATATATTTTGAATAATTAAAGGTGTTGATAATTGGTCTTTTAGTGATTTTTTTTCAGTTTAGCCATTATTTACCCACATGTCAGAACTCATAGAAATTGTATCAGAGAAGGATTTTAAGAAAGGTCGAACAGGGTTATTTTGTAAATCACTCCATTAAATCATAGAACATGTTACCTGACCATGTTGTTTTAAGAAATAATGTTACAGCCTTTAAAATAGATCTGTTTTGAACCTCTTTTTATGAAGGGAAGTATACAGAACCGTAGTATCTATGGCATTTGTATGATCTATTCTACTCAGTGCCCCTAAAAAGAGTTTCATGAATTTGTTGCTTGTGCATTTTGGCATATTTGCTTATTTTTGTAATGTATTTATCCTAAAGAGTTTATTTGTTATTGTGGTGCCAATCAATACCAAGGGGTCCATTTCTTGTTTATTGTCTATTTGTAACAAGACAAGCCTATTGCTTACTTCTTTTTTTTTGTATAAAATAATAGTAATAATGGATAATATTCTCTTATATTTTCACCTTCATATGCTTAGCCTTAATAGTAGTAGTAGCAGTAGTAGTGTTGTATTTTTACAGTAGTGACAATAGTAGCAGCTATAGTAGTATGTACATGTTGCCTTTTGTTCAGTTGAATATCCTCCTGAGGATGCCCTGGAAGTTTCAGCTTGATATGGTAAGCTGTTCCAAAGATATTGGTGACAGGTCTGTATGCATATAGTATGTTTGATTTAGTTCAATTTTCACTTCAATATCCTCAGCCTTGGTATACTTGCTACAGAAACAGTAGTTGTACGGATAGTAGCTGTAGTAGTTGCAGTAGTAGTAATAGTGTGCAACTACTTCCTTTTGGTCAATTGATCATCCCCCTGATCAGGATTCTCTGAAAGCTTCACTTGACTGCCCTTTGTCTTTTTGGGCATGGTCAAACAAGCCCACCTTTGTCAAACAGTTTGTTTCCAGGGGTGATCGTATCGACCCAGTGGTCCTAGAATATCGTGGGAGGACTCATTGGATCGGAAATTAAAAGTTCTAGTGCCCTTTTTAAGTGACCAAAAAAATGGAGGGCAACTAGGCCCCCTCCCATGCTCATTTTTTTCCCAAAGTCATCTGATCAAAATTTTGAAATAGCCATTTTGTTCAGCATGGTTGAAAATATGATAAATATGTCCTTTAGGATGACTTAATTCCCCGAAGTCCCTGGGGGGAGGGCTGAAAGTTATGAACTTTGCCCAATGTTAACATATAGTATTGGTTTTAGGAAGTATACAGACGTTTTCAGGGTTTTTTTTTGGTAGTAGGGGGGTGGGTGGGTTGGGGGTTTTGTGAGAGGATCCATGTAGGAAGTTTTCATGGGGGAAGGGACATTGCTATGAAGGGGGCGCCGGATTTCCCAGCATTATTTAAAAAAAAGATCAGAAATTAAATATAAAAAAACAAGTTTTTCAACTGAAAATAAGGAGTAACATCAAAACTTAAAATGAACAGAAAATAATACGTGTATGATTGGGTTCACCCCCTAGTCAGTTCCTCGTTCTTTAAGCCAAAGATTTTTTAGTACTTTCATAAGAGCTATTTATTCTAAATAACGGCGTTTGTGATTAAGGGGTTATTTTTAAAGAATTGGAACAAAATTCGAACTTTAGCTTAAAGAGCGAGGTATTGACTAGTAGGCAAGCCCCCTAATATACGTATTAAAAATATATGAATATAGAAGTTCGTTATGTAAGTTAATTCGTAAGTTACGTATATTTATTACTAATAAAAATGTTCGTAAATAAAATTAAACAAGTTTCGAGAAAGCCATTTAACCAAATAAAAGTAAAATTAATATGCAAATTTTTTTCTAATTATTCATGTACGGTGAGCTAAAATCAAAACCTGCATCAATTCAAAAACGTTCAAAAATTAAATAAAAAAAAAAAAGTTTTTTTAACTGAAAGTAAGGAACGACGTTAAAACTTAAAACGAACAGAAATTATTCTGTATATGAAAGGGGCTTCCCCCTCCTCGACGCCTCGCTCTTACGCTAAAGTTTGACTTTGTCACAAATCTTTTTTTTTAAACAATAAAAAACTTTAGCGTAAAGAGCGAGGCGTTGAGGAGGGAACACCCCCTTTCATATACGGAATAATTTCTGTTCGTTTTAAGTTTTAACGTCGTTCCTTACTTTCAGTTAAAAAACTTGTTTTTTTTATTTAATCAATAACAAATACTATATGTAAACGATGTGTCAATTACATAACTTACAGCCTTGTCCTGAGGTTTTTTTTTTGGGGGGGGGTTGACATCCCCAAAGACATGGTTACTGGACCATTTAACTATGCTGAACAAAGTGGCTATCTCGAAATTTTGATTGGATTTGTTTGGGGAAGTGATGGGCATGGGAGGGGGGGGGGGCTGGTTGCCCTCCAATCACTTTTGACTCAAAAAGAGCACTAGATCTTACAATTTATAATCAAATGAGCTCCTTCCAAAGTTTCTGCAACAACTTCTATACAAAGTGCCTTGATAAAAAAAAATACATTGTGCTCACATTGCTTTTTACTTCTGCAGTGCTATTGCACTGCCTATAATAGCACTGTCTATGATTCAATCCAAATGTAGCCCAGAATATATTATAAAATAGCCATATTGGGGCATAAACATTGTATTTGGTTTTGATGTAGGCTTTTTATTGCCCAATTTAGTTCATAATAGCTATTAAATTAATTTTTGTTGATTGACATTTATGTTTAAATATTAAAAACATCAATTGTAGGTTATAATTGTTTCTTTGGTGGATTTCCTGCTAGTTCTTATTACCATATAGATTATACCTGCCTAAAGGACAGTCTTCATGCTCCTCAAGCCATCACAATCAGATCAGCATTGTCTTTTTTTTTATTAAGGTTGGAATAATGTAGATAATTAAACAAAGATTGTAGTAGAGAGGTTAATTTAAAAAAAATATTGGAGTGATATTTTACTTAATTTATGAGTTTTAGATATGTTGTGTTTCATTGAGTTTTTTTTTTTTTTTTTTTTTTTTTTTTTTTTTTTTTTTTTGCATATTTTGATTAGGATCCAGGTCTAGAGTGTAGTGAAGAGCTGTCTCCTCTTTTTTTTTCAAATTTCTGTTAATTAAGTTTTTTCTACCCCATGGATAGGCTCTGCTGATTATATGTTATATTGCATGATTGATTTAAATGGAGGATTTCACAACAGAAGAATAGCAATTAAAAATATAAGTAAATTCAAATACTGTACCATAATTTTATTTTCAGGCCAAAGAAATTCTTGCTAAGGAGTCAAATGTTCAGCAAGTGAGATGTCCTGTCACTGTTTGTGGTGATGTCCATGGTCAATTCCATGACTTAATGGAATTGTTCAGAATTGGTGGCAAATCTCCAGATACTAATTACCTGTTCATGGGAGATTATGTTGATCGAGGGTACTATTCAGTTGAGACAGTTAGCCTACTAGTCACATTAAAGGTATTGAAATTCATCTATTTCTGTTACAAACAGGACAAAAATCATTCATTGTCTAATTTGTTAGACTGGCTTTTTCCTTTCATATTCCATTTTTGTTCTTCTGAAGAATCAGTATAATCAATTGAGTTGTAACTAAAATTGTTACATAAGCTGTTATTATATTTGAAATGCTAAACAAATCAAATTATCTATTTCGAATTTGTCATACATGTGTTTTTTTCTTTATTAATCTCCTAGGATTAGTGGTATAGCCATGAGTGAATCTGGAACTTAGTCTTTTTATCCTGAAATTTAAAAATTTGTATTTTTAGATATATAATGGCTTTAAGTTACATCTTCTATAGTCAGGCCCCTCCTGAAATGGCTTTCTGGCAATATTCCTGATTGAATTGTCAACAGTGTTAAAATGAAAATATCAAGCTAATTTATACCCTTTTCAAATATCAAGCTAATGTAATTCATTTCCTTTTCAGAAGGCCTATTGTTTTTATTTTATCCGCAGAAGCATTAGGAATTCAAACGTTTGATGAGTGAATAAGAATTCATGGCTATGCAAGCAACCATGTGGCTGTTATGACCCATGGAAAACTGCTGAATCCGCCTTCAATTAAACATGATTGTACCACATTTTTAAAGAACTGGCACACTCTTTGGATGATGCATGCTTCTCAGAATTGAAAAGAAACTTCTTAAGGCATGGGAGGTGTGGCATATCAATCCATTATATCAGATTTTGTTGAAACATTAACAATACACTTAAAACAGCTTCAGGAATTAAAATTATGTTCAACTGAAAATACAAATCAGTTAAATTAGCAGGTGACAGGCCTAGCTTTTCATGACAAACCAATATGGTAAAGGGCTTCAGCATAAATCAGACACATATTCAGAAAAAAATATCTTGATGAGTTTCAGAATAAAGATATTTGGAAGCTAATTTTATCATCAGGTTATTTCTTCTTTTTTTAAGTGTTGGCAGACATAATACCCTTAGACAATCAGAGGCAACGCTGCTGCGTTGCCTATAGTAAAGGCCAGACGACTCCAATGTTTTATTATTTATTTATTATTATTATTTTTTTTTCAACCCTCAGGGCAAGGGTTTTAAGTTATGCCCTGGGGGCATATAAGGTTTTTATAGAAGGCGTTGTTGTAGAAATTTCGAAATAGGCTCATTCGATTGGAAATTCAAAGGGGTAGTGCCCATTTTAATAGTCGATAGTGATTGGAGGGCAACTAGCCCCCCCCCCCCCCGCCCATCATTTCCCCAAACACATCCAATCAAAATTTTGAAATAGCCATTTTGTTCAGCATAGTTGATTTCCAGATAGAAAATATATTTTTGAGGAGGACACTCCCCCACAACCCTCAGGGCAAGGGTTTTAAGTTATGCCCTGGGGGCTTATAAGGTTTTTATAGAAGGCGTTGTCGTAGAAGCTTCAAAACAGACTCAACCGATTGGAAATTCAAAGGGCTAGTGCCCTTTTTATAGTCGCTAGTGATTGGAGGGCAACTAACCCCCCCCCCCCCACGCCCACCATTTCCCCAAACACGTCCAATCAAAATTTTGAGATAGCCATTTTGTTCAGCGTAGTTGATTTCCAGATAGAAAATATTTTTTTGAGGAGGACACACCCCGCAACCCTCAGGGCAAGGGTTTTAAGTTTTGCCCTGGGGGCATATAAGATTTTTATAGAAGGTGTTGTCGTAGAAACTGCAAAAAAGCTCATTCGATTGGAAATCGAGAGTTCTGGTGCCCTTTTTAATAGTCGAAAGTGATTGGAGGGCAACTAGCCCCCCCCCCCCACGCCCATCATTTCCCCAAACACATCCAATCAAAATTTCGAGATAGCCATTTTGTTCAGCGTAGTTGATTTCCTGATAGTAAATGTAATTTTGAGGAGGACACTCCTCCACAACCCTCAGGGCAAGGGTTTTAAGTTATGCCCCGGGGGCACATAAGGTTTTTATAGAATGCGTTGTCGTAGAAACTTCAAAAAGGGCTCATTCGATTGGAAATTCAAAGGGCTAGTGCCCTTTTTAATAGTCGAAAGTGATTGGAGGGCGAATAGCCCCCCCCCCCCACGCCCGTCATTTCCCCAAACAAATTCAATCAAAATTTTGAGATAGCCATTTTGTTCAGCGTAGTTGATTTCCAGATAGAAAATATGTTTTTGAGGAGGACACTCCCCCACAACCCTCAGGGCAAGGGTTTTAAGTTATGCCCTGGGGGCATATAAGGTTTTTTATAGAAGGCGTTGTCGTAGAAACTTCAAAAAAGGCTCATTCGATTGGAAATTCAAAGGGCTAGTGCCCTTTTTAATAGTCGAAACTGATTGGAGGGCAACTAGCCCCCCACCCCCATGCCCATCATTCCCCCAAACACATCCAATCAGAATTTTGAGATAGCCATTTTGTTCAGCGTAGTTGATTTCCAGATAGAAAATATGTTTTGAGGAGGACACTCCCCCACAACCCTCAGGGCAAGGATTTTAAGTTATGCCCCGGGGCATATAAGGTTTTTATAGAAGGCCTTGTTGTAGAAACTTCAAAACAGGCTCATTCGATTGGAAATTCAAAGGGCTAGTGCCCTTTTTAATAGTCGAAAGTGATTGGAGGGCAACTATCCCCCCCCCCACGCCCATCATTTCCCCAAACACATCCAATCAAAATTTTGAGATAGCCATTTTGTTCAGCATAGTTGATTTCCAGATATTAAATATGTTTCTGAGGAGGACACTCCCCCACAACCCTCAGGGCAAGGGTTTTAAGTTATGCCCTGGGGGCATATAAGGTTTCTATAGAAGGCGTTGTCGTAGAAACTTCAAAAAAGCCTCATTCGATTGGAAATTCGAAGGGCTAGTGCCCTTTTTAATGGTCTAAAGTGATTGGAGGGCAACTAGCCCCCCCCCCTCCCACACCCATCATTCCCCCAAACACATCAGATCAAAATTTAGAGATAGCCATTTTGTTCAGCATAGTTGATTTTCAGATAGAAAATAAGTTTTTGAGGAGGACACTCCCCCACAACCCTCAAGGCAAGGGTTTTAAGTTATACCCAAGGCAAGGGTTTTAAGTTATATGAATAAATAGATCTTAAAGCGAGTAATGCTTGGACTGAATATGAATATCAAGCTTAAAACGAAAAAAAATATTTTCCTATTGAAGTATAAATGAAACTAAAAACGAATAGAAATTAAATAAACAATCAATGCATACAATAGATATTAATGTAAATTAATAAACAAATCTTAAAGCGAGTGAAACTTAAATTGTATATGCAAATCAAGCTTGAAACGAACAAAAATCACCATAATCAAGAGTTCGGGTATGACCTCCTCTCACTGTAAAAGTCTAAAACCTACTGCGGCATTGGCATTTTACTGAAAACTATATGCGTCTTGAACAGTCTTGGAAAGTATAAACAACATCAAATTGAATATTAGATATATAATGATATTAATTGTTGAAAGATTCATCACTTCAAGTATTTATTTCACTGTAATTGTATTTTTATTTTCAATGCTGTAAGAACTGGAAAAAAAAATTTGTAATATAATCCGTTTTCAGTTAAGCGCCAATGACGCAGAAGGCTTTTGGTTTTTATTTACAGTTAGGAAAGGAGGCAGTATCCAAACACTTGTTTGTAGTGAAACTATAATCGTCTTTAACAACTTTAAAAACAACTAATAAATTAAACTGAATATTTGATGTATAATGATATTAATTGCTGAAAGCTCATCAGTTCAAAATGTTACTATAATTTTAATGTTTATTTTCAATGTTAAGTACAAAAGAAAATATTTGTCATAAAATTGGTTTTCAGTAAAGCGCCGATGACGCAGTAGGTTTTAGACTTTTACAGTGAGAGAGGAGGTCATACCCAAACTCTTGTTTGTGGTGATTTTTGTTTGTTTCAAGCTTGATTTGCATATTCAATTTAAGTTTCACTCGTTTTAAGATTTATTTATTAATTTACATTAATATCTATTGTATATTTGTTTGCATTGATTGTCTATTTAATTTCTGTTCGTTTTTAGTTTCATCTATGCTTCAATAGGAATTTTTTTTTTTTTTTTTTTTTTAAGCTTGATATTCATATTCAATCGAAGCATTACTCGCTTTAAGATCTATTTATTTATTTATATTATTACTTGTTGTATGTTTTTGCTATGATTGTTTATTTAATTTCTGTTTGTTTTGGGTTTCATTTATTCTTTAATAGTATTTTCTGGTCGTTTTGAGTTTGAATTTTATAAGGTATTTTTATCTGCTGAGCTTAAGTTTAAAATGGCCTTTACTTTTCTTTGAAAAACTTATTTTTCAGAAAGTTTTTTTAATTAATATATATAAGAAACATGCTGGGCTCCTGAAAATAATTATGTTTGCTTGCTTTTGGCTACTCTCAAGTTTATTACTTTGAGCTGAGATTGACTAGGTTGCCACAATTAGCAAGCATATTTTGAATTTAGCTTTGAAAATGGACCTTAGTGGCTTGGGATGAATTGCAAATCAACACAACATCCCAAACGAGTATGACATTCCTGAACTATGCACAACAACCAAAGCAGATTTTAGAACTACGGCCATGACGCGGAAATGACATTTTTAGTCACTGTCAACCTTAGACACCAAGGGTTTTTGACCTTGTCCTGAATAATGAGGCCGAAATTTATAAAAGGTGGCAAGTGAGGTTTTAAAAACAACACTCTTAGGTAGGCTGTCTGTTAACTTGTCATCATTCAGGTCATGTGCCAGTGTAGGAAACATCTGAAAGACTAAAGACTTGGTCAACTGGATGGGACTCATATGTCCTCAGTGAACTCTTAAAAATTCAATGGATTTCTTAAAACTCAATTAATCGCCAAACTGTTAGAAAATAAATGTCTGCTTTGTCCCAACTGACTCTTTCAGCCCAACGTCATTTGTATGTAGGCTTTCAGAGGAAAGTAGAAAGAATACACACGCTGGCTTTTGTCTATAAAAATAGAAGATTGATAAGAATTCATGAAAGTATGGAGTGATATAATTCGTGTCATTTGGCAATGCTAACTCATATACAAGGATAGTTTTGCTTCGGCAGGGCTAGTGAATGGCTGTTGAGAAGCCAAGGTATTGTCAAAAAATATATCCATTGTCTTTTATAAGGCTGAAACGATTACCCTCCAAGATTCTCAGGCAAAGACTGAACCTCTTTCAAAGACCTTTTGCCTCTGAGCTTTTCAACTCTTAATGACAGTGAAGTCCCTGACTCTCCTGACTACGTGTGCACTTTCCTTGACCATGTTCACTGCTCTGTGACTGAATTATCCAGTCTAGACAACATACTTGATGATGTGCTCAAGCAATGGCGTACTGAACTAGTAAGGCCTGGCAACATTCTTCTATCTCTGCATTTTCTGCAGATCTTTCCCAGGGCTGTGAAAAATTCTTCCATTTCATCTTAGTTTGGCGGTAGCTACTTGTAGTGGCTCGTATAGGCCTACTGTTTCCTCTCATGCATTGGTAAGGGTTCTGATTGTATTTCTAATAAAACGCTTAACACGTTTGACTATGATTTGACTTTCAAATGAACCATAAATTGTTAGCTTACTCGTGAGCCTGGTTGGCTAGTATTGAAGAGGATTAGTGGTTGCTTGTTGTTAACACCCAATGTACTTCTTATTGTATATTTAGAAAATTTGAAGAATCCTAACTAAGACAGGAACCAATAAGCATAGCTAGGGTGGTCTAGGATATAGAATAGAAACAAAAATCCGTGGATTATTTTGACTATGGGTATGAAGTTTTGTTCTCTGTGTCAGTGTGTGTCCATATGAACATTGCGTAAGTATTATTTGTTTGTATTTATGTAGAAGTAGCCAGAATTGCGCTGATGGTTAGTTTTTGGATTTAAGAAAAGTGGTGTTTGTAACTGAACCCCTGTTTAACTGAGCCCTTGTAACTTATGTGGAATCCAACCTATTATTTAACTTCATGCAAATCAACCCCTTTTTAACCCAAATTTCTTTTTACTCAACCTCTGTTCAGCCTCATTGCTGGAACCATGCAATTCAAGCGTGTTCGGACCCTGGGCATGAACAATACTAATCTCAAATGTAAAAGGATAAATTGTTGTTTTTTACAGGGGAGGGATAGTTTTTCTTAAAAAACAGCATAAAAGAAATACTTGCATAAGAATTAACCAATGAATAAAGAACATTTCATTCAAGTCAAATTTTATCACTTCCAACAAAATGGGCCGAATTACATTTTCTAGGTATATTATTGATTTAAGGAAGATTAAATTGTATGGGGTTGAGTTGCATGAGGGTTAAATTGCATGGAGGTTGACTTGAATGAAGGTCGAGTTGAATGAGAGGTGATTTTAATGGTGGTTTAGCTGAACAGGGTTGAGCTACAGAGAGGCTAGTTGAACGAGGTTCAGTTGCATGAGGGATCGGTTACAATGAGTTAAGTTAAACAACAATTCAGTTGCACGGGAACCAAGGAAAGTTTCTAAGTTGTTTATGCAACCGCCAAAGCAGTGGAACACTGTTTTGAAGCCATTTTTTATTCCAAGTAAGAGATTATTCTATAAAATAAAATAAAACAAGCCACTTCTAATCTTAGGGATGTATACTCTTTCATGTGCACTTCAAACACTCAAGAAATAATGATTGATGAAATTACATTTAAAACCTAAAAAATGTCCTTCTTTATCTTCGAAATATCCAATTGTCTACTTTATAGTGAAAAACAAATTTAGGTTTTAAATTCTTAAACTTTCCAATCTAACCCTCCTCCAAAAATTAGCTCCACCAAGTTCAAAGAGTGCGAAAATATTCTATTGAACTGGAAGGTTCAACAATTTAGGCTTCTTTAGGTTCAACAATTCTCCCCCCCCTCTATTTTGAGTTGTTTTTTTCTTGTTTTATACATTTATTTATTTTGACTTATTGTATTCCCCCTTGTTGCCCCCGGCTTTCCCAAGTCTATATTTTGGGAAAATAAGTCAAATTCTGGCCTTCTTTTGTCCCTCGCCCCACCCCAGGGTCCCCGTGGAGGCTGATCGTTGTCCGCTAGGACCAGAAAGTTCAAACATAATCTGTTTTATAAGATGATCTTAAAAATTGTAGTTTTGCGCCAAACTGAACTGAAAACCTAATTATATTTGTCTTTGGGACTTTATATATATATATATATATATATATATATATATATATATATATATATATATATATATATATATATATATATATATATATATATATATATATATATATATATATATATATATATATCTATATATATATATATATATATATATATATATATATATATTATATATATATATATATATATATATATATATATATATATCTATATATATATATATATATATATATATATATATATATATATATATATTTGGTTTGTATATTAAGGGGTGACATTTGTCTGAGGATAGGGTGCCTTGTCCCCTAGTCTGCAGGGCTCACACAGTCTATGGACGGGGATTATTTTGATATGCTTCTTGCAATGACAATACAAAACACAAATGCAAAATGCAAACCACAAAACTCGACGAGCTACAAATGCTCTTTTTTCTCAGGGTTGATACTAAACTCGTAAGCCATTTTTTGGTAGTGGGGGGATGGGGTAAGTCGGTAAGAAAGATGAATATAGACGAATAGCACGGAAATAAGAGCAAATTCATAAAAATCCGGACATTATAGCTAATATGCATAGTGCTTGATTGTCTCCTATCATTCTGAGAGAAAAAAAGATTGAACGAATGTGGCTTTACTCAATAATGAATAAATAGTCTGTCACTTATATAGCATAGTGATTCTTGAAGCACTATATGTATATTATCTTGTTGATCCTAGTTCATACTTATTGTATTATTTCATATTATTTCTCTTGAGTTTGATTAACCTAATTAATGAATTTATCCTGTGAGAATCACCTGAACTTTCATGGGGGAACTTGTGAAACATAGTTCAAGTAACTTTGATAGGCTGCAGATGTCTTTTTTTTTCAAAACCTGTACAGTTTTCTTTTTAATAGGTGCGTTATAGAGAAAGAATAACGATCCTCCGTGGGAATCACGAGTCAAGACAAATTACTCAAGTTTATGGATTTTATGACGAATGTCTTAGAAAATATGGTAACGCCAATGTTTGGAAGTTTTTCACGGATCTTTTCGATTACCTGCCCCTAACAGCCTTAGTTGACGGTCAAATATTTTGTCTTCATGGCGGTTTGTCACCTTCGATTGATACATTAGATCATATTCGATCTTTGGATAGACTGCAGGAGGTTCCACATGAGGTGAGTAATTTTAAAAATGTAGGTATAGGATCACGATCACGATATAGATTTAATGTCGTATTGACATGCCAACTTTCTTTTTTTTTATCTCTTTTCAGGAATTATTTGAAAAAAACTACGTTTTCTAAAGAGTTAAGAGGCTGAGTTACAAGGTCGAACCTTAAAACGTACAGGGATTAGGAGGCACAGTTGGGGGCTGCCGCCCCCCAAACCCCCCGCTTTCGCAGCCTTTAAATATAAAAAAAAATTTCTTTAAACTGAAAGTAAGGAGCGACATTAAAACTTAAAAGAACAGAAATTATTCCGTATATGAAAGAGGCTGTGCCCTCCTCAACGCCTCGCTCTTTACGCTAAAGTTTTTATTGTTTAAAAAAAGAGTTGTGAGAAAGTCAAACTTTAGCGTAAAGAGCGAGGCGTTGAGGAGGGCACAGCCTCTTTCATATACGGAATAATTTCTGTTCTTTTTAAGTTTTAATGTCGCTCCTTACTTTCAGTTTAAAGAAATTTTTTTTTATATTTAAAGGCTGCGAAAGCGGGGGGTTTGGGGGGCGGCAGCCCCCCAACTGTGCCTCCTAATCCCTGTACGTTTTAAGGTTCGACCTTGTAACTCAGCCTCTTTAACTCTTTAGAAAACGTAGTTTTTTTCAAATAATTTCTGCACGTTTTTGTACAGTTTATTACTTATTATTGCTTGACTAACTGTTAGCTGATCGTGTCAGGAGTTAAAGTTGGGGGGCTGCCGCCCCCCAAACCCCCCGCTCTTGAACATTCTTGTGTTAAGGCTTTTAATTCCTGAATACTCAAATCACGTCGTACAGGTGCCTCCTAATCCCTGTACGTTTTAAGGTTCGAACTTGTGACTCAGCCTCTTTAACAGCCCCCCAACTGTGCCTCCTAATCCCTGTACGTTTTAAGGGTCGACCTTGTAACTCAGCCTCTTTAACTCTTTAGAAAACGTAATTTTTTTCAAATAATTTAAAAAAGAAACTGAGTTTCTTTTCAAAGTATATAAAAAAGTTGCTCTGATGGTGAATCGAACCCGAGTTTTCCGCGTGAAAGTCTGAAGTCCCAGCCGCTGGACTATACAAACACAATAGTAATTGTTGTTTAGCAAATAGAAGGTATTTTCGACGCAAGCAAATTCCCAAAAATCTTGATATGTGGTTTTTTGGAAAACAGGGAAGGAGTGATCAGATTGAGCTGAAATTTCGACGATAAGCTCCCAGGCCCCAGGAAAGCTTATCCTCTAAATTTCAGCCCGATCAGACAACGTTAAAGGGGGGGTTGTGGAGGGAAAAATTAACATGGGCTAATATAGGAAAACGAGGTTTTTCGTAAATGTAAATTCGGGGGATAATTTTTTCGGTCTGAAAATATCAAAAGGCCCTAACAGGTCGAATTCTGCTTCGAATGAGTCCTCATTCAACCGGATCCGTTGCCAACTGTGGCCTGTAGGCGTGGCTAACAAAAAAAAAGAGATGAATTTTAAGTGGCTATATTTGGTTTTTTGAAAACAGGGAAGGAGTGATCGGATTGAGCTGAAATTTCGAGGATAAGCTCCCGGGCCCTAGGAAAGCTTAACCTCTAAATTTCAGCCCAATCGGACAACGTTAAAGGGGGCTGTGGTGGGAGGGTCCAAACTTCCGGCCCAGTTTACCCCATGAAGATAAAGTCGGAGGAGGATGAAATTTTGCAAGTTTCTTAGTTTGAGCTTGGGCTACAAAATGCAATTGCCGCCGTCTCTCTGCGACCTCTAGGACCTGAAATCGCTTAACATTGTGGTGGGTCGCCTCTTTATAGAGGCACAAGTGTGCCTCCTTGAGCTTTTGATTACACTTTCAAACAAAGTTTTTGGGTCAAGGAGGGTCTTGGTGCTTCCAATGTAATTTTTTATGCTAAATTCGAAAATAAAGTCATGATTTTTCCACCACCCACAGTTCGTTTGCTTAAGAAATTTTAAGCTTTTTGAAGAGATGGGTTTTTGTGATATTTTCTTTGAGATGTTTTTTTTTTTTTTTTTTTTTTTTTTTTTTTTTTTTGTTATGATTATTACATAGTCAGTCTATTTAATTGATTAGAAAAATTTGAAAATATTGTAATATTTTTTTTATTGGCCATATTCTCTTAGCAGTTTTATTTGTATTGTTTTTATTCTTGTTTTCTGATTATGTTTGTTACAGAGGTCAGTTTGTTTTGTTTCTATTTGGAGGGGGGAGGGCTGTGAAATTTAACGAACACTTCTATTAAAGGATTCTTGGGAAAAAATAATTTTTTAGTAATGCCCACAGCTGCACATTTGACAATCATAACTGATTTTTCAGGGCTTGTTATAGTAATTTTTTATTTATTTTTTTTTTGCATATAGGTTTAGCTGATGGATTTGAATTTATGTAAATCTCTCCCAGAATCACGTCATGGGTTGTTGGAAAAAAATAACACTCGTAATTACCAAGGATTAAAACATAATTTGGATCACGATTTTGGTAGCTTTTCTATGCCATTTTTATTCTTTAGTATATAGAATTTACCATTGGTTGAGTGGATTCAATGAAAAAGGTATGCAATTAGACAATTTGTGGCTATACTACAGCATGCATCGCACAAGTGCTTTAACATATTACCATTTTTACCATATTAACGATTCTGTGTCTCCGATTTTTTGTATTTGCTTTCAGGGGGGGGGGGATGCGTTTTGCTAAAATTTAGACCACTGTTTTTCTTAGCTTACATAAAGCTTTAATTTTTTCTTTCTGTTAAATTGTATTCTGTGGAAAACTAATAATATTTTATGCTGTTACAAACAATTCTAATTAAACAGTTAGTAACTATTTTAGCTTAAAACTTTACAACAAAGCGAATGGATAATGGGATTTGGTATGGAGCTGAGTATCCTTTGTTTCTCCTTATTTTTAACTGGTATGATTTTAGGATCAAAGTTGAGTTGCTGGGACCTGTGTTCTTTCCAGCCCCCCATATTTTGTCCTTCCGCTCCAGAAATAGTGTTCGCAAGTTATCGAGCTTCTTCAGAAAATTTGGGCCTATTCATACAAACTAAAACCGGTCCGATTGGTGGACCCAAAGCCGGGCCGTCGGCTCCATTGCAACTTGCACTGCATTTTTCCTTGTAATGCCGCAATTTTGAGGAAAATACCACACAATTTTCTCATGATACTGCATACTGCAATTATGCAGTGAAATAGCTTTTATCGCCGCATTTGTACCAAATAGCAGGTTAGTCCCGAGCCTCATTTCATTGGGGGGGGGGGCATCTTCGCAAATTTTACCGAATCGCTACCTGATTTAAGCCCAATTTTCTGCAGAAATAAGGAATTTTGCTAAATTCCTGTCGATTTCGCAAAATTTCTGCCGAAGTTTTCGCCTTCGGTGAAAATTTTACCGAATGCCAGAAAAGTTGGGGGTGCGGTAGCGCCCCTTCCCGCCCCTGCCGAGTAGTGTTACTGTGCAGTAAAGAGGACACATTTTTGGTCTCATAGATGGCAGGGTGCTGTGAAACAGTCGAGGAATTCAATCTAGTAAGAAATATAGTAAGTATGGGGCAGAAAATATCCTTTAAAGAAGTGTAAACAATAAAAAAGAAGTAAATATTTGACAGATGAGGCCTTAACAAAAGTAATTACCAATCATTACTATTGTATAAGGTATAGATTTGCCACCCAATAGAGCGAATAATTTACTAGAGTAGAAGAAATAAGTTCCGAGTTAAGAGTTCCTAATCTTCATCAATTCTTTGAGTTCTGTTACCATGGTATATGGAATAAAGCGAACATGGAGCAGGAATGGCGGTCCATATCAAGCGTAATTTTCTTGAAGATGTGCGTTTTGAAAACTTCGACAACTTGGACTGACTGGTCTAATGGCACCATCGTCTTATGCTGAAATCTCCTGCAGAAGGAGTCTTGTTTCCAAATATTTCGAAAATGGTTCAGTGCTTTTTGTCATTTCCAGTGTTATTGTCAAGACATTTTCAGTGTGGTAAAGGAAGTTAAAACTGACAAATGATACCCTCTTCTCTTCTAGTCCAGAAAGTGTGTGAAAAAAAAGGCCTAACCCGGAACAAATTGCAATAGAAATGATTCTTTGACTACCCGACTCAGAAAAATGTGCTGATTCCGAATATGCAAAGTTTGCTCATCTAGCTGTTTCACAAATACGTTTTTTTGGGGTTGAGGTAAATAACGAGGAGGAGAAATATGTCTTTTGCAGAAATGCGTAGAACCACGAAAAACAATATGCATTTAGGGGTAATAAAGTACGCTGAATCTGAAAATGATCTCTAACTGCAAGGATAAACAACGGTTATCAATATTTAAAGGGGAAGTATGCGGGAGGAGGGTGAATTTTCTCATCTAGTGTTAAACCACGCTGAATCTGAAAGAAACCGGTCTTAAAATGTAGAATGACAACTATCACCCATTTTGATGGTTTAATTAACGATTAAAGCATTCTCAACTTTTTCAGTTATATAATATACAAATGTGATAAAAAACGAAATATCAATATTCATAGATCTTCGTTATCTTCGACATCATCAACTCCGAGAAACTCAGTTGTAACACAGTTCGCACAACTTGTTCCCTTGCAAGCTCCATGGGCCCAGGTGCATTTCATGCCATTTCTTTTGCAACTGCATCGCATATTTGAGCAGTCGGTTTTGCAGTTACAGCGAAAAACTGCAAGGAGAGAGTGGGGAGGCAGCGGGGAGTTCACCAAAAATAGGGCGATATAATCCATTCTGAATTACCCAACCGAACTGGCCAGGGTCGAGATTACATCCCAGGGTTTTCCACGATTCAACTTGCAAATAAACTCGAAATGAGTAGAAGCTGCAAGCATCACTGGTGGGAGGGAGAACTTTAGACTTAACATACGAAGCAGATGCTGTAACTTTCTCGATGAATTTGAGATGACGCAACTGATTGAGGGTTGAAATTGAGCCTGGACACTTAAACAAAAGCATCATTGTTTTCTCCCCAGCTGCTGAAATGTCGTGCTTGGTGGATAGTGGGTCCATAAAAACTTTAGCGGATTCGTAAAACTCGTTGTTTTTTTTATCAGAAGCTGTAGTCCCGCTGAGTTCCCAATGCCATAGACACGAGAAGTTGAATCGCACCCAAGGAAGGCGTGGACATACAGGATTGTGCTGCATATACGAGATCCAAGTTTGAGTTTCGTTGCATTTATATCCCAAATTCTATTCTTTGAGATTTCAGCTCGAGGTTCAGAGTAAAAGTAGATCGCTTGGCTATCTGTCTGTGCGTGATAACAGAAGAGTATAAGCAGATCTCTGTCGTCTCCAACCAGGACAGTAGGCATAAGAGAAGCAGATCGAACTGCGGTTAGAACAATGAGAAGATCAGCGTCCCCTTCTGCTTGGTATACCTGACACGCAGCTTTGGTCAGATACTCACTGGTCATGGCTATGATTGCTTGCTTATTCTTGAAGTTGCTTAGGAACACTTCTTTATTTGTAGAACAGACCATATTCCTGCTAAAATTGATCTGCGGGCACGATCGTTTCCCTTTCCGTCTCAAATGGGTGATGTCTTTGATTGAAGGTGCTTGTGTCCGTCGAAAACCACCGACGTCCTTTGTGCCCCGTATTTCCGTGGAACGTAGTCAACATACTTCTGGCAGATACTATCATAAGTTGAGTTTTTTTCCCAAGGAATTCGCTGAAGCAGTGCCCCACCATCGAGAACTATATGCTTATCACTGAAATCTTTGACGAAGTCTTCAGTTTTCGGCTGCTGCTCTGCAACTAGACGCCACATCGCATCGGCGAGGGCAGGCTTATCGGCTGTTCGTGGAAGTCCGTTTGCTTCAAAAAGTGACGGAGGCGGTGAACATAATTCATACTTAAAGTATGACTCCAAATCATCTTCGCTATTTCCAGCAACTGTCACCAGCCGCTGAAACATGAATGCTGGATCAACGGCAACTGACTGTCCGTCAATAACTGGTACAGCTTTATTAGCAAGCGTTACGGCCACAGACTTTTTCTTGAATCTGTACGTGTTGACGTTTTCCCCTGTCATGCTATCCATGATTTCTTGTCCGGCGGATCTAGCTGTGTCGACGTTGACTTTTTCATCAGCCGTAACTCCAGAGGTAATGTTTCGCAAGCTCGGGTCTTCTGCGAAAGGGGTATTCTCAGCAAGAAAGCAAAGGAGCTTGCTAGTGTCATGGTTGTGGCGTCCAATCTTCGACTCTCTAACTTCTTTGTGCTGTTCGCTCGTCTCGTATTGGACCTTAGCAAAAGTTTGCATCGACGAATTAATTGCACTACAAGTTGGTGCTGAGAGTAACTAAGTCAGCCTCTGCAACTCACTCATGCCACTTCCCCTTGTAAGACCACCGTTAGTTTTCAACGAGCGCATGAGGACCTGCTCAATGACCAGATCTGACGACAGGCCCGCCCAAAATTTTTCGGATCTGCGGATAAAATGGTTCCCGTTCTGAAAATTGTCAAACACGTCGGGATTGGTAGTTTCCAGCTGTTTCATATTTTGCAGGTACACCCTGGCAGACTTTGCATATAGGAAGTGGTTGGACGCTGCGAAATATGGCAACATAGCTTCAACTGCCTGAAGGTGAAGATCCCAGTTCCCCGTACGCTCTGCTTGGATGAACTTTAGTGTCTATCATTTCCATATATTGTATCCACAGTTTCGCCGTACGCGACTTTTCCGAAAGTGACTGTTTAAGAGAAGAAAATTTCTTGGCGACTTCTGCCAGGACAGATTTTCCTCTATACTTCGCATGTCTGTGTGACCTTCTAATGCACCAAGATAAACAGTGAAGAACTCCATAAGCTCGTCGGAGGCACTGAATATTTTTTCCGTGTCTGCTGAATCAGCGCCATCTTCAGTGCCGTAAAGTTCAGTGAAGAGAAGTGTGTTCAGTGCCCAGTCAGTGAGTATGTGTCCCCGTATAGCTCTGGAATAAGCTTTCCCAGAAATGATTTGTAGAACAGTATTTGGCGCATATATTATTTCCAACGTGTCTTGAAGTCCAGAGCCTTCCATAATCTGTCCAACAGCCCCAATGTAACTCATGAGTGTGTGGAAGCCACCCAGCCGCAGGACGATTTTTTTTATAGGACTTGCATCCGACTGGCCAGATTTAATCGACTGGCCAGATAAGGCAAAACACGATGGAACAGGTTTTATCACTGTAATGATAGATTTAGAATCGCCCGAAGAATTTTTACATCCTGGGATTGTTAGGTCCCGTCAGTCGCAAAAGTGTTATGAAACTGATGGAATATTTAGATGAAAGTTCTAATTTTACATTCAAATAAAGGTGATTTTCATAATCTCGATGATCTAGTACCCTATTTTAGACATTAATTTCGTTGTTGTACGCCTTTATATGAAAACATGAATTTTACATCCTCAGAATCAACAAATCAACCTCAAAAACATAATTTTTAGTAGTTTGCTATATATTCATCGTTCAACCTAAAATATAAATGAAAGTTTTAATTTTACGTTCAAATAAAGGTGATTTTCATACTCACCGTGATCTAGTACCCTATTCTAGACATCAATTCTATTGTTGTACGCCTTTATATGGAAACACGAATTTCACCTCCTCAAAATCAACCTCAACCTAAAAAAAACATTTGTGAAACAGCTAGATGAGCAAACTTTGCATATTTGGAATCAGCGCATTTTTCTGAGTCGGGTAGTGAAAGAATCATTTCTATTGCAATTTGTTCCCGGTCAAACCGTTCCCTTCCTGGACTATTTGGTCGACATTAAAATTCAAATGCAGCCTGAAACGTTGGCTAAAAGGTAGTTGCAGCCGTGGCAAGGCGGAGCTAGAACCGAAACGTGTTAAGAGGGTTGTTGAAGTAAAGGCTAACTGCAACCTTGAATGACTGCATTGTTATGGGTAAAAATATTCTGTACAGCACTGCCTACATAGGCGAATCTCATGATAGACTGGCTGATTCCGATTGACCTTCGTCAGCCCATCTGAATGGTTCTTTTCAACGTTTTATTACCTCTATTACTATGATTCTCATTGAAACTTAGTCATGATCATAGTTACCATTTTGCTAGTAATTTTCTTTTTCGCTTTTTTCGTCTTATTTTCAGGCAATGCCATATCTCAGGCCCCTTGCACACTATTCCTCCCATAAAAGTTGAAAAGTGACTTTTGATATGAAAAATGACCACAAGGTCACAGCAAACAGTAGGTTTACATGAAACCAGGTGCAATCTTTTCAAGCCTAATCCTGACATCTCCAAACCTCTTCAACATTTTGTTTTGATGCTGGAGACACCCCCTCCCCCTCAAGTGGTAAAGTTATTCTTTGGGAAGGGGGGGGGTCCATCAAGAAACGTCATTAAAACTTCTTTCTTAGGTGCTTGTAGACAAGAGCTTTACTACCTCTTTTCCTTTGGGTCTAGGGTGAGAATATGATGGCAAATCTAAAATTAAAACCATGCTGGTGTTTTAGATTAGCGAGCAAATGGTATACTCTCGTGAAACGGTAAAAATTATCCCTATAAGTTAGATTATTCTTTAAGTTCGCCTCTTTGGAACCTATTTTAGGAAAGCAAGCAGTACATAAACTACTAATGTGGCGCGATGGTTATAAAAAAAAGAAGGCAGCGCAGAATCAGGATTAGGGAATGTCATTTTGCTATGTTTCCTGAGGTGGCAATAGTTTTTAAATATATCATTCTCATCTTTTAGAGCATGTCCAGACTATCCACTTTCTCTAAAAAAAAATGGGGCGGAAAACTAGGAGTCTAGGCGAGTACTTCTGTCCCTTTTTTTGTTTTCAAGACCGGTAAATCAGAGGGTTAGGAAACGGAAGATTGGACAAAAAACAATAGCATACGTTACTTTTCTAAAAAAAAGTTTTAGAATAGGAGACGAAATGAAATAAACTTCAATATGATTTAGAACAGAAACAGTAGATTGTCTTGCTTCCTATTTTCAATCTCAGTTCTCCATAAAACGGATAGTCTGGACAGGTTAGAAGTGATTGAGGACTGATGAGAATACCAGAAAGCGCCAACAGAATCGTTTCAAGGACTATCACTTTGATCGAGCAAGCTAACAGAGGCTATGCCATATAGAACTTCAAACGAAATTATTAGAACTAGTATAAGAACTTCAAGGAAAGTCGGGAGCCAGTTGAGGACAAAGATTGAGCTGAATGCCCTTCGATGAGTTCTTCGAGTGAAAATGTGTCAAAAGTTAAGGATTCCAACTGCCAGTTTCAGTTGCGATTAATAGCCGATGTACTTAACATGTACAAGTCATCAGCACCCGACATTTTACCCGAGAAACTCAACATAACAAAGTTGGACAAAACAAAGATGGGTTGCTCTCTGTAGGTAAACGGCAGAGGCTTTGGAACCTGATGCAGACTTTTTAAACACTGTGCTGACTGGTGACAAAATATTGATATCCAATACAGCCATAAGAGCAAGCGCCAGAATTTTAAGTGACTCATAGTCTCTGCTCCCCAAGACGGCAAGAGTCGATAAGTCCAAGATCAAGGTCATAATCTTTGTCTCTTTTTGAACAACCGTGGGGTGGCACACAACGAGTTTTTGCCTCGAGGAAAACACCATCAGTGCCGCTTTCTTCAAGGATATCTTTGTACAAGTGCACCGAAACGTGAAAAGGAGAAAAACAGATTTCCGATCATTTGAAGCTCCACACAACAACCCTATGAATCAGATTGCCTTCCATAACGTTGCACCTGGCCAGGATAGGAGTTGTAACAGCTTCTGTATAGCCAGAGTTAGGTCTGGCAGACTTTTCCAGTTCCCCAATTGAAGAATGTCCTGAAAGGTTGTGGTTTCGAACGTCGCCACCATCCAGAAAGCTGTGGCCAACTCTTTAAAAGGCAATTTGTAAGCTGACTTCCAGGGAGCGTACAGATCATGGAAGTCGCGTTGGTAACGGTACATTGACGCTTAAGGGAATTATTTTTGTCAAATTTTAAGGTGCTCTTAAATTTTGATTAATAAATTCCTGCTTATTATGACGAAGTTTACCATTCTGACATTGAGGTTGTTGAAAATACCCCCAGCATGTCATTTGATGTTCTCTTTCAGCCTGAGTTTTTTCTGGGTTGTCCTCATATAATCTTCTTCAGTTAGCCTCAGAGAAAGTATTTTGGTGGACTCAGATCAGGAGAGTAGGGCGGCCGTTGGTATTCGGTCATCCCAGAGATTAGTGAATTTGCCTGGGAAGTACTAACCGAGCTATTAAAGAGTGCAGTCAGCACAGTGAGGTGATGCATCATCTTGTTGAAACATGAATGGGCTCATATCAAAATTCCTTCCCCTTAATGCCGGAATGAAGTGTCTCCAAAGCATTTCGGTCCATCGGTCTGCATTCACTGTCACCAGATGATGTATGAACTTAAAGTACAAATCTTTCCAAATGCGCGCCATTCTGTCTTTTGTCTACACTTAGAGGTTTTTCAACATGTTCATGAGGTTGATTACTAACTAAAGACTTGAAGTTTTGCTTATTCACCTGCGCACTCAAATGGAAGTGCGCTTCGTCACTGGAGAGAAGACGGTCCAAAAGCTGAGGGCTGGTTCTCAATACCCTCGCTTATCGTTTTACCAAATTCCTAGCGTTCTGTTTTGTTGGTTCACTTTTACGCTTGAAGAATCTAAACTTTGCAGGGAAAGAGTTTCAAATCGCTGTGAATTATTCTGTGCCCAGATCTGCTAAAAATACCTACTTGCTGTGACAGTCGTCTGATGTATTTTAATGGTGATTGTTCTAATCGGTCTCTGACGTCTTGGTCACGAGCTAGCATACTCACTGTTAGCTTTTGGTTTACAACGACCTTTGTTATTGTTAACCATACTTCCAGTGGCTCTAAACTTTTCTACCAAGCTTGCGATCGTATGGCAATGGGGAATTTTCTGTCAGGATTATTCATTGCAAAATACAGTTTCGCAATTTTTGTCCTCTGTTCCATCGAAAAATGCTCATAGTGATCCATCTTGGTATCATATAATACAAGTCTTTTGTGTTAATCGCCTGATGAAGGAAAAAAAATCTCTAGAAAATATAATTCTTTATTTCGGCTGCCAATACTATTTTTTTACTATTAATTACGTTCAATACAATTATTTATCAAACTTATAAGCTAACTATATTAAAATTTACTATTTTCAATCTGTTTTTAAAATTGAAAACTGCCCATTAAAACTACATTAATTTTTGATGCTCAATAAAATCAAAATCCTTGTCAGATTGTTTTTGATTATAGTTTCATTAATACTCTTTTGAAACAAACCAGCGAGACCGTTTTACTTTAAAGAAGCTTTTAAAAGGGAACATGATGACATAGAGGACTTCATTTGAGATGAGTTCTCAAATAGTTCTCAAATAAAAAATTAAAATTAAGCAATGGCTAGTTTAAATCGTGTTGTTTTTGATGCGATGATAGTGTTGATTACATCTATTATTTTAGGGTCCAATGTGCGATCTTTTATGGTCTGACCCTGATGACAGAGGTGGGTGGGGTATTTCTCCACGCGGTGCTGGTTACACGTTTGGTCAGGACATAAGTGAAACGTTTAATCATTCTAATAACCTTACCCTTGTTTCACGAGCCCATCAATTGGTCATGGAAGGATATAACTGGTAAGTCTTTAATGTTTTTTTATTGCACTTTAGAAATCACGTAATTACTTAAACATAATTCAATTTAACGTCAATTTAAACGTTTAATAAAGTGACAAAGTGTTTGAAACTCAAGCTAATAGTAATTTCATAAATAATTTACTTTCTTTTAGTCAAGGACAAACCTGTTTACAAATTCCACAGTTAATATTCAACTTTGACCCGCCTAATCGCTACTGTCTAGGAAAAATTAAAGCAAGCCAAATTTCGGACAGGCTTAATTCCTTAAAAAACACTAATTTTGTGAACCAGACACCTACAATGACTATTTTCTTAGATAGGCAATGCAGATGGCAGCATAGTCTTTACGTCCCCAGGATGCTTGTTTGAAAATGTCAGCGGATTTTACCTAACAAGAAAACAATGCACATCACTTTTCTGTTGTAAATCATAGGCGTAAGTAGGTCAAGTCTTTAGGAGGAGGGCTGGTGCTTTAAGGCTCAAATTACAATCAGGAGGAACTGATTGAACCCTCCTGAAGAAGGGCTTTCCTCCTGAAGGAGGAAAGCCCTCTGAACTGATCTTGGGAGCACACCGTATTAGTTGTTGCTCTTGCATATTTGCTCATAGGTTAAATGTGGGACAGCAAGTATGCCACTACAGCCAAAATAAAAGCATATAGCGTCATTTACGTCCCTATGGATTATCAAAAGGTTATTGTCAAAACAGTGTTTTACACCTGTGTCATATTTTGGTTACAATAAATTTAATTGGCAAAACATCTTTGAATCATCATAACAATAAATAAAAAGATGCAAAGGACAGAAGCCATGTAGGTGTGGCAGAAATTTATTCAAGATAAAAAAATAGTGATTTGTTTTTTCATAACTTAATTCTGTTATTGATTATATCAAAAATATAATGCCAGATGGTAAATATATAATTTTTTTAAGCAGTTGTTAAGACTAAAATGTTAATTATTCCTATGCCTGTACTTAAAAACGGAGGTCAAAATTCACATCGGAAATAATTATTCAAGACTCATCGCCTACTTAGCTAAATTTAGGAGTACTAACGAAAAGATCAAAACGTGAAGAGTTGCGTTTAGTGTTTAAAAAAAATAATAATTTATGTTAATAACCTATTTTGTCTATTTTATTATTGTTATCTCTATTCAAAAGTGTACCATCAATGTATTGTAGTCAAAATATGAAAGGTGTGTAAAGCAGGGTTTTGACGATAAGTGTTAGTTTAAGTTCTTTTAAGTATTAAGCTATAGAGCTATTTTTTTTCTTGGTGAGAACTACTATTTTAAATTGCATACCTGAACGCACAGAAGAGGGCGAGGGGGGGGGAGGAGAGGAGGTTGTTTGCTTCAAGAAAAAAGATGACCGAATTTTTTAAGTCACTGAGATTTGTTTAAAGGACCCCCCTCTCCCAGGAATATTGTGTCCTAAGAGTACATGTTTTCGTGTCCATGGTAAATACTATACTGAAATCTCAATGAAAGAGGATTTATTGCTGCTTTGATAAAAAAAAGAATTTAATCTCTTTGATTAAAAAAGAAATTTATCCCTTTTTTTCACTTAGGAAATTTCAGCTGTTCATATAGGTTGTGGCTTTCGCTTTTTTTCTTTTGATTTTTAGAGCTGTTTCATTATTAATCATTTTAGGTGCCATGATCGTAATGTAGTGACAATATTTTCGGCTCCAAATTATTGCTACCGGTGTGGTAATCAAGCTGCCATAATGGAGTTAGATGATTCCCTGAAGTATTCATTGTAAGCCTTTTTTTTCTTATGTTATTTTAAAGTATTTCTTGTATCTTAACCGGATTCGATGTTAAGTATGGACATTTCTATTATAGTTTCTGGGAAATGACGCAGTATTTACATGGGTAAAAACAAGTTTCACCATTACCCACAGCCAAAATGTAGTACGCATCTATTAAAATTACAAAACGGTGACAAAATACAGGGAAAATATGTACTTCGTGAACGCTATTGACGAAATTATAAATCGCAATCGAGTGCGAGAACTTGATTTCAGTAAAAAAAAAAATTACATAATATTTTGATTGAAATATTTGTCTAGTATCAACATATTAACTGAGCATACCAATGTTCTCTGATCCTTTGGAATTGCATGAGAATTTACTTTTTGGCATGGTTATGTGGGTGAGTCAAAGCTTGGTATTAAAGTAACAACACTCGGAGGTAAACAGTGCTTAAAACATTGAATTACGCCATGACCATGGGCAACCTTTGCGGTAACAATGTCACTGTTGCTTCTCCGTGAAAAGTTAAAGTCTGTAAAATCCCAAATAACAGAACTTCTGCACTAATTTGATTCACAAGCATAATTCTACCGTTATTTTTGTGACTTACATACTCTAGGATATAAAATGAAAATTACTCTGGGTAAATATTTACTGATAATGAATTCAAGGTGGTCAAATGGCAGAAACTTTTCAAAGCTATGTTAATTTTTGGCCCAAGGCAATCCAAGCAGCGTCCGGAAAAATAAAATTTTTCAATTTTGCGTCATGAATCCTAGCGGAATCCGATTTATCCTTGTCGCTATTTTGATCTTTTCACCATTGGAGTATTTTTCAAATAGAAGTTCTATGAAATGTTCGTTGACATGCCATGTACTCTCTTGAACCGGTGAGCTTATTTGGGAACAAAATTAGCCACAAATGACTTGGTACAACAAATCATCACTCATAGAACTTCCATTTACATTAACGCAATGTGAGCTGGTTTTTTTATGTCTCATAATTAATTAATAAATTGCTATGTTGCTTTAGTATCTCCCCTATGACCTGAAAGCTTTTCTTCGAAATGCTTCTTCCTTGTCTGTTCTCTTGGGCGCTTTACCTCATTTTTAGCTCTCTTGAACTTTACCATATGTATAATATCATGATTTCAGAGATATCGTAGATTGAATAAAAAAACTTTTTACATGAAAGTAAGGAACAACAGTAAAACTTAAAACGAACAGAAACTATTCCGTATATGACTGGACCTGCCCTTTGCTTAACTCGTTACGCGCTTGTCACGCTAAAGTTCCCTAGTAAAGAAGAATAAGAAGCTTTATAAAGCTTCTTATTCCAGGTAAACGGACTTTTTGTTTTGGGAGTCTTTCTTAAATAATTGGGCCAAAAAGTCGAACTTAAGCGTAAAGAGTGAGGTCTGAGGAAGGGACAGGCCGCCTCATATTTGGAATAGTTTTGTTCGTTTTAACTTCTAATGCTACTCTTTATTTTTGTTGAACAAACTTGTTTTTTATTATAATTTCTGATCGATTTTCAAATCATGCTGGGAAATCCACCGTCCCTCTCTGCCAAAAAATTTTCTATCGAAAATTCCTCCTGCTGAAAACTCCCCCCCCCTGAAAATTCTCCTTGCTTTCATTTGATTTTTTTATTTAATTTTTGATCGTTTTCCATGTCATACCGGCAATTTCACCGCCCTCTATGGAGAATTTCCTCTTGGTAATCCCCCCCTCTCGGAAAAGTCCCCCCTCCTCCTGAAAAATACTGTATGTAAAAAGTTGGCATTTTGCATAACTTACATCTCTTTTTCCAGGGGCTGGGGGGGGGGGTCGTGTCATCCCCAGAGGCATAATAATTAAATTTTTCACTGGGGAAAAAGAGGCTTGGGGGAGGGCCATTTGCCCTCCAATGTTTTTCGTCACCCAAAACAGAATTTAGAACTTATGTTTCTGTTCAAATGAGCCCTCTCCCAATCTTCTAGAGCCATTGGTTCGATACAGTGACCGCTGGACAAAAAAATAACACGCATTCATGATCTTTCTTCAGGCAAAAAAAAAAAAAATGAAAAATTTCACATGTTTATAGAGGGGAGCCAGGAACCTCTACAACAGGGTCCTCTTATGTGCTGAATGAGGGCAACTAATCCCCCTCCCACTTCCACCCTCCCATTTGCTTTTATATTTAAAAACTAAATGTTGCCATAAGATTAAATCAAAATGCACTGTGTTAATGCTAATTCCTATTAAGGCATCTCAGCAGTATCCCAAGAACGACTGAGGGTCTTATGTTCAAACTTTTGGGGCTACTTCTGCTCTTCAAATCAAAATAGCGTAAGTGTATCCAAGCTATCAAAGAAAGTAAACAGATTTTTTTGCGAATGGTATAAAGTTTTCCATTTCAGGTCAACTATAGGAGGTATGAAACTAAATTAAACACTTCTATTTGTGTCCAGATTTTTAAAAGGGTGTTTGTTGTTAAAAATTGCTGAAAACTTTCTCCAGCATATAAATAGTAGGCCAAACTATGAATTCTTAAAAAAAAACGAAAAGATTTAAACTACTATTTTCTTTCTCCCTGCAAAGACTATGTCAATATAAAACGAACAGAAATTAATTAAAAAAAACTTTTTCCACAAAATAAGTTTTTCGAAGGAAAGTAAAGAACTTCATTAAACAAAAAATGAGTAAAAATAAATTCAAATAATCTACCAAGCGTGAAACTACCACAAATCAGCATCGATAAATAAATGAAACCCAAAACGAACAGAAATTACAATAAATAACCAAGTCAAATTCAAAACGAGCAGAAATTAACATAAGTTGGGCGCAAAATCCCTATGCCTTCCCAAGGCCAGATCATAATTTGCACTTTACTGAAAAAAATACAAATGAATGTGCATTGTCAGTTTAATATACATATACTGATATTTAGTAATCAAAATGTTAATATTATTTGATTTATTAAAGTTATAAAAGTAAAAACATTTATATTTTTCTCAGTATAGTGCAAATTTTTTTCTGGCCTTAGGAAGGCATAGGGGTTTTGAGCCCAACTTATGTTAATTTCTGCTCGTTTTGAGTGTGACTCGGTTATTTATTGTAATTTCTGTTCGTTTTGGGTTTCATTTATTTATCGATGCTGATTTGTGGTAGTTTCGAGCTTGCTAGATTATTTGATTTTATTTTTGCTCATTTTTTGTTTAATGGAGTTCTTTACTTTCCTTTGAAAAACGTATTTTGTGGAACAAGTTTTTTTTAGTTAATATAATAAAACGTCTTCCGAATATTCCGTCTTCACATCTGGGAGCCTTTATCAAGGGGGGGGGGAGGGAAAAGCTTGGATTAAACAGTTCACAAACTAGAAAAATAACAAAAACCTTATAAATATTATTTCCAGTATTAAAGAGTTAGAGAGAGATGAGTTTTTTCATCTGTAGGAGTTCAGATTCACCAAAAATAGATAAAGTGATGAGAAAAACACAAGCACTATACAAAAAAAGAGAAATGCGACATGATGATTCAAACAGAACACGGAACGAGAAAAAAAAACTCCCGAATAATAGTCTGTAGGCCCATAATGTATTTTCTGATGTGAATTGACTATAAAAAATATGTTCATACGAGACTCTGGCATGTTGTTGGATTAAACAATTATAAGTAGGTTTTTAATCTTGAATCTCCCTCTTCTGTAAGCTATGTATACTAGTCCCCTTATAAATATTATTTTGATTTCTATGATGTCTCAAACTTTGTAACAGTCTAATGCAGCTATTAATTGTTTTTAATGATCTTACTTCCCATTATGGTCCGGAAGATCATATAAATGCTCTACAGAAGCAAAGTTTTCACTTTTCGTTCTATACTTTAGGGATGAGCTATTTTCTTTTTTATGTTGTTTTAGCCTATTTTCAAAATTCGTTCTTACAACATATAATTTTGTCTCTAGATAGTTCATAAAGTGGTTTTGTCAATTGATTCCTACATATATACTACTTAAGAGTACAGAAACGCCTGGATGTCGCTCTAGAGACAGTAGCCTGGCTAAGGGAAATATTGCGTGTATAACCCTAGAGACTTGTAACTCTGCTCTTTTGAAGCAAGAATGTCAATTTTCGAGAATAGTCCTTTCAGCTCGCAATTATACTTTTATTTTTTTTTTCAGCTTACAGTTCGACCCAGCACCCAGAAGAGGCGAGCCTCACGTTACTCGTAGAACACCGGACTACTTCCTATAAAGTCAAGTTTCACTTGAAAAAGAATAATAATTCGACAAAAGTGAAAAAAAAAAATCTTGGTACAGTAATGTGTATCTTTTTAAATGTCAAATCAGTTATAAGGAAATATAGGCCATGCCTAAGTTGTCGCTAGAACAGTGTTTTTTTTTCTTTTCTTTTATGCGTTTTATCGTCTAATGTAATACTGAAAATAACCATACGCTAAAAGCAAGCTTTGTTTTTTAAGAGCCTCATCTGTTAGGGGAAAATGAAGTTTTTGCAAAATTTTTGTTTCTTTCCTCTTGAAAGACGGCAGAAACTGCAAGATATGGGATAATGATTGAAAACATCAGATAAATGATAATAATTATCTCTTCTAACTACCGCTAGTTGGATCGACTGATGCATAGATTCTGGCGATTTCAAGTAAATGTGTGGTCCTTTTACAAAATTTCCTGTAGAAGTTTTCTTCCTCCTTTTTTCTGCTATTAAAACCCCATTCTTCTTTGGTTGAGCAACTGCTAAAACTAATGTAGTAATACAAGCTTAATTCTAGTACATTATGAGTTTTTTGGTTAAAATTTTGCGTTTTAATTTTTTACTGAGAAGCCCGCGGTGCAGTTTTAGGATTTGTTTTAACAACGGTGAATTTTTTTTTCTTTAATTGTTGAGTATCCAATTTTTGTTGTTTTTAGTTCCTTCATTTTAATTTTAGGCATAATTCTACTTGGATATTATGATGAAATCTTTTCTACAAATTAGGATGTAAACTTATTCCAAATTTCAATCTCACGCTGCTCAGAGATTATATGCAATAAGATGATGAAGTGACAAAAAGAAACTGCCCTAAAGTGTCACTTTTCTTTTCCAACTGATCTAGTTAAAACTATACATAACTGACGAAAAAAGAAGAATAAAAATGAAAATTTTGAGAAACAATGTTGTAATTTTTTTTCGTAAAAAACATGCTTTTACTATAATTTCTCGTCAAATTTTGCAACCCAAGCACATGTGATGTCATTTGCAAGAGTCCGGCTACAGAAATTGGGCAGCAAGTGCGGGCGCGCTCAAAATGAAAGAAAAAAAAAACTTACTGTGCAATAAATTCAGTTTTTGAATTCACTGTCCCATAGAATAAAGAAAAATCACCATGTCAATTTCGACGCTGAATGTATGTGTATATTTCTAATGTCAGTCTTTTGTTTTCTGCTACATTAAGATATTGTTGCAGGCATCTTATTACATATAATCTTTTACTTCTATTTTAGTGTTTTCTTTTGTTTTTTTTTGTCTTCGTTTTTGTCACCACATCCAATTAATTTTTTTTTTGAGAAACTGATTTTATGGTTTGATTTTTTTTTCTCTGAGGATGAGGCTATCAAAAATATACAAACTAAGTTTATAACTCGAATTATTTTTTAGTGACTAGGTCTTCTTTTAATGTTTAATAACAGGACTAGGTCTTGCGTCACGATGGTTTGGTGCTTGCGTTGACATAGTTTACCTGAGCTGCCACAACTAGCATCTGTTTTGAACAGAAAAGAAGAAAAATGTGGGGAACTAACTTTATTTCTGAGAAGATATCCTGCTACTTATGCCGAAAATTCATTTTTGGCTACTAGGAATGGGGAGCTTTCAAAATTTTTGGACTTCGATTTCTCATATTAAAAAGAGTCAGAGGGAGATGAGCTTTTTTATCTGTAGCAGTTGAGATTCAGCAAAAAACCAAAAACTGTCATATCCTATCTTTTTATGACAACTGGAACTAAGAAAGTCTAAGATTGATAACTGTCACCTCTTCTAGAAGAGATGACTGAGCCTGCCTGATATGGGAGAACAATGCCTCTTTTGTGAGCCTCTTTTAGAGGAGGAGATAAGTGTGACTCTTAGATTACCTAACGACTGTTTCTACTAGTACTACTAACATCTACCATCTCAATCACCAAACTGTCTATTGCCAACACAGCTGCACCTGCCGTTTCTCATCCCCAGTCAATTATAAGCCTCATTAATTAACCCCTCCTATGATGCTCCAATTTCCATTAAATCCTTTCTATCAACCTCGTTTCATCCCGCCCGAATGCGACTTACTTTTCGTTTGGTTTCAGATGAATGCTGAAACAGCAGATTCTTTGGCAATCTTTTTCTTCACCTATAAAACATGGCCTGGCTGTTCCCGCTTCATAACTTTCCTATATTGAACTGAACTCTTCCAAACCTTTAGTTAAAATTAATCTAATACAAAAACCTCTCTGTTCCTACCCTGTATTTCCTAACAAATATTCCTTGCAATTTGCTTGAACAACAATTGTATTCTCTATTGACTAAGAAGCTGTTTTTTTCTTGTCTTTTCTTAGGAAATACGAAACAGTTCATGTATTCAATCAAAACATCAACATACAGAAAGTTTACACAAAACCAGACCACTTTTGCCAGTAGGCTAAGTCATCTTTTGGATTAAGGTCGACGGGTTCTGGGGGCTTATTGAAGCTAATTTGTAATAAGTATGTCTAGATTGTTTATCATTAGGTCCATACTATCACATTATCAGTAAAAAAGAAAAACGAGTATGCTTGTGTTTATTTTATTTTTTTGTATTATTATTATTAAATATGTGATGAGACGATGCCAAAATTTTGTCGATCCGTTTGCTGACTTCGGTACACACAATGTGTTTCGATATTAGTTACATGACTTGATGTGGTCACATTACACAATCTAGTTTGGTGTGAGACATGTTTCGGTTGTAAGAGTTAAGTATTACACATTTGCTGTTTCTAAAACTTAGGCTTAAAAATTTACAATAAATAGACTCAGGAGGTAATCTCGTTTCAGGAAATTTAAGTCCGTTATCATTAATGGTATAGGTGGGAAGACCGCCAAAATGGATCGTAACCCCTACAGGGATGTTTTTTCGTCATTTTTAACCGCAAAAACTAAACCAAGCATGGAGATTCCCACGTCGGTAAGATAAAATGGTTGTGACAAAAGGGACATCTACCATGTGGCTAATATGGGTGTAAAGTTCATTTGTGATGCAAATGAATGTTATGTTTAAATTCAGCATGCAATTCTGGGTATATATTTGCAAATTAGGGGGCTGAGGGTATATACTCTTTAAATATATAGGTTCTAAGAAATTCGTGACAGGAAAAAAAAAGGAAAGAAGTGAAGGTAAAGGTTCCCCCCCCCCCCCCCTGCAAAATGGGATAACTATGATTATTCTGCTTATTGTGGTGTAAGAATTGTTTTCTTGACATGTTTCCTTATGTCCAGCTGGGCTCCTAGGCTTCTAGTAATGGTTGGCTAATTTAAATATTTGTATATGTATACACTGTCAAATTAGCCATCTGGTGGTATCCCCTGACAAAAGTATTCGATTGTTGGTGCCAAAGTTCGCAAATTATAAGATACAATTGAAGACACATCAACTGTATTTTTAGACAGTATATGATTTCTTACATTTATCTTTCCTCATGGTAGACTCCTGGATGAATATTGACTGTATCGGATTGGCAGTACCATAAAGAAACAAAATGTCCAGTTAAGTAATTTCTTTGTTTGTAAAGTCATCAGATTATTCCTCAGATAGTTAAAAGTTCTCCCTTGAATTCATTTCAGGCAAATCTTTGGTCTTACTCTTAAATGCATTCGCGTGTTTTTTTTTCTATGCTGATGACAAACTTTGAGACAGATTAATTTGTAAGTTGTCTTGATACATTTTCAAATACTTTGGAACTAAGTGATGCTTAAGTCGACTGTAAGTATGAACTTGAATACTGAGCTTAAACGATAACTTTGTTTTATTTATTTATTCATTTTTTTAAAGAAATAAAAAGCATGCTCCATCATTTACCAATACAGTTGATATGCTGTGTAATTCTAGTCCTTTCAGGTTTGATTTCGGATTATTTGGGTTTGAGTTTGACCTATTCACTGTGAATATGGAACCAGTATTTCCATTTTTTTTCTTTTCAGAGAACTTCAGACCATACCAAACTTTCTTTCACTGTCAAAGTAAAATAGCAGGTTCCTGCCCAAGTGAACTATTGCTTCATGCCTCAGCTATTTGCTTCAAGATTGTCTTATTGGGTCTTTCTTTAATTTTAGCTCAATAAAACCACGACTAAGTGAATTAGCAGGTGTTGCAAAGATGTATAAGACATTTCAATCTTTAACTTCAGTTCTCTTTTCCTTTAGAACATCCACTAAGTAAAAAGTATGAGGAGATTTTGGTAGAATCGTTTGAGTGTACTACGATCTGCAGGTTACAGAAACCGTCTTCATTTTCACTGTTAATATTATATCCATCTTTGATTGTAGTATCGTGCTGTCTGCTTTCCTCTTAACATTTTGTGGTCCTTTAAAAGCTGTTGATGCTAGTGTATCTTCTAGCTTAGAAAATTTGAAAGTGGTGGATAGAGGTAATCTTTTCCACATAATTACCTATCTTGGCTGGTTTAGGTGCTATGTCTCTTTAAGCTCTAGTGCATTGTTATTTTGCGGTCACCGCCCTCGAAAAACACATAGTAACCTGCTGCTTAAAAGGTTTGATTTTTATTGTAAATCAGACAGGTTGGTAAAAGTCCAACAGAAACCCGTAAATGAGTAAGGGGCTTTTACCAATCGTGTTTTTATTATTATTATTTGTTTACTGATATGCGTTGATAAAAGCGCAAAATGGAATCGTTTATTTGACTTTTTCAGACTTATACACTGTATAATGGTCATTCCCAGGATTTGCCTCCCTTTGGGCTTTCATTGTAATATATTTAGTACACGGTGATCGTCATCCTTCATTCCTATTGAAAGAAAAAAAAGAAAACAAATATATTAAAAAAAAATTACAAAAATCGAGATTTGAAATCAGTAGTTTCCTACAAAGTTGCTGAGTCTGAAGACGATGTACTATTTTTTCTTGTTTCTCGGGTTAATGTTGGTGCTGTCGCCCTGGATCTGGAAATTTAAAGCAAATATTAGCCAATACTTCGATTGCGATGATTCAGTAGTTTTTTTTTACGTAACAGCTTTTGCAAGGAGAACTTAACACCCTAAACATGAAGGATTTTTTAGGCCTTCAAGACCTGGCGAAAAACCATTTGTGCAAGGAGATAGGATAACGGGCTCAGTCCCCTGAAATCTCAAGATTAACCGAATAATTTTCTATTTTTCATAGAATCATCTTTTCTGAACCCCCCTCCCCTCCCCAAAAAAGAAAAACACCTGTGTACGCGCTTGATCTTTTGGGACAGATGTAATCATCACTAATTAAGTACACCCTTTCAACATTTTTTAGGAGGGGGTCTAAAATGTCGAGTAGGAATTTTGACCTGACTCACTGTTTTCAGGGTGAGTTCTTCGAGCAAAACTTTATTTAGGAATGTCTTCCTGGACGCCGACAGGATGGCCTGATGGCTCTCATGATGATTTTCTCTTTAACTGTCCTTTTTGTGCCGGTAAGCATACTAACGTAATCTTTTATTTGAAACAGAAAAAGATATTTCCGTAACAAGAGGAGAGCTATCACTTTGGAGCACCCACACAATACTACAGGCTAAATCCAAAAATGTTCCTAGAAAAGAACGGGGATTACGATTAATTTGTAACAGCCCCAGTTCTCCCGAACCTATGTTTGTTTGAAGACCTACTGAGAAAAAAAAACATGCGTATAAGAGTGAACTTTTTGAGTACTTCAAATCCCCCTCCCCCCCCCCCCCCCAGATGCACAAAGATCCACCGAACATCCTCTATTGCTGGAAATGATTTGCGATTATATACCATTGTACACAATTTTGCCAAGCCTCAAGGGAATCAACTTAGTTAAATTGAGCTTGAAAAAATTTGTCTATTATAAGTTTATTTTAAACAGATTATGTGCATCTTTAGGAACGAAAGCGCCACCGTATGGTATTACTGCCTCTAAAACTGACAAGCAGTATATGTAGTTTTTTGATAAAATCTTGATTAATTAAGAACATGCCACTTTGTTATGGTAACCTTTGGTTAAATAGGGCACTAGAACTTCCAATTTAAGTTTGAACGATCCCTCTCCCGATATTCTAAGACCATTGACTTGATGCGATCATCCCTGGTGAAAACAAATAAACATGCATTCGTGATGATCCTTCTGGGAAAAATGCAAAATTTTGCATTTTGTGAATAAAGGCTTGAAGTCTATGGAGTAGGGTTTTCCAGTATGCTCACTCGAAAATCAGGAAAATTTTGTCACTAATTTTGAACTCAATGAATTTACATATTTAGAGTGTCCAAAAAAATCTTATTCTTTTCCTACTGTTCTCATCGGTGTTTTCTTTTCATGGAAAACGGCTCACGGATATTGGATGCCGGAAAAACCGTAAAGACGTTCACATAGAAACGGTTCATTGCAGCCGTTGAAGTGCAAATCATTTAATGGGATATTTAAAAGGCAATAGCCTAATTCAAGTTCTAGAAGCCAAGGAAAATATTCAAAGCGCTAATCTGTATTAGCCTAGGCTTGCTATGCCTAATGAAAAATATAATTCTTATCTTTTCTACTCATTTCCCTGGCAATATGCCTTAAGGCCTCGAGTATTAAAATCTTGCATTAAGTGGACACGAGGCTCATGTTTTTTGTCAATTATTAATAGAAAACTTCTGATAAGCAGGATAAATTTCAGAGTTACTTGCAATTTACCTTTCCACAAGGCTTTCAATTCAGAATAACGGATGTGATTTTAAATGGATCAGTAGAAGTATTTCAACGCAGCCGTTAAAGTGATGTGCTGCATAAACTTGCTGCAAAAAAGGAGGAAATTTGACGGGGTCACGAAAAACGGCCGTTTTTGTGTCAGATCGCATGAGTGGGAACCCAAGGTTTGGATATAAAATTTGTTATAGAAACGTCTTCTTTTAAAAATGTTGGTTATTATTAGTACGTGTCGCTCCTTACTTACAGTTTGTTTCCATAAACTGTTGAAGAAAAATAATCGCAAACTGCCCCAAATTGACTGCTAATGTTTATTTTAAGTCAAATTAGTAAATCGAGCATTTTCTGTATGCGTCTGAGTCACTGTGTCACAAGCAAACATGTCGGTTTGTCACAAGCAAACGAGTGCTCAGATCGACTGACAAAATCATGCCACAGGACTAAAGAACTTAATTATTCGACTGAATATAACAGAAAAAGGTTCAGTTCTTCTTATTGCATATGGTAAATTTATAAAGGAAAGCCAATGTTGGTTCTTAATTTTTTTTTTTCCATTTTCGTTCGTTTTGTGCTGTGCTATTAAACTTCTTAATAACTGTGTTATTAAGGCCGTTCTTAGAACTTAAACTATTGTGATGCTAGATTTTTGGGCTTTTTATTGAATGTCTTTTTATTTTTTTTTAAAGGGGCTGGGGCAAGAGCGAAAATGTATATAACCCTTTTTTCATTATTTTTGCAGATATAATGCACATTCTTGAGTCTCAGAGGGAAGGGGCTATGACCCTTACACAACTGGTGTCTTTGTGTAGAACAATATTAAATATTTTACCGTTTCTATTCGCAAATTTCACGAGGTATTAGTGAAATATCTAAAATCTACAACGAATAGAGTTTAAATCAGTTTCTGCTTACATTTTGCTCTTTCTGTCGTTGAGTTTCAAACTTCTTTTGTCGTTTTCCTTCCTTACACAGCAAATGAACCAACCGCAAACGAGACACATTGGTACTAAAACTGCTAGAACAATACCAGCTATGATACCAGCCTGATTAGAGTAGTAATATCCTTCAGCTAAAAATTAGATCAAAATTTATTTGATAAGGCATACGAAGAGCTAGAGGATGAAAATGGAGACAACTTTGTGTAGAAAATAATATGATTGTCTCAAACGTGTACACGGTAGTGGCCTGCCTCTCATCCACAGTAGAAGTAACGCACAGTGGTGATAAGTCCTATACTCTCTATTGAAGATTTTTAAAACACATCTAAAACCACTCTTCATGGCCCCGCCTTCGCGCACACGCAATGACAGATGTTTCCGAAAGAAAAGTAGCAACTGTTATTGTGGCTCTGGAGGTCTCGGCACTTCCCAAATTGCGCGCTATGAGATGTATGTTATGTTGGGAGAAACATTTCGCTACTGGTACCCTATATACTTATCCCGTGCTCCCATAATAGCATATGATCTTTTTCATCATGTTCCCATTGCCGCCCTATTTTGCTGGTTTGTAAAATTTCAAAGGATCTGCCTCTGATATTATGCAACACCTACCGTGTTCAACTGTTACAGACCTCAGTGTATTGGAGTAATCGAAAACTGTGATGAGTTTTAATTGCATTAAAATCGGAGTAAACGAAAAGTCTTACTTTCAACCTCTCCCCGAACAGATTGCAGTGAATAGTAACCCTATAAACCAGTTTAAAAAGAAAGTGGTAGTAAAGAGCAAAATTGCAATGAATCGCTATTACCTTCTAAATAAAACATCTTTGTGTCAACCCCCCTGCCTCTGTAAGAAAAAACAGAATTGTTCAATTGCATGATGATTTTTTTTTTTTGCCTTAAGAGCCTTCCATTGTCTCATTGTTTGGAAGAGATATGCATTTAAAATATAAATAACCGACTCTAGTTCTTTGTCCGCCGGACTTCGGATTACCTTCAAAAACAATATAATATCTTTTTTAGCTTTCGTTTGCTACCCCCCTTTCATACTCCCCCTATGTGTCTATGACTGAAGGAACGAAATAACATTTGGTTCTTGTCAAGAATCCGGTAAACACGCGAGAAGAACCGTATATAGAATTTCAAAGATCCTAATGAAAAACAGGTTTCCGCTGCCTAGTGAGGTGTTGCTCACTCTGTGAAAGATATTTAAACTTTAGTTTTTTGGGATTGAAGGGGCAAAAAAAGGACCTAGGTTAGGTTAGGGTACGTATTTAATATATGCTACGCTTTGCTGACAAGCCAAATTCCGAACTTTTTCTTTTTCAATTTCTGTCGAGTTTAGTATTAGTCATAAAATTGAAGCCGAAGTTTATTATTGAAACAAGGGATGGAGAATAGGGTGTAGGAGCATATTCTTAATCCAAAATCTCATGAATTTTCCTACATTTTTTTCATATATTGTATATGTTTCGCCTGTTTCGGTTTGTCTTCTATATGTATGTGCTAGACAGAAACCAAGAAAGGAAAGGACTTACCTAATAATACGATATATTTGGTTCATTTGTTCGAGCGCATCTCAAACTGAGCAAGGGTTCCGACATCAAATCCATGCTTGTTTAAAAATTATATATATAAACATTTATATATATATATATATATATATATATATATATATATATATATATATATATATATATATATATATATATATATATATATATATATATATATATATATTATATATATATATATATATATATATATATATATATATATATATATATATATATATATATATATATATATATATATATATATATAAAGAAAATGGAACAAAACATCTTTGAAAGACATTCTTTAAAAATTTTACGCAATCCTGAAGTAAAAGCTCGCAAAATAACGCCATTCATAATCGTTTGTAAATAAATCATTATATTGGCTACAGGGCATTTTACTAAAAGAAAAGATAAATCAATTTTCTCATTACATTTTATCCTTTCCTATGTTACGTAAATACTAAATGTGTTGTGTGCTCCATATTAATTTTGTCAATTTGTGAACAGGGCCAACCGTTCCCATTTGTTTGAAATCGCTGCAACATTCTGTCCTATCAAGCATTAGAGAAGGCTATTTAACCAGATGGGGGTGGGGATAGGTGGGAATTTGATACCAAAATATATTTAATTTTCCTGGGGATCCTTGGGAGATATTTTAGGGAAGGAGAGGATTATAGGAATCTGAAACCTTTGCCCTGGTTAAGTAATTGCTTTTAATTAAGCAACTTCTGTTATTCGCAGAATATTATAAGCAAAGCGTGTTGATCGCTTAGCTCGTCACACGTCAAGAGACTCATCAAGTAAAATCGAGCAAAAAACTGATGATGGTGCCATGATCTATATTTTGGTTGAATTGTACACCCAGAAAATTCGAAGTGTAAAGTGCAAGACTAATAGATGAGGAATAAAAGTTTGAGATGCATACAGCTCAGTTTTATTATTTTCTCAATTAATATCTCATTCCAAACGTTGAACTTTTCTTGTTTTAAACGTTCAAGACTTTAGCTTTTTGGTTAGTGCGGCTAATTTTTGAAAGATTAGAGAACAACGGTTCATATTATTGCGTTAACTTAAAGTCCTGGGTTTCTTTAGCTAAAATTTCATTCGATATTGTCAAAACTTTCCACCAGGAAATTTCAGTTTCAAATTAGTCTTTTATTCTTAGTTACTGATTTACATTGAAGGATGCAAATCAGTGTTCATTTTAAGTGTTCAATAGACTTTAGTATTTTGGTTAGGGTGGTTACTCTTGAAAGATTAGAGAACAACAGATCACACTATTGTGTTAACATAAAGTCCTGGGTTTAAAAAAAACTGAAATACGTAACAGATCAAAGATGGTATACGGGCTATAACTTTCTTTCTGATGAACGAAAAAAGAATTTCTTTTGTGTTTGACCGAAACTTGGGTTTGTGATCTATGGTTTGTATATATATATATATATATATATATATATATATATATATATATATATATTATATATATATATATATATATATATATTATATATATATATATATATATATATATATATATATATATATATATATATATTTAATTTATTTTGTATTTATGTTACAAAGACATGGTAGCTCAATGATTGAAAAAAGAAGAGGAGAGAAGAAGTAGTTTTGGAAGTGGAAGTAGTTATAAGTGGTTCAAAGTAATTTTTGCTATCTCCCCTTAAAGCACATAGGGATGTAGGCTATGTCTGGTTTGCAATGACATCAAAGAGAATAAAAATGATACGATCATATTTCAAAGTCATGGCCAAATTTTTTCAGAAGGTTAAAGTGACCTATCATAAATGAGGACCAAAGGGAAGCAGTGCTTGAACGTCTGTGTCTAGAAAAGTTTCATTAAACAAGGAACTTCTCGCTTTTAAGACATAAATTTTTTTTTGAACTTGATAGTTCTAGACACTCGCTCAAGCACTCCTAATTCATCGTTTAATGATGTATTTTATTTTGAACAATTGACATATACAAAATTATAATAATGCGAGATACACTATGTTCCTTGTCTAACACAACTTTAGGCAATGGCTTAAATGTTTCTGTTCTTTTATTAATTTTATCTAGGCCTTTTGCAGAATAAATAACTTTATTCTTAAGATGGATTTACAACAGAGAAAGATAATCTAAGCTTAAACTATGAAGAACTTTTAAAGAAGGTTTAAAGGATTAGTAAACTTAATTTAACCCATTGCCATGTGATGAAATAATAGGTTAAATAAACCATGATCGAAGAGCAATTCATGATTATGGCAATAACAGTGATAAACGGACTTTCAGCTGAAGGACATGGACGTTTTTCTTTATTTTTCGAAGAAAATCGGGATTTTTTCTTCATATTTGCTATTCAGATTAAAAATCTAATTTCTGATAATAAATCAAAAACTTGAGACACATTCGTAAACAAATGTATAAAAATGGGAATAAAAAATTGGAAAGTAAAGAATCTCAGGGTTTGGAGTTATAACCGCACGGAAATCCTGATTCTATTTTGCATTAGTTAATTTGAATTTGAAAAACATAACTGCTAGTTTATATGATGGTTTCGTTAAAAGCAGATATGGGTGCCATTTGACTCAATTTGAAGATGGTCATATGTGTAATAAGGTCATTAGGTGTTCTTGATGCTTTGTCCTTTCAGAATGTATTTTTATCTCTATAATACATCATTTTACAATTGTCATTTCGGCTTTAAAAATTTCAAATATCTGTAAGTATTGCTTAAGCATAAAATCTTGAGAATATTTTGGCTTTTTCGCAATCAAATCTCAAATTTACAGAAATGCGAACTCGATCATGGTTAACAAGTAATAATATTACACAGCTACACTGTTGCTGACTGTTGCCTTTGGTGGCATATCTAAATCTAAAACGTCCTTTTCAAAGGACACATTTGGACGATTTTTCAAAGGCTCATTGGTATAATAAACACCATCATATCGTCTTTTTGATTGTTTTGGTGGCAGTGCTGGGAAATCGTTTGGTGGCAGTGGGCTATCTTTGTCGGAATTTGAACTATCCCAACTGCTATCTATAACGCTGCTTTTATGGGACTTAGAGCTGCCATTTGGGAAGTTTCTGATGTTGGGGAAGGTTTCTTGCTTCCATGATTGCTGCCTCTTCCACTATCGCTTTCAGAATTATCCATGAAAGCTGGTCTTGTTACATTAGTCGTTCTTTCCACCTTAGGATTGATTGGTCTATCCTCTATTTTAGTTATTGGTGACATTTTTTCAGTCGGTTTTTTAGCCGTATTCCATTTAGGGTTAGGCTTTGCCCCAGTCTTTTTCTGGTAGCAACAGAAGCAGAGGAGACAGCATAGAAGTGGGATTATCGCAGCCACAACATAACCAAAAATTGAAGCTCCTTGCTGAGCGAAGTAGACAGATTCAGCTGAATAAAATACAAGTTTCAGTTTAGAAAGTCAAATGAGGTGACAATTTACAAAGGTATTCTATATAAATTTCAAATATCTTTACAGAAAATGACAAAAAACAAGACGGCAAACAAAAGTTTTTCCACCAAGGACGTGGGAATGGGGCAATGTTTACTCATCAGATATTTACCAGAAAAAATGTAAAAAAAAACGTTAAAACCACGTAACCAAGAAATTTTATAACTCAAATTTCCAGAAAACATCATCAAAGGTGACTAGGGAAAGTATAACAGTAGAGGGAGGGGAACAAAATTATGTATCAATTGTGAGAAATCCTTTGGGATGGAAGGCCTGCTAAAAAAATTATGTTATCGAAATGACTAGCTGTATATGCCGCACTTTAAATAGCCGTATGTTAAATAAATGAATTGCAATTTATAAAAGTTTGTATTTCAAGAGATACATCTTTTAGCGTTAGGATGGTAGTATCGACAATACATTAACTATATGTTTCCTTAAAATGTATTTTTCTATGTTATGCATGTAAAAAAAAACAAAAAAACATTAGACTACCAAGAGAAAGGAGCTAGCGATGTCACACGCGTTCTTTGACTGAGACATAAATTCTAGAAGACATATTTTTCAGTAATTAATGGCTGGGAAATATAACTCATTAAGCCATGAAAAAGACATAGTTTTATTTGCGCTAGTTGGTCATCAAATGACCACAGATATTGTTAAATCAGGTTTTAAAATAAACATAAACCTTCATATTCTAACTTCAGTTTATGAAAATAATTATTTTTCTTATTAGCTTAGTTTTCATAAGTTAGGGCAATAAAATTCAGTTATGCTTCAAATAGCATCTAACTAAAGATGTAGAACCATCATTTCCAAGAAAAACGCTTTTTTATGTTTTTGAAAAGGTTCTACGGTACTTGTACATTATTTCGTACACACTCGAGAATTGAAATTGAGTTAATCATAATAAAATATATCAAAATATGATGGAAACACAACACTTTAGTAGCAAAACTATGAAAACTACAACAAAGTATTATGGTAGGGGGGGCTATACAGAACGCATTATATTAAATACCTAACCGAATCAAAAACTGTCTCTATGTATTGAATATTTAATAAAAAATATACCTACAATGTAGATTTCAACTAAGCCTAAGCTAATTTTCTTCGAATACTGACAGCCAAAAATCGGTTACTATCTTATATGTGGATCCACATTCTCAACTGTGTACCGAATAATGCACAAGTACCGGTTCTGCTTCTAAGTTATGACACTTTCGAAGAAAATATTCAACTTGCTTGCATTTAAAAGCTAGAACTCCATGTAAAATAAAAATATACTATCTTCTTTGTTTGTCTTTGTCAGACATCAAACATATTAGATCAATATCGTATGTCTATGCTACAAGTGATGCAGAATAAATGGAGATGTGGCTAGTTATAAGTATTAAGACAAAGGGCCTATTTCAGAAATTTCTAAAATTTGAGTGTTTGCATTTCTGAATTCTTCACTGCGAACGTTTTAAAAACACTGAACTATCTTAACTGAAAAAAATGGTATTCATATTTTAAGTATACGCAATTTGTTCTTGTCTTTATTAGCTTTCCTTCTAACAAGCAATGAAAATATATGAATACAGAATAAATATTATTCAAGACTACAAACTTCGCTCAACTACTGAATAGGCATAATTATTAATAAGTTTAGAATGCTATACAGTATAAAATTATGCTGCAAATGGAATACATTAAAGTTAATCTGATGCTACTGATGCTAAGTTATTGGATCAGGGAAGTCCCTGTAAATTTGTAAAGTCCAGAGTGCTGGCGAAAATCCTAAGATTTGCAAAAGCGCGATAGTAGGCTAATAATAATTCCCCCTTGAAATTTTATCACATCTATTTCATTAAACACCTGACATGTCAGGGTCCCTACCCTATACCCATTTCTGTTCCTCTGAAGTCAGTACAGTTGCTAAGTAAGTATGAACAGCGGCTTTGTGATGACTAATTCATTCCTCATTTTGGGATTTTCGCAATGTGTGCCTTTGATCAGTCCTAGGATTAAGCGGTAAAAATAAAATGTACTAATTTTTAGGCATTAACAGAACTTAAGCGAATCAGCTTTGTTCTTAGTCCTATTTTTCTATTTAAAACTATTATTTTCTTAAATTTTGGACAACCGATTTGTCGTAAGATAAAGCCTTGTACTTCAAAGTGTTTAATTAGATGTGCTAGTCCAGGTGACAATGGATAGAAAGACGCTTATTTTCAGAAGCCTCTATATAATTTAGCATGTGACCTAGAAAGTTTAAAGTCATGTAGAACCTGGTGATTATGAGTAGGCCTATACTTCGAGAATAAGCTCCTCTGTGTAGTGACCCCCTAAAAACTACCAGACAAATTTGCAACTATCATCTAACAAATTTTGCAGGTATTTGTATAGTTCGCAGCACCGCCTTAAGACCAGTGACGGCACAGATTCATGGAGATATAGGAAGTGAATAAAGAAACCAAAGAAACAAAAATAACCAAATAAAGAAACCAAAAATATATTTTTTAAGATCTAAAGGGGAGGGGGGATAATTTTGTTTTTTTTTTCGATTTATTACAATGAAAATGCCAAAGAATATATTTTTCAAGATCTATGGGGGGAATGTATAATCTAGGGAGTAGTCCCACCTCTCATATTGACTCCCCTGAAAACAGGCGTTTAAGAGGACAGGCGTTGAATTGTTAGCAACAAAACAAAAATAGTTCTGAAGTAACAGAAGGACTACTAGCCGCAGAAGATGTCGACGCAAAGTTATTCAAGGTCCTCTGAGCGGGGAATGGTAAATTCCTCTAAAATATTGGATGTCTTTAATACATATGTAAATGCAGAGTCGTGGCCAACTACAAGTGCAGAAAGCCAATCCTGCAGCCATATGGGAGCAGTCGTGGATTTTATACCATACTTATGGTCTCAGAAACCAACTGAGAAAGAAACATTAAAATATTTTTCTAAAAGCTTAATTTGGAAACATGTGGTCACTTTACCTGGAGAGACCCAACAATAGAATTTTGGTTGCGGATAGATACGGTGAAGTTTTTCAATAAAAAAAAAAAAAAAAAAAAATCCTGCCTGGCTCCTCTGTCTGTCTCAAAAATAGTAATGGGGTAAATAAACCGAAACACTAGAACTGGTATTTCAAACTTGGCTTAATTTGAACAAGAAGTGACACAGGTATATAAGAAGGTGGTTGTTTCCGTCCTTGGCAAAAATCATGATAACTTTATTTGCTATGCTCTTCAGTTCTATTTCATCCATAAGAAGAAAGACCCGAAAATATTACGCCGACTGAGAACACTTATTGCGCCATCCAGTTCCATATTAAGCATGTTCTTTTTTGACTAGACATCCTGCTTCAGGCTCTTATAGGCCACTCCTTTCCATTATTCACAGCCCATTCATCTTTCCATGCATATTGACTGGAATCAAAAGTATGATACTAATGACTATGTTTTTTTCCTCAGCGGCCTGTTTTCATTAAGAGGTTGTCTTTTGACACTTTTACCAATGGTTGTAGGTTGCGCAGGACTAAAAAAAATTGCAGCTTGTTGTGCTGGTGTAGAGGTGAATGTTTATTGGATTATGATTTAGTGTTGTTTTGACTAATTTTTGTTTAATTGTTAAAAATATTTGATCTCATGATGGATATGTATTGTTATATGGCTCTTTCAATGAATAGCATCTCTTGTCAATTCCAGTATCAGGCAGAGTCTATCATATGTTAGGAAGCATGCGAGGGCACTGTATAAACAGTATAGAAAAAACACACTGTCTCTAGTTCCTAGAAATGAGACTGGAATAGATCATAGCTAATTGGTTTGATTCTGCTTTTTGGTTCGGTGGCCGAAAAAGCAAATCTCTAACGAAATTATATTTATTTCTCATAATTGTTGGGACAATAGAATACGTTTTTCTCGTAGTTAAAGAAGACTCTTGTCGAGTCTTCTCGTTATGCTCTTCTCGTATAGTTCAAATATTGTACTGTCTGTTCGAGATAAAAATTTTAGACAAACCCTCGCAACGGGACAAAAGGAGACAAACTTGTACCAAATCTTTTAGAGGAGACTGTGGTTTCTATGGATTTTGTCTTTTATTTGTAATCTGAGTTTTTCTGAAGTTTGGAATAGCTTTTTCTGGTTCAATAACCAAACTTGACTGAAAATATCGACTAAAATAAACCTGAAATCAATGGATGGTCCATTCTTTCTTCTCTCAGATGACTTGTTTTTCAGTATATTGGAGCCTTTTTAGACAAAAAGCTAATACTTATAAAATCTTTTAACGGGTATCTGCACATCTACGTTTACAAGCAATTACTGGTTCAACCTGTTGTCCAATTACAACTTGTTATTCCATTTATTGAACTGGAGTAGATGGTACGTTATAATAATTTGGGTAATATTTAAGGGCCAAGCACCAGTTTGAGGAACATAGTTATGAATATATTAATCAATAATCCGTCTGTTTAATATGACTAAAAAATATTTCAGATTGCCTGCAAGAAATTGTGCAATGGAGATGTCACATCTTTTATGCTTAATTCCCGAAATTTAAATAAAATATAAGTATCTCCTCTAAAATAATTTTAATAGTTTTCATTATGAATAGTTCTTTATATATTTTCCTGTCTGCTTTTTTAGATTTTATAAGCAATAAAAAGTACAATTTTAACAAAGAGATATAAATTTCTAGATAATTAGAAAATTTTGATTTTTAACTTTATGTCTGCCTTATTTTAACAAAGCAGAAAGGATTGGACAACTTATGGAACTGTACGAATTGTGTGGACTTGCCAGTTCAAAAGACTGCCAGCAGATTTTAATTCGTCAAAAAAAAGTTCTTGCAAAAGGATTGTGGACAATATCGATCTCAAAGGCAAAATATGTTATTGGATTTTGTTAATGGCTTTTATACTTACGAACACATTCTGCCGCCCCAAAAGATGTCCAACTCCACTCTCCGTTTGGCCAACAGTATCGCCTATCTTCTCCAACAAGAACATAACCTGGATCGCAATCTATTTTGACGATTGTACCCACAGTGAACTCAAATGAAGATTTTCTTCCATTTTGAGGAACGGGAAGGTTTCCACAAGATATGACTAAAAGATGAAGCGTAGTCAGGCATAATTTTTTTTAAGAAATACTGTGAATACAACAGTAATCTAGCTGTTGAATTAATCTTCGTTACCAAGTCATTACACATTACATTACCCATTAAAAAGCACAGAAAACCTGCAAATTACGATTCTTCTGTAACTTGCTTTTTTCAGATAATTGACCCCTTTTTTCTTATTTTGTTTAATTGAACCCGCTCGGCTTCAATGAATTTTTGTTAAACGCTGCCATCTACCCCCTGCATTTTTACGCAAGCTCTTGAATACACTCTACTTAAATCGCATTGAAAAAAAATGTTTACAGTATATACAATACTGGAGTTCTGTCAAACGTTTAACACCCACGCAAGTGCTTTCAATTATTTTATCCCATATTTTCTTAGGTGTATTATACAAATAGAACTCTTTATCCTGGTCAAAGCAGAATAGCTTTGGGATTTTCGTGAAAAGCAGAAATATCACTAACAAATATACTAAGACTGTCTGTGGGAGTTTCATAGCTCTCTCCAAAGATTATATAATATGTTATTTATGTCAAGTCAACTTCATGAAGTGACAACAATATTAATCGTCTCTCTCCTCAGCTTATTTAAGGGACGAAGGTTTGAGAAGCAAGCACCCAGCATTTAAAAATGATTAATTTATCCGAGGCCATTGAAACTTTTCATATTTTATGGCCTTTACTTTTTATTTTTGGGAGTAGCATTTACTTTCAAAACTTAACCAGTTATAATGATAAGAACTACTTACCGGTTCTAAGGTTCTTAGATCGAATATTAACAATGTCATCAAAGTAGTATTTTGCATAGGTTCCGTACTGTCGATTCAGAGTAACTGCATAGTCATAGTAACACTGGTAACTTGTTCCACAAGTCTGCTCAATATCAGTTGAGTTGAAGCTTGTGCTAGAAAGAATTATACAGTTATTTTCATTATTCGCTGTTCCTACTGTACTCATTGGGTATTTGCTAAGCTAAGCCTATGCCTCCAAGAAGTATATATGTGTTTGATTAACGACGCGTCTTGACTATTAAGGGCCGAAAAACAATGAATTTTAAGCAGACGAATCTAAATCCTAGTTTTATTTAGTCTCAGCAATTTTTGCACGGCAGCTACGTTCGGTTGTGCTCAGGTATCGGCAATCTTCTCAATAACGGTTAAATTCTGTAACAGCACATGGCTTTGCCAATAGCCGTTACAGAAAAATTCAAATGGCAAAATAATGAGTTAAAATGTTAAAAGAAAATCTGGTTCATGGTCATTAGAATGATGAAACTCTTAACATACTGTATATTTTATTGGTTTGCTAACTGTTTTATTCATTAGAAATATTCAATCAACGACATAATGGAATTTGCGAAGAAAAGAAAGGATAAAAAGGTAACCGATTTCCATGCTGTTTTTTTTAAACCGCATTCTATAGGATTGTTTAATCAATCACTTACCCGTACTCAAGTATATCTTTTGTGGCCTTCCTGAACATGGGAGTAAATGGAAGGGTATTGATGTCAGAACCAAAAAAGATGTATTTTGGGCTTTTTGGGGGTTTGCGCTAAGTTAAAATAAGATGGATAAAACATTTTTTTTTTGTACAAACGTAACATTTTCAAAATCTCATTTTCAAAGAAAGAAATTCGGATCCATGAACAGTCACCGTCATATATCGGCCAAAACACACTTGGTTCATCTCTCCTGATAGTTTTTAAACCTGTCGATTGGCATAATTTAAATATTTATTATCACGGGCATTACACTTTATAGTCCAAATTATTTTCTACTTTACAGGCACACGGTGTATCCATGTACTTTCTTTACTTTTCATAACGGTTCGCATTAAAAGCATTTACTCAACATAAAAAGCATTGGCAAGCAAAAGCACAAACTTTGGCAGTTTTAATAGTTGAATGTTGAAGAAACTGTTTGGACTCTTGTTTAGAGCTATTTTGAAGGTTCTTTAGAGTTTCAGCGTGCCACTTACTGTCACGGTATAGAAAGGCTCTGAAAAAATTATAAGAATAGCAAATTTTTACTGAAAATGTTTAATCATTCTTTACTGACGTTATGGCTACTTAACTATATTTTAGCATCAAAAACAAGGAATAAGGTAATTCCGTTCATTTATGCCCCTAGATAGAAACTAGGTCTGCATGCAGCCCACAGAAAGGGGTAAGACACATCACTCCGGAGCTTTTCAAAGTAAAATCAATTGTTAGTTCTAAAGATTAAAGGAATATATCATGACTATAGCAAAATAGCCACTACCCAAACTATTGGGGTGGAGGAAAAGGCCTTTTACTGCCTACTTGGTCATTTCACTAGTTTTTTCCGTCAATGGGCTGAAGATAATGAGTTATTATTTCCGATTAGTACAAACATTCCTTTTTACGGCGGAGATTGAAATTTCCCTAAAGCGAGGTAAGTTTCGCAGAATGTCTTTGAAAACTGACAAAACTGAAAATCACATAATTTTTGCCTGTTATTTTATGGACTCTATCTTTCATAAGCAATTAGCCAACTACGTTTGTGGCAAAATCCTCATCCTTTGTCCGATACACTTCTGCTTACAATGTCCTTTTGAAAAATCAACTTAGCACCATAAGCATTTAAATGCTGGATGAGATCATGGAAAAAAGAATTTTGTAAACATTTTTATTTAAATCATTTTACCAACCAGAGGCAACGTTCCATTACCTATGGCAGTGGTCGGCAAAGTGCGGCTCCGGAGCCGCATGCGGCTCTTTGGCCCCTCAAATGCCGCTCCAGCACAAATATTTAAATGCAGGCAGCAGACGCGCAAGTCGCGCCGAGGGTATCGGTCGGTTGACGATTGAAGGGAACGCGGCGCGGGGGAGACTCGCGCGTTTCTACGTGCCAGCCACTGCCCACTGTGCCAGTCAGCAGTCAGTTGCAGGTAGTGGTCGGAGCTTATCGTGTCTGTGCGTGTTACAAGGGTACCTTCTTGAAGACTAAAGTTGTTGTATTCCATCTAGCCTCACATCTAACAGGTATTTTTCTCATCAATTTAAAAATGACAATAAGTTTGTATTGGTGGCTTTTGAAAAGATTATAATTTGAAATGTTTTTTTAGGTGCCTTGAAATGGCTACCAAAAAGAAGCAAAGAAAAATAGAAGATGAAAACCGTGAATTTAGAGCTGAGTGGACCGAGACTTTCGCATTTATGGTAAACTTAAATGGTCTTCCGACATGTCTTATTTGTAAGGAACAATTCACGCATAACAAGAAGTCAAATTTAGAGAGACACTTTACAGCTAAACACGCGTCATTTAGCACTAAATATCCTCTCGGTGATGCAAGGAAGAAAGCAGTTGAGGAACTTCAGAAGAACCAAGAGACATCAGCTTCTGTATTTAAGAACTGGATGCAATCTTCCAGCAATGTTAATATGGCAAGTTTTGTTATCAGTCAAGAGATTGCTAAGAGAGGGAAACCGTACTTGACAGACGGTGAATACATAAAAAAAAGTTGTTTTATAAATGCATCTGAAGAGCTATTTCGGGGTTTTAACAATAAAGCAGATATTCTAAAAAAAAATTAATGAGGTACCATTGTCTGCCAAAACAATGAAAGATAGAACAATTAAAATGTCTTCGAATATAACCATCCAGCTAATCGAAGATCTGAAATTGATTTCGGCTTTATCAATAGCAGTTGACGAGTCTTGTGACATAAATGATACAGCGCAAGTTTCGCTTTTTGTAAGATTTATTTCTCATACTGGTCCTCAAGAAGAAATTCGTAAAGTTATGGAATTGGTGATTACTATAATTAACTCCATTTTGGCTAAAGCTCTTAATCATCGTCAGTTCAAGGAATTTTTAGTTGAAATGGAGAGTGAGTACGCTGATCTTGTGCTTTATAACAAGGTACGTTGGTTATCAAGAGGAAACGTTTTAAAACGTTTCGCATCACTATTACCAGAAATCAAATCATTTCTTCTTGAGAAGGGTGTTCACTATCCAGAACTAACGGACGATCAGTGGTTATAAAACTTTTATTTCATGATAGACGTTACGTCTCATCTAAACCAGCTTAATCATAAACTACAAGGGAAAGGAAATACTATTTTTTCGATGTTAGAAGAAGTCACTTCATACGAAAATAAATTATCCCTTTTTGCTCAAGATTTTGAAAGGGAAACTCTGTTTCACTTTCCGAGCCTGTTGAAGCATCGCCAAAAAAATAATTCCTCTATTGACAAACACTACTTCAAAACCACCATTTTAAAAATGAGAGAAGCATTTCTCAGCAGGTTTCAGGAATTTAAAAACAGCAAAGCGACCTTAGCATTCGCCAAAAACCCCCTTAAAGCTATGATAACAGATTTAAATTTTTCTCCTTTTGGCATCGACATTAGTAACTTCGAAATACAATTGCTGGATTTATAAAACAAGGAAATATGGAGCTCTAAATTTGAACGTCTTTGTGTTGATTTGGAAATACTGGAGAAGAACAAATGTGAACTTAGTTCACAACACAAGTGGTCTGCTTTGAAAGACCTGGAGAAGGAAGACATGATCATGTTCAACGCCTGGAATAGTATTCCTGACTCTTATGATCAGCTGAAAAAACTCGGGTTTGGTGTTCTTTGCCTTTTCGGTTCTACATATTCATGCGAACAATCTTTTTCAAGCATGAATTTTATCAAGAGTAAATTGAGAAGTCGTCTTATTGATGAGAACCTGGAATCGTGCCTAAAATTAAAAACAACAACATACAAACCTAACATACTCAAACTTTCCAAGGAGATGCAAGGACATTGTTCGCATTAAGTGTTTGTCAGTTATTGTCATAATTAAATTTATGGATATCGTACTTTAATTCTTTTTTTAATCAATAAATATAATCTTTATTAATTTGAAATCAAGTTTCATTCAGTGTACCCGTAATTTAATGAAGGTCTAAAATCATAATAAAGGTTTACTACATTAATAAACCCATCTGGCTCTCTAAATTTTTTTTTAATCCTGGTAATGTACATATATGGCTCTTTGGCGAAAAAGTTTGCCGACCACTGACCTATGGTAAAGAGCCATAAGGTTCCGGTGTGTCATTTTTTATTTTGTTTCCAAGAACCACTTCACATGGAGGTGTGGTCTTAGAATCATTTATTTTAGTATCTGAGGCTATACGAAAAATGTGGTTCATTACTGCTCTCTAGGGCTATAATGAAAGAAAGGTTGAGGTGGCTAGGGCACGTTGTGCGGATGAAGGATGACAGATTGCCGAAGATTGTTCTTTTTGGCCAACCATCTAGGGCTAAAAGGAAAGCAGGTCGTCCCCGTCTGGGGTGGGAGGACGTCATAAAGAAAGATTTAAAGGAAATGGGAACTTCGTGGGCGGGTGTAAAAAGGGAGGCTTTGAATAGATTGGGGTGGAGGAGGAGTGTGCGTAGCTGTGTTGGCCTCAGGCGGCTTGGTGCTGCGGTGGGTTGTTATTAGTAGTAGTAGTAGTATTTCTCTTTGAAAAACTTCTTTTTGGAAAGATTTTTTAGAATTAATAAAAACAAGAATCTTTTTCCATTTGTTCTTTATATATTTTTTCAGATAATGTTTCTTCTGTGCCTCAAGATTCCATTTTTGTTGCTAAATTAAAATATACTTACATATTGATTGGCAATGGAGGCTTACTGAAAAAGACTGGCCTGAAGGTAGCATCATAGTAAAAATTTGAGGATCGGTCATTTTCATGGAAAAAAAGGGAGCGACCCTTATCTGGATGATATTTGTCATCCACATTCCCTGAAAAAAAAAAGATGAAAGGTTATATCGGCCATAAAGAGTGACTCTCGGGATTTCCGATCAAGAGTAAGACAAAGGTATTGTTATATATATATATATATATATATATATATATATATATATATATATATATATATATATTATATATATATATATATATATATATATAATATATATATATATATATATATATATATATATATAATATATATATATAAATATATATATATATATATATATATATATATATATATATATATACATATATATATATATATATATATATATATATATATATATATATATATATATATATATATATATATTATATATATATATATATATATATATGTATATATATATATATATATATATATATATATATATATATATATATATATATATATACATATATATATATATATATATATATATATATATATATATATATATATTATATATATATATATATATATCTATATATATATATATTATATATATATATATATATATATATATATATATATATATATATATATATATATATATATATATATATATTATATATATTTATATAATATACACTTTAATTTTGGAAGAAGTAGAAGACTAAAACGTTTTTAAGATTATTGCTGAGGGACTAATCCATGGGAGAACCATCGACAGACAAAGTCTAGCTAATATTTTATTTTGCAAATACCATTATACAGCTGAACGTACGTGTTCTTCAATGCTTGGTTTTTTGGTTAGGCAAGACATGGAAATGATGCAAAATCAGCTTGCCTATATTATATTGGAGTCTAGGCATTTATTCCCCTGAAAAATATCCCTCCATCCCTCTGGAAAACTCCTCCACTTGCAAAATTGAGCAGCCAAAGAGAAAGTACAAAATAGGTACATTAAAATGTCGATCAAATGTCTTAAGGCGTAACAAAAAGGATCAAATATTCAAAACAGTCTTAGGACAGGGGCTGGTTGGTCTCTAATCACTTTCAACTTACAAAAAAAAGGACTAGAACTCTCAATTTCTGATCAAATGATCATCCTCAAAAGTTCCTTGACCACGAGGTGGAGGTGGGGACAGTGGCAGATCCAGGATTTTTTAGGGGTGGGAGGTGGGGTTGCAAATAGGTTGTTCCGATAAACTTGCGTTAGGAGCAAGTTTAATTAACGCAAATTTGCGTTAATTACATAAATTACACTACGTTAGATTATGCTAGGGAGGTTGCCCCCCTCGACCCCCTGGATCTGCCACTGGGTGCGGATGAGGAAGGGGCAGTCCCCCTCCTATACGGAATAAATTCTGCTCATTTTAGGGTTTAATCTTTACTTTGATAATAACAGTGTAGACCAGAAATATTATCAGAAATGAAGAGAGATTAAATATCAATTTCTACCTCCTAATCCCCCACCGCCCTTCCTTAGAACTAATTCTGTATTTACTTGATGGCTCAATAAGGGGTGTTTCATTTTACAAGTAGGAAATGTTTTTCCTACTTGTAAAATTGTAATAAAAATGCATAAAAACCCATTTTTATGCATTTTTAAAGTTTGTGTACCCCCCCCCCCCCCCGAAAAAATAACCCCCCAGACAAAAGTCCTGGACACGGCCCTAGGAATTATATATCAATTTCTACCTCCACCCTTCCCTCGTCCCTCCCTTAGAAGTACTTCTGTATTTATCTAAATCAAATAAAACTTACAATAAGTTATCCCAGGGATGATCGTATCAAGCCAAGAGCCCTAGAAGATCGGGAGAGTGCTCACGCGAACAAAAAATAAAAGTTTTAGTGCTTTTTTAAGTGACCAGAGAGAATGGAGGGCAACTAGTCCCCTTTCCCTGTCTCTTATCTCCCAAAGACATCCGAATGAAATTCTGAGATAGCCATTTGGTTCATCATAATGTGCCTCTGGAGATGAAAAAAAACCTTCCACAGCCCTTAAGAAAAGGCTGTAAGTTTTGGAATTTTCCCATCGCTTACAGGTAGTATTTGCTATTGGGAAACATACGGACATTTTTGAGAGTTCTAGTCCTTTTTTTAAAAGTCGAAAACAATCCGCCCCTGTCCTAAAACTGCTTTTGATATCTGGTCCTTTTGATTCTCCTTAGGACATCTGATCAACATTTTGAGGTACCTATTTTGTACTTTCTCTTTGGTTGCTCAATTTTACGCATTGGGGAATTTTCCATGGGGGGAAATTATTGGAAGGAATTTTCCACGGGAGATTTTACGTAGAAAAATTTTCCGCGGGGGGAATTTTTGGTGAGGGGGAGGGGAATTTCCGTGGGGGGAATCTTACGCGGGGAGTATTTTCCGGGGGGGTTATTTTTCACAGGGGATATTTTCCAAGGGGGGGGGGGGGGTGAACGCTGACTCTTCTTTTCCCATTATGTTGAACCTGGGGTGTTGCAGGCCTCCCTGCTAGAGCTTTCCCTGACATTTATTGTTAGAGAAATTCTAGCTTATATATAGAAATGATGCAAAAATCAGCTTACCCATATTACAGTGAAATTAGGGTGAAGTCGGCCTTCCTTTTAGAGCTTTCTCTCTGTCGAGCATTTATTGTTTCAAGCAGCGTTCAGAAACACAGAAACTCAGCGCACAGAAACTCAGTGAAGCAGGTCTTCCTGCTAGAACTTTCTCTATCTGGCATTTATTGTTTTAAACAGCATACAGAATCTCAGTTTGGTTTTAGTTCAGCGAACTCAACTAATTAATGCCGGAGGACTAATCCATGGGGGAACCATCGACTGACAGAGTATAGCTAATATATCTTTGCAAATATTATCATGCAGATGAATTTGCGTATTCTTCAAAGTTTAGTTTTTGGTTAGCTAAGACATGATGCAAAAATGAGCTTGCCCGTATTACGTTTAACCTGGGGTGGAACAGGTCTGCTTGCTAAAGCTTTCTCTGGTGTTTATTGTATAAAGAAGCATGTAAAAACTCAGTTTACTTTTAGTTGAGCGAAAAATAACTTAGTTCAAGAAGGAAACATAGCTTTGAAAATTTCTATGACTAGTTAAACTGATAAAAATATAGTTTTTCGTATTTAGGCTGCATTGTTTTAAGACACAATTAGATTTTCTCTTAGAGAAACATTTTGTCTGTTTTACCTTACTCTTTCTGATGATAGTATTTTACCGCTAGGTTGGTCATTTAAACTAGTAAGTATTTTACTTTTTTTTACATTCCTGGTGGTATATTCCTTAGTTGTTACTAAAACTATTTTGGGCATTGTATCTGTTTTTAACACGCATTATTTGAGTTTCTCAATTTTATAGAATATGCCCCACAGCATAAAAATATTAACGAGAATCACATACCACAGGCGTTTTATCGTCTAGCAATCCAGTGAAACAATTTACATCTCTTAATTTTTCCTGTCAACTTAAAAATTAAAATTTAATTAGCCTTTAACGTCGTATCCCAACGGAGAGCAAGAAAAAATGTTTTTCTCTCTAAAAAAATAGATTAAAATGATGTGCCCTTTAAGCACAGATACCATTGTCTAAAAAATGACTAACATGTTTCACTGAAGGTAGCCGTCAAATGGTAGGCTACCATAGCCTCTAACTTAAAACTGAAATTTAGTAATATCGATTGTACTATCAAAGTGTCGCATGTGTCCCCCTTTTATTTCATTCATCAGACTTTTCTTTCGCGATAAAAATTGGACTCCACATTAACTGAGCTTCAAATCTCAAACCCGATGAGCTGCCCCCCTCCCCCCCCCCAAAAAAAAAATAATCAGTCTAATTTTTTTTATTTAATCACCCTAAAAAAGAAATTAGCATATGCATATACTCCCTTCCATTAATGAAAAGAGAGAGCGTTGAGGACTTGGGCAATATTACTACCAATTGTCCTTGTTTCGTGACTAAAAGTGGGCCTTGTATATATATTTGATAAATGCTTACATAGCATTCCAAAGTTGTCATGCAATAGTTCAAGATTGTTAACGTCGGTCATAACGCTAAAGCTTCCATCCGGAAGCATTAGGTCATCGTTATGTTCAAAACTCCAGTTGCCAAGTAATCCTCGTGTATGGTTCTAAAAAAAAACATGAATTCAAAAAAAGAAAATCTGACATCAAGGCAAAATTCTGCATGCAAGACGTTAGTTCATGACAAGAAAGGACATTTTTTTAGTCATCTTCACATACTTACTACCCAAGACGTCACTTTGAGTTTTTTTTCATGAATATGCAACTAGTATATTTTATTGAGAGATATTGCATCTCATATTTTTGCTGGCTTTGTAAACATTGCAAACATTGCTACAATCAACTTCATTAGAGGGCCAAGATCAAGTTTAGATAAATTCAATGTTATTCCTTTCTGCGTAATATCTACCTTTTATGTGTGTGTACATTGTGCTTATTCTTGGAATTGAGTCCTTTAAAACCAATTTTTTCAGTTAATAAATTTGAACTGAACTCATGAATCATATATCTTTGGTTGCGGCAGTGATTTGAAGGCTTTTGCGACGTTTAATGACTAGTGGGGAAGTATGCAACATTAAACGATTTGTATGTGACACAAGACTTAACAAAGGAAATGCATTTTAAACTGCCAATATGTTTTCTGTATCGTGCCTTCTTATATTGAGCTTATCAATCCACGCATTAGGCATTTCAAATTTGAAGTATTTTATTTAAAACATGATATTGTTGCGTGGTATGTCCGGGCCGAATTATAGTCTAATCTTTTGATACTTTTCCCGGTTTTTCTTCCGTTAACTTGTTCCCTTGACACCATTATGTTTATAAGTGTTTTCAGGAATTATCAAATTTACCTGTTAAGGTAACTTGACCTGTCAGTCTTTTATTTTTTACTAACGTCATTGCAACTGACGTCATCATATAGTTTTAATATAGCATCATTTATGGTTGTAACCTACGATTATGATGTCATTCATCATCTTGTGCATTAACATACAGTTTTTAGTCAGAATTGTGCTGTACTTTTAACATTATGTTTTGTTAATTACAAAAGTTACAAGACACAGCGATTTCCTTTAAAATGAGCCCATGAATAGCTTTCTTTGGCGTTCCACTTCCCTGCTAACAAGGAAGAAAAAAAAAAAGGAAAAAAGTAAAAAAGAGTACACATCAGTGCTTTCGATGCAAAAAAGTGATTTTCCTTGTTGTTTAAGCAGGGGAACTGTAAGTTCCCTGTATAAGGTTTTTGATCATGGTGATTCTAATAGTTTACTTCTTGCTTCGAGCTGAGGCTATTTATGAGGGTTTTAGGGTTATTTTCCAAAATTCTATAAATCTATTTTCGAAATAAAATTTTACTATTAAAACTAATCGAGATAAGAGTTACCATTCCTGAAATAGCTACAATTGGCAATTTTTCTAACTTTACTAGCTTACAGCTACCATTGCAACCATGGTCATAACACTTAAATACTACCCGCAAGACAAAAAATATAACACATTGGAAAAACCTTGGGCTTTTCTTTTTTTTACCTGATTTAGTAAAGAACGAACTTTATGGAATTAGGCAGCGTCACTCAAATATGACATCATACTCCAGAGGCGAGATTTTTCAAAAGATTCGTTTGTAATATTATCATGGTTACCCCTTAGGGGCAATTCAGTAAATAATGAGCCCCAGTCCATATCATCTTGAGCACCCAGTTATATCATCTTTTATATGAAAATGTTGTCTTTGTCAAAGATCGTATTTTGTTTCAAAATGACGTGTTTGAATGTGGTTGCAGCGGCAGCTGCAACCTAGTAAAGGATGCACTAACAATATTCGCTGGATATAGTATTATCCTTTCCAATTATTCTTAAACACCTCTATGATGTTTCAGTGTCCCACGACCGGTAACAGAGAAGAAGAGAAGAAAAAAGGAGATATATAATTGCATCCCATACAACAAAGGAATTTTCCTTGTGGCTCAAGATGGGGTTCAAGACTGTAACTCTCCTAAATTGGATTTTGGGCTATGGCGGTTCCAGTAGTACACTTTTCGTTTAGATCCGATACCATTTTTGTGGGGTTTCAGGTTATTTTTCTTCCCAATCAATTTTCGCAATAAATTTTTACCGCTATCATTAATTGAAATAATAGTTACCATTCTTGAAATACCTTCAAATGGCTATTCTTCCTCACTTACCAGTTTTTTCATAACGTGTTTTAAAATTTTTAGTTACTATAGGTTAGGGTTCGTTTTTTACTTGGTTGTCCACAAGGGAGCAAATAAGCTAAACTAATACTCTAAACTAATAAGCTAAACTAATACTCTAAATTAAAACTCTAAACTAAAACTCAAATTCAGCTCATCTCTGTCAGTTTTTTGGTTAAAGCTCTGTTAACCTATCTTAGTTTCTAATATATCGCCAATGAGTCTGCTAGTAGTATCTATGTCTCTGAAAATTCCATTTCTTACATCTCCGACTTTTTAATAAACATTCCAAGCGTTTGACGTGCTAGCGTATCCTAAAAATAATGGAAACCTTGAAAAACCTTGATTGTCCTTATTTGAGTTGGAGGACTGTAATTCTCCTTTTTAGGATTTTGACCACGGGAATTTAAATGGCGCACCTTCCTTTTTGATACGTCGATATTCATGAGGGTTTTCACGTTCTTTTTGGAATTCACAAAAACTGGTTTCCATAATAAACTTTTAGTATTAAGATTGACCAAAATAATAGTCACTATTTCTGATTCAGCTTCAAATGGCAGTTTTCTCACTAAACGATTTTCTTCAGAACACGTTTTTTTTATTAAACTCTCGGCTAATATGACCTGAAGTTCACTCTTCACTAGGTTGCAGTAATTGTTACAACCACAATAAGCTAACCTAGCTCTAAATTCACAAATTCATGAATAAACTAGCCGCCGCCTTCTTTCAGCAAATGAAGGTGGTTAGACCTTCCATCGTATGAAAAAAATTATTTTACCGAAAATCTGAGGACTCTAATCTTATTTTTTAGGCCTTTTTTTCAAACGTCTTTCTTCATTCCGTTTTTACCAGTGGTCTAGGGACTTTCATCATGCGACATGCAACTGTCATCAAAGCTCTCTATTCGATGTTCTATTGGCAGAAATATTTGATTTTTGGATAAGATCAATAAGATGTAAGATCTCAGTACCTTGATGAAGCCAAAAAGTGTAATCTGGACAGAAATAAGTAAGATCTTAAATGTAAGTTCTAAGCACATCGATGAAACAATAAAATAGGACTACTGATAGGAAGTTTATTATGTTCATAATACATGATAACTACAAAATAGGAATGACTCAAAGTTACCTTTATGACATACATACAGTTTTTGTCTACCTGAACTGCTAATTTTTTTGATCATTTATATATCCTTTACAGCTGCTTATTTACGTATTCTATAAATAAGTCATTTATAAGAATTGTAAAAATACAAGCTATAATATCGGTCATTTGCTTTTCAATGTCTTTGACAAATGGCATAAGAGAAAACACATAAAACATAAAAGAAAAACAAGAGAAAACACGGTAGAGAAAATGGTGACATAAGAGAAAACAAACACAAGAGAATTATTTTATTAAACATACATTCTATTTCTTGTCTTAAAACTCAGCCTCTTGACTGATATGAGTGAGTTCTATCCCTTCACTGGAAAACCTCGGTACTAAATAAGCTGTTAAGAAAGGATTGGAGTTCCGTGGAAACACTCACATTAACTAATTTTTGTGTCAGGTGGGGAGGTGGTAAATTATTCTAGATGGACTATAAAATAGAAGAGAACCCTGCTTTTTACCCAATTTCCGAGCAATTGTTCCGTTTTAAGGTAGAATTTTTTAAAATTTGTGAAGATCAGGCCTATTGTAAATAAAACCATAATCTTCAAAACAGACTCCTAAATCAAACATCAATGATTTAAAGGAATGGAAATATTCTTGTCTTTGCAAAACATTGAACTTTAATTTTAAATATGAGTTTTAAAATAAGGTAAATATAAGTAAAACTTGCCACATAGGTAATCGGAAGATAGACTCTGGCTGACATATGACGGTGGTTTTCTACAATTTCAACTCCTGCTCCAGAACTAAACATAATAACAACATGACTCTGGTTTAAGATGTTGGCAGGCGTGTAAACTGTCACTCCTGAAAAAATATCATGAATATTAAGTATCTATTGTTTTGGGAAGATATTTAAATTTTTCAAACATTTACACTTTAGGGAAGAGATAAAATGAAATTTCAAAAATGTATTAAATATTCGATATGCCTTTCTGATGGATGTGTATGACGTAGCTTTAGCCGTTCTCTTGCAGATGGTGGATCAAGTATGGACACTTGAAACCATCCAACCAGGTAACCAGGCTGATTACAAGATATTTTGAAACCTCTGTCTCCTTCCCCCCCCCCCCCCTGACTAGGCTTAGATTAAACATCGACGCTAGATTAAAAAAATGGGGCAATCTTTTACTTCCCACAAAGCTTGGCTGGAAACCGCAGTCGCCTTCTGATAGTACCCTATATTGTTTTAAGTGGAATAACAAAATTTTTCAGACCTTAGAATAAATTTTCATTTCCGTTTCATAATCTAATACCAAAAAGGGTTCCTAATTATCATATGGTTCCTTGCAGATACTGAGCTAAAAAAAAGCACTAATCAGTGAAAAGAAATATAAGGACAAAACAAATACTAAAGCAGATGTGGGAATCGTTTTCTTCCCACAAAGTTCTACTGGAATCCGCAGTCACCTTCTGGTAGTCCCCTATATCGTTTTAAGTGAAATAACAAGATTTGTCAAACCTTAGAATAACTTTTCGTTTCCGTTTCATGATCTAATACCCAAAAAGTTCCCAATTATCATATCTGGCAGATACTGAGCTAAAAAAAGAAAAAAAGAAAAAGACTAATTAGTAAAAAGAAATATGAGGACAAAACAAATACGAGCTTTCGTAGTTGTGTTGATCCACTACAAAAAAAGAAAAAGAAAAAATAGTAACAGTTGTTGCATAGTAACAGATGTCTAGGGAAGCACAGGACTGAAGCTCCCCCCCCCCCCTCATATACATGCCTGCTCAAACAATTCTACCAAAGCAGAATTCAGAGCCTTAAAGTTAAAGTTCAACTACTCAGGAACAACCAACTTTTTGTCCGTTTCCGTGTCCTATACCCCTCCCCCCACTCACAACAAAATATTTGACATTCTTCACTCAGAAAACAATTTCTGACAGTTTTGAGCCAATTGCAAGGCCAACATCAAATAATTTTCCTTTTTGATTAAAAAAACGTATGTTTAAAAAATTGGCAACTTTGCATGTTTTACGGCTCTTTCCCCAAAGGCTGTGGATCGGAGTTTCGATCGAATTTTTTGGCTGGATAGAGGGGTTGGGTAGCAAAAAGGGCACGGGAGGGGACTGGCTGGCCTCCAATTACTTTTGACTCTTAAAAAGGGCACTAAAGCTTTCAATTTCCAATTGATTGAGTTCCCTCTGAAGTTTCTACAGCAACTTCTTCCCTAAAAAGGGGCCTGGAAAAAAATACATGGAAACCGCAATGCTCATCACTAAGAGCATTGTAAATAGCATTTCAAATCATATTTGAAAACACAGATTTAAAGAATAAATGATATCTTAATTATTTCTGTGATTATGAATCGATCAAGGAAGCTTATGCGTCAAGTAGGGTTGATATTCATTAGAATGTTTAAGCTTGACTTTTTTTTTACGAATTTTCATGGCCACTTAAGAAACTTACCTTTGAAGTTCTGCACACGTCTGTTGTGAGAATCAAAGTACACGGGCTGATAATCTACTATTACATCAAGTCGGTATCTCCACTGCGCGTAAGGTTGGCGAATACGGACCTCAACAGGAACAGACGAATTCTCTTTTGCTACAAGAAAGTTTGATGGTCATTGTAAGCTTGAACTTGCATGAGACATAAAGATGCTTACGTTCAATATATAAAGCAAGGTTAATTTATACCTGACCCGTGACAATGGGCATACACAAAAACTCTCCCATGCACTGAGAGTGCATGGGAGACCTTTCACTTTTAAAGGTAATACAATGACTCGAGCACATCAATGAGGAATTGAACAATTGACAAATTTTTATTCTGAGCGGTTTGAGTAACTCATATTCCTTCCTTTACCGCTGCATATCTGTTTGGTACTAGCATTTAAGAAAACAAAATTACACTCAATCTTAGAAAAATTTCGAAATGAATGTGCAAAGTTTCATGAAATAGTACTATTAAACACTAACCAGCTACAGCAGTTAGCACTGTTGCCCTTGCACTTCCATACATGTTCTCCTCAACGGCTTCAAAACGACCTTGAATATCAATCTTGTGTCTTTCGTCGTTCGATCTCACCAAAACATATTCTCCTTTTCCATTGAATGTATAAGTGAGGTTGTCGAAAGTAAAAAAATGCGGATCACCGAAAACAGCAGCTGAAATAAAAGTTCAGGGTTATTGAAACCAAAGATCAATCGTTGAATTCACTCTAAAGAGTAAATTTACCCCAAATACCCCTGTCCGGAAGGAAGACTTTACAGCTATATGTATAATTTAATTTATTTTCCATATTTGTAAAAAACTGTGTATCTCACAAGTTACATGACAAAGGGTAACCAATATTTTTAGAACATCCGCTGATGTAGCCTACCGATTTGAAAAGGCTATTTTTCTATTTATTCTCTGTCTCAGAAAATTATTTTAATCTAGTGGTCGTCTATCTAGTTTTGGCACAAAAACCATTCTTTTTTTTTCCACAATGTGCTTCATCTGTTCTCTAGCTAATTTGAGGTTATTTGTAGTATGTTTCATTATGCTTTTAATAAAAAGGAACGTTTTCTAAAGAGTTAAAGAGGCTGAGTCACAAGTTCGAGCCTTAAAACGTACAGGGATTAGGAGGTACAGTTGGGGGGCTGCCCGCTTTTGCAGCCTCTTTTGTTAAGATTTTTTAAGTCCCGTAGCCTGCAATCAGTTCGTCGTACCAACACGAATGAAACTGTTTTACTGGCATTTTTTTTAAATCTTCAGAGAATTTGGAAATGACAACTCAGTCTGTTACAGTTATAACTACAAACTTGTCTCTGTGCCAGGTATAGTTATGTATTCAGTGTGATTATGTATGATGGAAAAATAGATGAGCCTGCACCTACCTGAACCTAAACTGCTTGTTTTTGCTGAGCCCTTCTTCTGTTCCCTGTTTTTTCTGTTCAAAATTGTTAAGTTCATCACATTATAGCTTGTTATCGGCTAAGGAAAAATCTCCTGTAAAATATCCAGCAAACAGGCTCAGTACTGTTTCTAATCAAAGAGATGCAATAGGATGTTCTTACGGTAAAAAATTCAAGCAGACTTCCTTCGTGTTGCAAAGCATTTCTTTGCAAGGGAAAAAGCGGGCTTGAGGGGGGCGGTAGACCCCCAAAATAAAAATCTTAACAAAAGAGGCTACAAAAGCAGGGGGTTTGGGGGGCGGCAGCCCCCCAACTGTACATCCTAATCCCTGTACGTTTTAAGTTTCGAACTTGTGACTCAGCCTCTTTAACTCTTTAGAAAACGTAGTTTTTTTTCAAATAATTTCTGCACGTTTTTGTACAGTTTATTACTTATTATTGCTTGACTAACTGTTAGCTGATCGTGTCAGGAGTTAAAGTTGTGGGGCTGCCGCCCCCCAAACCCCCGCTTTTGAAGATTCTTTTGTTAAGGCTTTTAATTCCTGAATACTCAAATCAAAAGCACAGTAAGATTTTCTTTTTTCAACTTTTCTTCGAGCATTCGGGTATACGGCATGTTATCAAAGCAGTGGAGACTTAACTATAAGCTGAAGGCCGACTGTGATATTCTTCTGGAGATGCCTGTTGAGCCGAAGGATTTAATAGATTCGATTTAAAAAAGAAACTGAGTTTCTTTTTTAAACTTTAAATTTAAGAGATACTACTTTAAATTCAATATATAAAAAATTTACTCTGACGGGTAACCGAACCCGGGTCTTCCGCATGACAGACAGGAATAGTGACCACTGTACCATCAGAGACTGTTGTTAAATTATTTTTAGTCTCTGCAATCTATTTTTGACGCAAGCAAATACAAAGTAAGATTTTCGTTTTTCGACAAAAAAAACTTCTGGGAAAGAGCTGGAATTTTTAGAAGCTTGCAGTCGGTCTTGTCAGGTTAAAAGGACTATTTTGATCTAATTTAATAATGAAATACTATGCTTTTAGGAATTTCAAAAATTAACATGGGCTCTTATAAGAAAACGAGGTTTTTCGTAAATGTAAATAAGGGGGATAATTTTTTCGGTCTGAAAATATCAAAAGGCCCTAACAAGTCGAATTCTCTTTCGAATGAGTCCTCTTACACCCGGATCCGTTGCCAACTGTGGCCTGTAGGCGTGTCAGATAAAAAAAAATAACTTGATGAACATTAAGTGGCTATATTTGGTTTTTGGAAAACAGGGAAGGAGTGATCGGATTGAGCTGAAATTTTGAGGATAAGCTCCCAGGCCCTAGAAAAGCTTATCCTCTAAATTTCAGCCCGATCGGACAACGTTAAAGGGGGGCTGTGGTGGAAGGGTCGAAACTTCCGGCCCACTTTCTCGCATGGAGATAAAGTCGGAGTGGGGGGGGGGGGTGAAATTTCGCATGTTTCTTAGTTTGAGCTTAGGCTACAAAATGCAATCGCCGCCTTCTCTCTGCGACCACTAGGACCGGAAATCGCTTAACATTGTGGTGGGTCGCCTCTTTAAAGAGGCACAAGTGTGCCTCCTTGATTCAGCAACTATTTGGGTAACTTTAAAGAAGATTTTTTGTCCTCTACTGGAAAATAAAAAATGACTTTACTTATTAGAGATTACATAATTTAAGAACGCCTGCTGGCTAAAAAAGAAGAATATACGTGTTTCTTTTGGATCCCTAAAATGAATTAGTGTTCCAAGATAAGCCTTTTGATTCTTTCTTTCGTGAACCCCCTGTCAAAAAATGTAATGATAAAACACAAACATTCTAGCCGTTGTTCAGGTGTGCGACGCACTAAATGAGAGTATTAAAAGTCAAAATTTATCACTGAAAAACCAATAGGACAAATGTATCAAGACTAATGCGATTAGACTAAGATAATATTAATTATGCTCTTTATGAAAACACTCATAGGACAACCAATAAAATATAGACATAATCATAGACATTAATAATACCAAAACGGAGCAAAGGAAACAAATGAAGTCATGAAGTAGGTAGAATGAACCTTGCTTAGCCCACCACTAAACCAATTTATACATTTAAATAACGGTTTCTTTTTAGTTCTTTTTTAGTTCTTTTTAGTTCTTACTACGCTCAGTAAGGCAAATTTTAGACATAAAAATTGTGTCAGGTGCTCCCTAAGAAAATCCCCCCCTGCGACATTGCGTACCTCCCATACTCTAATTCACACAAGACAAAACCTGTGTGATTAATTTTTCTAGATTTAGATTTATTTCAAACAAAGATATAAAAGGGAATGTATCATTCAATCTCCAGGGACCAATATTGAATTCAATTTGTTCGGGCTCTTGTCTTGGTCTTATCACGTTTGGTAGTTCAGGTGGTTCCAAACAATCATCCTTTTAATTCTCATCGCTATCATTTCCATTTTTGATACGTTTTGGTTCTTGGTGTCGTTTGTTTTTTAATCCCATTTTCTTGCTTCTTCATTTTGGATTTTTCTTTACTTCAGACAATTTGCCAGTGTCCTTTGCTTTGGCTGCCCTTATTGATCTATTCTTACAGGATGGTCCAGGTTGTAGATTTGTTAATTTTTCAGGTGATGGGACAAAATTTTCTTTTTCTTCCAACGAATCATCATTTATATCACTTGTAAATTTTCGTTTTTTGGGTCTTGTCTCATTTAATGCAGGTTGCTGATTTTTACTGACTGTGAATTTGATACCAATACCCTTTGATTCAGCTGCCCATTTAAAGATATAAGATATGGGGGCATTTCTAAATTTTAATACAATTAAGAAACTTAAATAGCCTGAGTGAAGTAAATTTACCTGCTCCTGGGGGCTGATACCCAACACAATCCTGTGAAGCTCTGCGTTCAAACCTGTAATAGGCACATCCATCAGAACTTGCATCTTGCCAAAGACAGCAAGTGTAGAATGGCAATTTATCGTGGTACCAGTGCGAAAGACTGGGAACCTTGGACTGCTCATTCCAAGGAACAAGGCCCAAATTATGTACTCGACTTGGATTTCCGCCCCACATATTGTCAGATGTCATCATAAGCTTCCCTTCTATGTCATAGCAGCATTGCTGACCGGCTCCATCAATGCTAAAATCAAAAATGGGTTCAGAACTGCATGTTATGGGAGAAACGAGAAGGGATCATTAGTTTGATATTGGAATGCAAAGTCTCATTAATTATGCCACATCTCTTCTGTTAATTCATTAATTATGCCACATCTCATATTATTAATAGACTAAAGTATAGCATAAAATAAGGTTTTTGTATTATAAAAAAAGAAAAACTTTCATCAATAAGTTTCACTTGTTTATAGGTGTATAAACCTCTGATAACACCTAAGGCATTGATACTGTTACATTGAACAAAAAAAAAATGAGAAAAAGCAAAATCAAATAGACATGAAGAGAGGGTGAGAGAGAGAGAGAGAGAGAGAGAGAGAGAGAGAGAGAGAGAGAGAGAGAGAGAGAGAGAGAGAGAGAGAGAGAGGGAGAGAGAGAGAGAGAGAGAGAGAGAGAGAGAGAGAGAGAGAGAGAGAGGAGAGAGAGAGAGAGAGAGGAGAGAGAGAGAGAGAGAGAGAGAGAGAGAGAGAGAGAGAGGAGAGAGAGGAGAGAGAGAAGAGAGAGAGAGAGAGAGAGAGAGAGAGAGAGAGAGAGAGAGAGAGAGAGAGAGAGAGAGAGGAGAAGAGAGAGAGAGAGGAGAGAGAGAGAGAGAGAGAGAGAGAGAGAGAGAGAGAGAGAGGAGAGAGATGAGAGAGAGAGAGAGAGAGAGAGAGAGAGAGAGAGAGATGAGAGAGAGAGAGAGAGAGAGAGAGATGAGGTTTTGAGGTTATTTTTTGTTCGAATGAGCTTCGTTTCGACAATACTATGATTGATCCATAGTTCTACGACTGACCAAAAATTCTACGACCGATCCATCGATAATTCTTCGATACGATCATCGCTCGGAAAATAAGCAAAATTTAGTGGGACCCTCCTTCTCGACAAAAATATACCAATTCATATTTTGTAGATTCAAGCTTAGGGTTAATAGACATATTGACTTTTAATGTTAAATCTTCATCAAGATCACAACTTGTTTAAGGGAGGGGGGGCTATTAAAATTTTTGTATAGAATTGCACAATTTGTATTATGCTCGTAGCTTTTGATTAGCAAGTTTAAAATTCATGACTTTTGCATATTAAGAATTAGGTTAAAAGGATATTCGGTGCATATATGGCTGTCATAATTTCGTCTTTTATCCACCCCCAACTCCTGTTCTTTGTGTGCAAGTTCAATATTCATGTAACTGTGCTACGAGCTGATAATCATTCATTAAAAAAAACGTATCCCTTAGAATGTTTCCTGGGCGGGGAGGGGGACTATTGATTTTCAAAGGAAATATTTTGAAGAGCTTTTTTTCCCAGTGGAATCACCCATCCCAACCATCCGCCTTCTGTGCAGGTAAGCATATCAATGTATAAATAATTTCTTAGACCAAACTGCTTTTTCATTTACAGAATTTAAGAGAAAAAAAATGGGCATAATTCAAATAAGACAGTGGACAAAACAAAAAAGAAAAACAACAACAAACCTTAACAAATAACAAACAACAAACGTCTGGAAGCCTTTAACGAGGGGAAAGAAAAGTCAAACTTGAATTAAATTAAACGCAACATATAAAGAAAAAGACAAAAAAAAACATATACAAAATAACAAATAAATAAAAATATCTTCTGAATAACCTCAAAAATTCTGCAATTACTGTAAATAGTCTGAATAAGCGCACATAAATGGCAAGAAATTGTCTCTGTTAGATCAGACTGTCTCTTGTATAATTTCAGTTAGGCAATGAGATCTACCAAAAATGAAATACTATATTTATTTTAAAGACCTTGAGTTCATGTAAATTCTTTCAAATAAATATAGTATTTCATTGCCAAACTGAAACTATACAAGATACAATCTGGTGAAAAAGAAGGACAATCGTCATTTTCGTCTACTTATTCAGACTATTTACAGTGATTGCAATATTTTGGAGGTTATTACGATGTGAGTTTTGTTTATTCGTTTTTTTTTTGTTTTTTTTTCGTGTCTTTTTCTTTATATGTTGAGTGTAATTTAATTCAACTTCGAATTGTATCCGTTGATAAAGGCTCCCACACGTGGAGTCGAAATCTTCGGATTTTTATTATTAAAAGTTTGTCTGTTTTTTTCCACAGTTTTATTTAAATTGTACCCGGTTTTTCTCTCTTAAATTTTGCATATCAATGTATGTTACATTTAAACATTTCGACTAAAAGAGGGAATCCGTCACCCCATGCCTTCGATACTGCAGGCTTAGTCAAAAGCATTCCTCAGAATGAAGGGAGGCTAGAAGGTTTGTATCACAATCTCCTTTCATATTTATCTGAAGGATATCCCACTTGAATTTTATAAAATTGGCCTAGATTTGCATGGTGCTTGGTGTGCTTATATGCGCCCCTTTACATAGATTTTTGTGGCTTCAAATGAATCAGCTTAGTGAAATGAAGCTTATATATAATATATATATATTCTGAACGATAAAGAACAAGTTTTTCGGAGTATCTATTGTACTGTGTTATATTGCGCAATTAACTTTTCGTGAACAAATCCACTGATTTAATTACCAGGGATTGCTCACTTCATACCATCACTTGTGTATACAGGTCTGCGTCCTGAGCGTTAATTTTTCTAAATCAGGACCCATTTGATAACTCTAGTGCCGGAGCATATGGCTGGCTCATTCTAAGGTAGGCCTTTGCAATTTTAGTAGGCAAGCTGAAATAGAATTATGAACGATCAATTAGAGGCAACTCAATTAATATTAGCAAAATTGGAAAGTGTGGAAGAATAGTGAAAATCTCTTTAGCCCATGGCTCTCAAAGTTGATAATTTATTGAAAGATTTCCAAAGCCTGGCTACAATTCTTTCTAGTCAAATTAGTGAAGTACGTTCTGCAGTAGACATTAGTGCAAAACGAATCGAGAACACTAGCAGAGAACTAGAGTCTAGCATAGCAAGAATGGAAAGAATAGAAAAAGAGCAGAAAAGGTGCAATGTAATCTTTTATAATTTTTCTCCGATTGTAAGAGGAAGATATCTAAAAGAGGATCTTATTATGTGTTTTACCCGCGTGGTGCCCCATTTAAGTATAGCTGAACACGATATTATTGATGCATTTCGTTTACCATCACAAAAAAACGTCCGACCTATTGTGATCAGATTCTCATCTATAGATCTTAAATTCGCGATCCTGAAATCATTTTAGAATTTTCAAAGATATGAACTTACCGGTCCCGATTATTCAACTAGCGAACAGCTCGCCCAAGGGAACCTTATACCGGTTATGATACAAGCTAAAGAAGGTCAGTCAAATGTTAAGTTGAGGGGTGTAAAAGTTTTTCTTGGAAATCGTTTATTTGTGTACGATAAGATAAACGACAAAGTGAAAGAAATAAAAAAGAGTGAGCAAGCTATAGTCCGTGAGTCAGTAAATTCGGAGGAGAGTAGAAGTGCTGTTAGCATAGTGGACAGAGAAACAAATGAATCAGTATCATCCCAGGCATCTGATTCTACTATCACACCTAAATCCACGATGAAAAGAAGCAGTGAGATGGCGGTGAGCCCAAATAACCAGGATTATCAACCTAGTGCAGCACATATTCGACAGAATAGGGGAGGGGGGGGGGAGATAAAAGGAGAGTTGGTATTGATCCTTTGCAGGTTGAAGAAGAAGATAATGGTACGAATGATGAGAATATGCAAGGAGATTGGAAGATGTATGGAAAAAGGACAAATAAGGACCGGTCACGGAGGAAAAATAATTGGGGAACTAAAATTTTAGATTTTTGTGGAATTGAGAAGTTAGTAATTTTAAACGGGAGGTTGGGAAAAGATAAAGAAAGGGGGTGTTTTACATGTTTTGGGGTTGGTAGTCCCAGTGTTATTGATTATATTTTAGTTGATTTAAGCCTTTGGTCGTTATGTGGGGATTTTGGTGTCCTGGGAGTTGTAGGGTCTGACAATCAGCCTATTGTCGCAGATATATGGGTGGATAGGCTATAAAATAGGAATGACGGGAATATTTCTGTTAGTATTAGATCTAATTTCATTGTGAAAAATATTG